>CM055898.1:58575202-58747702 GCA_029582155.1 Panopea generosa | reverse complement strand
GTCACAGTGGTTAGATCAGTCGGTAGCACCTTGTGAACTAGAACCCCACACTGTCACAGTGGTTAGATCAGTCGGTAGCACATTGTGAGCTTTAATCCCCACACTGTCACAGTGGTAAGATCAGTCAGTAGCACCTTGTGAGCTTGAATCCCCTTAGTCACATTGGTTAAATCAGTCAGTAGCACCGTGTTAACTTGAATCCCCACACTGTCACAGTGGTTAGATCAGTCAGTAGCACCTTGTGTGCTTGAATCCCCACACTGTCACAGTGGTTAGATCAGTCAGCAGCACCTTGTGAGCTTGAATCCCCTTACTGTCACAGTGGTTAGATCAGTCAGTAGCACCGTGTTCACTTGAATCCCCACAATGTCACAGTGGTTAGATCAGTTAATAGCACCTTGTGAGCTTGAATCCCCACACTGTCACAGTGGTTAGATCAGTCAGCAGCACCTTGTGAGCTTGAATCCCCTTACTGTCACAGTGGTTAAATCAGTCAGTAGCACCGTGTTAACTTGAATCCCCACACTGTCACAGTGGTTAGATCAGTCAGTAGCACCTTGTGTGCTTGAATCCCCACACTGTCACAGTGGTTAGATCAGTCAGTAGCACCTTGTGAGCTTGAATCCCCTTACTGTCACAGTGGTTAAATCAGTCAGTAGCACTGTGTTAACTTGAATCCCCACACTGTCACAGTGGTTAGATCAGTTAGTAGCACCTTGTGAGCTTGAATCCCCACACTGTCACAATGGTTAGATCAGTCAGCAGCACCTTGTGAGCTTGAATCCCCTTACTGTCACAGTGGTTAAATCAGTCAGTAGCACCGTGTTAACTTGAATCCCCACACAGTCACAGTGGTTAGATCAGTCAGTAGCACCTTGTGTGCTTGAATCCCCACACTGTCACAGTGGTTAGATCAGTCAGTAGCACCTTGTGAGCTTGACCCCCACACTGTCACAGTGGTTAGATCAGTCAGCAGCACCTTGTGAGCTTGAATCCCCTTACTGTCACAGTGGTTAAATCAGTCAGTAGCACCGTGTTAACTTGAATCCCCACACTGTCACAGTGGTTAGATCAGTCAGTAGCACCTTGTGTGCTTGAATCCCCACACTGTCACAGTGGTTAGAACAGTCAGTAGCACCGTGTTAACTTGAATCCCCACTCTGTCACAGTGGTTAGACCAGTCAGTAGCACCTTGTGAACTTGAATCCCCACACAGTCACAGTGGTTAAATCAGTCAGTAGCACCTTGTAACTTGAATCCCACACGGACACAATGGTTAAATCAGTCAGTAGCACCTCGTGAAATTCAATCCCCACACAGTCACAGTGGTTAAATCAGTCAGTAGCACGTTGTGAGCTTGAATCCCAACACAGTCACAGTGGTTAGATCAGTCAGTAGCACCTTGACAGCTTGAACCCTCACACAGTCACAGTGTTTAAATCAGTCAGTAGCACCTTGTGAGCTTGAATTCCTACACTGTCACAATGGTTAAATCAGTCAGTAGCACGTTGTGGGCTTGAATCCCAACACAGACACAGTGGTAAGATCAGTTGGTAGCCATTGTGAGCTTGAATACCACACAATCACAGTGGTTAAATCAGTCAGTAGCACGTTATGAGCTTGAATTCCTACACTGTCACAGTGGTTAAATCAGTCAGTAGCGTGTTGTGAGCTTGAATCCCGACCAAGTCACAGTGGTTAAATCAGTCGGTAGTACATTGTAAGCTTGAATCCCACACTGTCACAGTGGTTAGATCAGTTGGTAGCAATTGTTAGCTTGAATCTTACACTGTCACAGTGGTTAAATCAGTCAGTAGCGCGTTGTAAGGTTGAATCCCCACACAGTCACAGTGGTTAAATCAGTTAGAAGCACCTTGTGAGCTTGAATCCCACACAGTCACAGTGGTTAGATCAGTCGGTAACACTTTGTGAACTTCAATCCCCACACAGTCACAGTGGTTAGATCAGTTAGTAGCAATTGTGAGCTTGAATCCCACACTGTCAGTGGTTAGATCAGTCGGTAGTACATTTGAACTTGAATCCCACACTGTCACAGTGGTTAGATCAGTTGGTAGCAATTGTGAGCTTGAATCCCACACTGTCACAGTGGTTAAATCAGTCAGTAGTGCGTTGTGAGGTTGAATCCCCACAGAGTCACAGTGGTTAAATCAGTCAGAAGCACCTTGTGAGCTTGAATCCCACACTGTCACAGTAGTTAGATCAGTCGGTAGCACCATGTGAACTTCAATCCCCACACAGTCACAGTGGTTAAATCAGTCAGTAGCACCGTGTTAACTTGAATCCCCACACTGTCACAGTGGTTAAATCAGTCAGTAGCACCTTGTGAACTTGAATCCCCACATTGTCACAGTGGTTAAATCAGTCAGTAGCACCGTGTTAACTTGAATACACACTGTCACAGTGGTTAAATCAGTCGGTAGCACCTTTTGAACTTGAATCCCACACTGTCACAGTGGTTAGATCAGTCGGTAGAACCTTTTGAACTTGAATCCCACACTGTCACAGTGGTTAGATCAATCAGTAGCACCTTGTGAACTTGAATCCCACACTGTCACAGTGGATAAATCAGTCAGTAGCTCATTGTGAGCTTGAATCCCCACACTGTCACAGTGGTTTGATCAGTCGGTAGCACTTTGTGTGCTTGAATCCCACACTGTCATAGCGGTAAGATCAGTCGGTAATGTTTTGTGAGCTTGAATCCCACACAGTCACAGTGGTTAGATCAGTTAGTTGCACCTTGTGAGCTTGAATCCCCACACAGTCACAGTGGTTAGATCAGTCGGTATCACCTTGTGGAATTGAATCCCACATTGTCACAGTGGTAAGATCAGTCATCTGCACCTTGTGAGCTTGAATCCCAACATAGTCACAGTGGTTAGATCAGTTGGTAGCACCTTGTGAGCTTGAATCAACACTGTCACAGTGGTTAGATCAGTCAGTAGCAACTTGTGAGCTTGAATCCCCACACTGTCACAGTGGTTAGATCAGTCAGTTGCACCTTGTGAGCTTGAATCCCCACACTGTCACAGTGGTTAGATCAGTCAGTAGCACATTGTGAGCTTGAATCTCACACTTTCAGTGGTTAAATCAGTCATGTGCGTTGTGAGCTTGAATCCCCACACAGACACAGTGGTTAGATCAGTCAGTAGCACCTTGTGAACTTTAACCCCACACTGTCACAGTGGTTAGATCAGTCAGTAGCAACTTGTGAGCTTGAATCCCTACACTGTCACAGTGGTTAGATCAGTCAGTTGCACCTTGTGAGCTTGAATCCCCACACTGTCACAGTGGTTAAATCAGTCAGTAGCAACTTGTGAGCTTGAATCCACACTGTCACAGTGGTTAAATCAGTCAGTTGCACCTTGTGAGCTTGAATCCCAGACTGTCACAGTGGTTAGATCAGTCAGTTGCACCTTGTGAGCTTGAATCCCACACTGTCACAGTGATTAGATCAGTCAGTTGCACCTTGTGAGCTTGAATCCCCACATAGTCACAGTGGTTAGATCAGTTGGTAGCACCTTGTGAGCTTCAATCCAAACTGTCACAGTGGTTAGATCAGTCAGTAGCAACTTGTGAGCTTGAATCCCCACACTATCACAGTGGTTAGATCAGTCAGTTGCACCTTATGAGCTTGAATCCCCACACAGTCACAGTGGTTAGATCAGTCAGTAGCACCTTGCAGGGCTAGAATTTAACTTTTTTGTGCACTGGCAATTTTGGCCACTGCCTAAAATTTCAACTGGCCAAATTTGAAACCAACTAGCCAAACCAGTTTTCGCAGAAACTTGTAGTCCTAAATGTCTAAATAAACCCAAAATTAATTGTTTCAAAGCCTGCGTGTTATTTAATATGCATTATTAGCTTTTTTTTATTTATAGACAATGGTATCAAGGTTAATATATATGTTACGGCACAATTCAAAGCAGTAGTTTACAAAACAAAAGATTTAAAAAAATAAAATTGTCTTTGTTATTTATTTTACTACCATAAATAAATGCATACAATGATATATCATAAATAAACACTTAATATGAATCATGGATTCAACAATAACACGTGTACAGAGAGGCTGAGACTGAGACATACACACATTTCTATTTATAGAATTAATATAGCCAATGGCCTTTCGTTTTAAAATAAGATCTAGATCTAGCCAAGCCGATTGGTTAATATAGTTTAATTATTATGGATGATCTGTCGATCGCGGTGGTTTCTACAATGGACACACCATTTTGTCATTGTCAAGTTTATAGCCCTGTGTGATATTGAGCTGTCGCTCCCATTTCATTACAGTATTAACGGAATGATTATTTCTCTTTTTTCTTGTTGGGACTCACTTTCATTCGTCGATTCAATGGAGAAAAAGATGTTATTCTATCTGCCACTTTAACAGCTGACAAAATATGTAAACAATAAATTTGACGGGTTTCAACTTTTATAGAGTGACAATCGTACATTCTCGGCAAATTCCGTCATCTTCGGTATTAGACCTCGTAAATAATTGTAGGAATACACCAATTGGTAATTTGCCCTGGCAAGTTACTTCCCGTTATTATCGTAAACAAAAATGGCTGACTTTTCTACGTGCCCGCTTTATTTCAAAGCTTTTTCTGCTAATAACATTATACATGTCTCTATTCTTTAGTAAACATAATGAGCACGTTTTCAGGTTGATAGTCTCCATTTTGAATGTAGTCCGGCCATGTGTTAGTCTGGTTCTCGGCAGAAAGGCCGGGTCACAGCAATATGGCGGCCCCCGTATTATTTCTGAGGTTATTACGTAGTAATAGCCAAGGTGTTCCGAGTGATAGAGTGAGTGCGCGATCGATCAAACTAGACACAGTCTACTCATTATGTTGTTGACGGGTTTTAACTTTACTTCCTTTTTGCAGAATGAACTTGAGATCAAAAACAATTGGACGCAGTCTACACATATATAAATATTTAATGCGTCATTGACAATCGTGCTGCTAGGGGGTAATTTGGCGCGAGAACATAAGAAATTTGGTAAAATTGGCAAGAACTCGTTATTTTTACCAGGATAATACTTGTTTATTTTCAAAAATCAATAAAATGAATAAAATAAGTAATTTTCTCAACTTGAAATCCACTCGCAAAAAAATGCCAGCTTAAGTAATTTCAACTCGCATTTTCAAAATACAGCTCGCATTTTGCGAGTGGCGAGTGCTTAAATTCGAGCCCTGCCTTGTGAACTTCAATCCACACTGTCATAGTGGTTAAATCAGTCAGTTGCACCTTGCGAGTTTGAATCCCACACTGTCACATTGGTTAGATCAGTCAGTTGTACCTTATGAGCTTGAATCCCCACATAGTCACAGTGGTTAGATCAGTTGGTAGCACCTTGTGAGCTTGAATCCACACAGTCACAGTGGTTAAATCACTCAGTAGCACCTTGTGAGCTTGAATCCACACTGTCACAGTGGTTAAATCAGTCAGTTGCACCTTGTGAGCTTGAATCCCACACTTTCATAGTGGTTAGATCAGTCAGTTGCACCTTGTGAGCTTGAATCCCACACTGTCAGAGTGGTTAGATCAGTCAGTTGCACCTTGTGAGCTTGAATCCCCACATAGTCACAGTGGTTAGATCAGTTGGTAGCACCTTGTGAGCTTGAATCCACACAGTCACAGTGGTTAGATCAGTCAGTAGCACCTTGTGAGCTTGAATCCACACTGTCACAGTGGTTATATCAGTCAGTTGCACCTTGTGATTTTGAATACCACACTGTCACAGTGGTTAGATCAATCAGTTGCACCTAGTGAGCTTGAATCCCCACATAGTCACAGTGGTTAGATCAGTTGGTAGCACCTTGTGAGCTTGAATCCACACAGTCACAGTGGTTAAATCAGTCAGTTGCACCTTGTGAGCTTGAATCCACACAGTCACAGTGGTTAAATCAGTCAGTTGCACCTTGTGAGCTTGAATCCCACACTTTCACAGTGGTAAGATCAGTCAGTTGCACCTTGTGAGCTTGAATCCCACACTGTCAGAGTGGTTAGATCAGTCAGTTGCACCTTGTGAGCTTAAATCCCCACATAGTCACAGTGGTTAGATCAGTTGGTAGCACTTTGTGAGCTTGAATCCACACAGTCACAGTGGTTAGATCAGTCAGTAGCACCTTGTGAGCTTGAATTCACACTGTCACAGTGGTTATATCAGTCAGTTGCACCTTGTGATTTTAATCCCACACTGTCACAGTGGTTAGATCAGTCAGTAGCACCTTGTGAGCTTGAATCCCCACATAGTCACAGTGGTTAGATCAGTTGGTAGCACCTTGTGAGCTTGAATTCACACTGTCACAGTGGTTATATCAGTCAGTTGCACCTTGTGATTTTAATCCCACACTGTCACAGTGGTAAGATCAGTCAGTAGCACCTTGTGAGCTTGAATCCACACTGTCACAGTGGTTATATCAGTCAGTTGCACCTTGTGATTTTGAATCCCACACTGTCACAGTGGTTTGATCAGTCGGTAGCACATTGTGAGCTTGAATCGCTACACAGTGACATTGGTTCGATCAGTCAATAGCGTGTCATGACCTTGAATCCTACACTGTCACAGTGGTTAGATGAGCTGGTAGCACGTTGTGAGCTTGAATCCCCACATGCCCACAGTTAACAAACACACAAATAGATTTCAAGTAGCTGATTTTACACTGACTTTTCATTTGAATATTGATTTGAGTAAAACAGACCTGCTGAAATTGCATACAATATTGATTTTGATTTGTTCAATATAATGCTGACTGTGACTAGTATTGAAGTCCCACCTTATTATATGGAGATACTCATCAAGTGTACATGTAATAGATGTAAATGTTTGATTTGTGTTAAATGTCAATATTAGTCTGTAGTAAATGTCATATTAGTCTGCATTGGATGTCAATCTTGCTCTGTAATGGATGTCAAACTTTGTCTGTAGTGGATGTCAAACTTGGTCTGTAGTGGATGTCAAACTTGGTCTGTAGTGGATGTCAAACTTGGTCTGTAGTGGATGTAAACCTTGGTCTGTAGTGGATGTCAAACTTTGTCTATAGTGGATGTCAAACTTGGTCTGTAGTGGATGTCAAACTTGGTTTGTAGTGGATGTCAAACTTGGTCTGTAGCGGATGTCAAACTTTGTCTGTAGTGGATGTAAACCTTGGTCTGTAATGGATGTCAAACTTTGTCTATAGTGGATGTCAAACTTGGTCTGTAGCGGATGTAAACCTTGGTCTGTAATGGATGTCAAACTTGGTCTATAGTGGATGTCAAACTTGGTCTGTAGCGGATGTAAACCATGGTCTGTAGTGGATGTCAAACTTTGTCTATAGTGGATGTCAAACTTGGTCTGTAGCGGATGTAAACCTTGGTCTGTAATGGATGTCAAACTTTGTCTATAGTGGATGTCAAACTCGGTCTGTAGCGGATGTAAACCTTGGTCTGTAATGGATGTCAAACTTTGTCTATAGTGGATGTCAAACTTGGTCTGTAGCGGATGTAAACCTTGGTCTGTAATGGATGTCAAACTTTGTCTATAGTGGATGTCAAACTTGGTCTGTAGTGGATGTCAAACTTGGTTTGTAGTGGATGTCAAACTTGGTCCGTAGCGGATGTCAACCTTGGTCTGTAGCGGATGTAAATCTTGGTCTGTATTGGATATCAACCTTGGTCTGTGTTGGATGTCAACTTTGGTCTGTGTTGGATGTCAACCTTGTCTGTTGTGGATGTCAACTTTGGTCTGTAGTGGATGTCAGCCTTGGCCTTTAGTGGATGTCAATCTTGGTCTGTATTGGATGTCAGTCTTGGTCTGTAGTGGATGTTAATCTTCATGGTATTCAATGTCAATCTTGGTCTGTATTGGATGTCAACCTTAGTGTGTAATGAATGTCAAGCTTGGTCTGTATTGGATGTCAACCGTAGTCTATATTGGATGCCATCTGTAGTCTGTATTGGATGTCAATTTTGGTCTGTATTGAATGGCAACCTTGATCTGTAGTTGATGTCAACCTTGGTCTGTATTGGATGTCAATCTTGGTCTGTAGTGGATGTCAACCTTGGTCTGTAGCTAATGTCAGCCTTGGTCTGAAGCGGATGTCAACCTTGGTCTGTAGCGGATGTCAACCTTAGTGTGTAATGAATGTCAATCTTCGTCTGTAGTTGATGTCAATCTTGGTCTGTATTGGTTGTCAATCTTGGTTTGTATTGGTTGTCAATCTTGGTCTGTATTGGATGTCAACCATAGTCTTTATTGGATGTCAACCTTGTCTGTATTGGATGGCAATATTGGTGGGTATTGGATGTCAACTTCAGTCTGTATTGGATGTTGAACTTGATCTGTATTTTGATGTCAACTTTAGTCTGTATTGGATGTCAATCTTGGCCTGTATTTGAAGGCAACCACCTTGATATTTGATGTCAACCTTGTTGGGTATTTGATGTCAATTGTCGTGGTATTGGATGTCAATTTTGGTCTATATTGGATGCCAACTGTAGTCTGTATTGGATGTCAACCTTGGTGTGTAGTGGATGTCAAGCTTGGTCTGTACTGGATGTCAAACTTTGTTTGTATTGGATGTCAATCTTGGTCTGTATTGGATGTCAACCTTAGTCGGTATTGGAAGTCAATCTTGGTCTGTATTGGATGGCAATCTTGGTGGGTATTGGATGTCAACCTCAGTCTGTATTTGATGTTGAGCTTGATCTGTATTTTGATGTCAACTTTAGTCTGTATTGGATGTCAATCTTCGCCTGTATTTGAAGGCAACCACCTTGGTATTTGATGTCAACCTCCTTGGGTATTTCACCTCAATTGTCGTGGTATTAGATGTCAATCTTGGTCTGTATTGGATGTTGAACTTGATCTGTATTGGATGACAACCTCAATCTGTTTGGAATGTTGAACTTGTTTTGTATTGGATGTCAACCTTATTCTGTGTTGGATGTCAATATTTGTCTGTACTGGATGTCAATCTTGGTCTGTCTTGGATTGCAACCTTAGTCTGTACTGGATGTTAATCTTTGTCTGTATTGGATGTCAACCTTAGTTTGCATTGGTTGTCAATCTTGGTCTGTTTTGGATGGCAACCTCGGTCTGTATTGGATGTCAACCCTCATGGTATTGGATGTCAACCTCCATGGGTGCTGAATGTCAACTGTTGTGGTATCGGATGTCAATCATGGTCTTTATTGGGTGCTGACTGTAGTCAGTATTGGATGTCAACCTTGGTGTGTATTGGATGTCAAGCTTGGTCTTTATTGGATGCCGACTGTAGTCAGTATTGGATGTCAACCTTGGTGTGCATTGGATGTCAAGCTTGGTCTGTACTGGATGTCAACCTTAGTCTGTATTGGATGTCAATCTTGGTCTGTATTGGATGTCAATTTTGGTCTGTACTAGATGTCAACCTTAGTCTGTATTGGATGTCAATCTTGGTCTGTACTGGATGTCAATCTTGGTCTGTACTGGATGTCAGTCTTTGTCTGTAGTGAATGTCAATCTTGGTCTGTAGTGGATGTCAATCTTGGTCTGTATTGGATGTCAAACTTGGTCTGTATTGGATGTCAACCTTGGTCTATATTTGATGCCATTTGTAGTCTGTATTGGATGTCAACCTTAGTCTGTATTATATGCCATCTGTAGTCTGTATTGGATGTCAATCTTGGTCTGTATTGGATAGCAATCTTGGTGGGTATTGGATGTCAATCTTGGTCTGTATTGGATAGCAATCTTGGTGGGTATTGGATGTCAATCTTGGTCTGTATTGGATGTCAATCTTGGTCTGTATTGGATATCAATCTTGGTCTGTACTGGATGTCAATCTCGGTCTGTATTGGATGTCAATCTTGGTCTGTATTGGATATCAATCTTGGTCTGTACTGGATGTCAATCTTGGTCTGTATTGGATGTCAATCTTGGTCTGTATTGGATATCAATCTTGGTCTGTACTGGATGTCAATCTCGGTCTGTACTGGATGTCAATGTTGGTCTGTATTTGATGTCAATCTTGGTCTGCCATCCATAGTCTGTATTAGATGTCAATCTTGGTCTGTATTGGATGGTAATCTTGGTGGGTATTGGATATCAATCTTGGTCTGTACTGGATGTCAATGTTGGTCTGTATTGGATGTCAATCTTGATCTGTATTGGATGTCAATTTTGGTCTGTACTGGATGTAAATCTTAGTCTGTAGTGAATGTCAATCTTGGTCTGTAGTGGAAGTCAATCTTGGTCTGTAGTGGATGTCAATCTTGGTCTGTATTGGATGTCAATCTTGGTCTGTAGTGAATGTCAATCTTGGGTCTGTAGTGGATGTCAATCTTGGTCTGTACTGGATGTCAATGTTGGTCTGTATTGGATGTCAATCTTGGTCTGCCATCCATAATCTGTATGAAATGTCAATCTTGGTCTGTATTGGATGTCAATCTTGGTCTGTATTGGATATCAATCTTGGTCTGTACTGGATGTCAATCTTGGTCTGTACTGGATGTCAATGTTGGTCTGTATTGGATGTCAATCTTGGTCTGTATTGGATGTCAATTTTGGTCTGTACTGGATGTCAATCTTGGTCTGTAGTGGATGTCAATCTTGGTCTGTAGTGGATGTCAATCTTGGTCTGTATTGGATGTCAATCTTGGTCTGTAGTGAATGTCAATCTTGGGTCTGTAGTGGATGTCAATCTTGGTCTGTAGTGGATGTCAATCTTGGTTTGTATTGGATGACAACCTATTCTGTATTGGATGCCATCCGTAGTCTGTATTGGATGTCAACCTTAGTCTGTATTATATGCCATCTGTAGTCTGTATTGGATGTCAATCTTGCAGTGTTTTCTCCAGAGCGCGTTTCTTGCGTTTTTGACGCAATAAATTCTTATCTGACGCAATCAACTTTGTTCAGTGCGTCCGCTATGACGCAACCTTAAAAACACAGAAATTCAAATTACACGTATTTGTTTCAGCAAGCAGGTTTCAGAGTTATTTTTACAATGCCAGCCGATTTGACAGATCACGTGGTCTGATTCAGGGCAATCCCAGTCATGCGATTCTACCAATTTAAATAAACGCTTTTATTGGTTACGAACGCTTTATTGATGCAATCGCATAGACGATTATGATCACATACATAATTTTCCGCGAAGCAATAGTGTAGTTTGAAGACAACATCTGTGAAAACAAACGTACCCTGCAACAATAGTACTGACATTTACCCAGTTTTAGGTTGTTTGTATATGAAGATGAAATGAGGAAGCGTGAAACTTTTCATTAAAGTTGTTAAAATGTAGGAACGATACTCTATCTGAAAAACTTTTTATTTTGTTTTCTATAAGGTATCGAGACGCGCATACGTGACATTTTAATACCAGTTTAAACATCGGCCAGTCCAAGTTTTACGGCAGTATTCCCGGCGCCGTTTATGTTTCTGTAACGGACGATTAAAAGGTTGTTGAAAAAAGAAATTAATTTCAAAAATTTGATTAATTTTTGTGAAGTTACCATTAAAATGTATTTCATATTATTTTTTTTAAAGATAAAATTTCTCTAAAATGAGTCTAGCTTTGAGGAGAAATGCTTTTGGAAAAAAGAAAACAAAAACAAAGTTTGTTTTCCAAAGAGTATAATGCTAAACATGTAGCTCAGCAAATATAAAATATTGAAAGAATTTCAGTGTTTTTCATTAAAAATAGTTAGGGCCTTGGTGATTGAGCTGTGGCCATAACATTTGAAAAAGTTCACGACCAAAGGGACAAAATCATAAAAACAACTACTAAGTTTCAAGTTGTTGTAACTTATTGCCAGAATTGAAACATTCGTTTGGAGTTAAATTGTTTTGAAGTTGTTATCTTAAGTTGCAGTTTTGATGGAGAAATTTGTGTGAAACAGGAAGTAAAACTGTTTTAGTAAAATATGTATTTTAACTCCATTTATTCATGTTGATTAAGTTTAAAACTAGTCAATTGATAACCCCCAGATTTTGAAAATGACCCCTAGATTTTTAGTCAGTGGGTCATCAATGACCCCCAAAAAATTGAAGCTGGAGAAAACACTGATCTTGGTCTGTATTGGATGGTAATCTTGGTGGGTATTGGATGTCAACCTTAGTCTGTATTGGATGTTGAACTTGATCTGTATTTTGATGTCAACTTTAGTCTGTATTGGATGTCAATCTTGGTCTGTATTGGATGGCAACTACCATGGTATTTGATGTCAACCTCCTTGGGTATTTAATGTTAATTGTCGTGGTACTGACTGTCAATCTTGGTCTGTATTGGATGTCAACTGTAGTCTGTATTGGATGTCACTATGGTGTGTAGTGGATGTCAAGCTTGATCTGTACTGGATGTCAAACTTAGTCTGTATTGGATGTCAACCTCAGTCTGTATTGGATGTCAATCTTGGTCTGTATGGGATGTCAATAATTGTCTGTATTGGATGTCAACCTTAGTCTGTATTGGACGGCATCCTTAGTCTGTACAGGATGTCAATCTTGGTGTGTATTGGATGTCAACCTTAGTCTGCATTGGTTGTCAATCTTGGTCTATTTTGGATGGCAACCTCGGTCTGTATTGGATGTCAACCTTAGTCTGCATTGGTTGTCAATCTTGGTCTATTTTGGATGGCAACCTCGGTCTGTATTGGATGTCAACCTTCATGGTATTGAATGTCAACCTCCATGGGTACTGGATGTCAATTGTCGTGGTATTGGATGTCAATCATGGTCTGTATTGGATGCCGACTGTAGTCAGTATTGGATGTCAAGCTTTGTGTGTAGTGGATGTCAAGCTTGGTCTGTACTGGATGTCAACCTTAGTCTGCATTGGATGTCAATATTGGTCTGTATTTGATGTTAACCTTAGTCTGTACTGGATGTCAATCTTGGTCTGTATTGGATGTTGAACTTGTTTTGTATTGGATGTCAACCTTAGTCTGTGTTGGATGTCAATCTATGTCTGTATAGGATGTTGAACTTGTTTTGTATTGGATGTCAACATTAGTCTGTATTGGATGTCAATCTTTGTCTGACCTGGATGTTAATTTTGGTCTGTATTGTCTGCAACCATAGTCTGTATTGGAGGTCAATCTTTGTCTGTATTGAATGTCAACCTTAGTCTGCATTGGATGTCAATCTTGGTCTGTATTGGATGTCAACCTTCGTGGGTATTAGCTATCAATTTTAGGGGGTATTGGATGTCAACCTTGGTTGGTATTGGATGTTAACCTTTGTGGGTATTAGATGTCAATCTTTGTGAGTATTCAGTGTCATTCTTAGTCTGTTTTGGATGTCAAAATTGGTCTGTATTGGATGTCAAGCTTGGTTTGTAATGGATGTCAAGCTTTGTCTGTATGGGATGTAAACCTTGGTGTGTTTTGGATGTCAAACTTGGTCTGCATTGGATACCAATCTTGGTCTGTATTGGATGGCAACCTAGGTCTGTATTGTGTGTCAACCTTAGTCTGTATTGGATGTCAATCTTTGTCTGTATTGGATGTCAACTTTAGTCTGTACTAGACGGCAACCTTAGTCTGTATTGGATCTCAACCTTGGTCTGTATGGAATGTCAACCTTGGTCTGTATAGGATGTCATCCTTAGTCTGTATTGGATGTCAATCTTGGTCTGTATTGGATGTCAACCTTAGTCTGTACTAGATGGCAACCTTAGTCTGTATTAGATGTCAATCTTGGTCTGTATGGGATGTCAACCTTGGTCTGTATTGGATGTCAAACTTGGTGCGTATTGGATGTCTATCTTAGTCTGTATCCGATGTCAATCTTGGTCTGTAGAAGAAATCAATCTTGGTATGTATTGGATGTCAATCTTTGTCTGTAGTGGATGTCAACCTTGGTTGGTATTGGATGTTAACCTTTGTGGGTATTAGATGTCAATCTTCGTGAGTATTCAGTGTCATTCTTAGTCTGTTTTGGATGTCAAAATTGGTCTGTATTGGATGTCAACCTTGGTTTGTAATGGATGTCAAGCTTCGTCTGTATGGGATGTCAACCTTGGTCTGTTTTGGATGTCAAACTTGGTCTGCATTGGATGCCAATCTTGGTCTGTATTGGATGGCAACCTAGGTCTGTATTGTGTGTCAACCTTAGTCTGTATTGGATGTCAATCTTGGTCTGTATTGGATGTCAACATTAGTCTGTACTAGATGGCAACCTTAGTCTGTATTGGATCTCAACCTTGGTCTGTATGGAATGTCAACCTTGGTCTGTATAGGATGTCAACCTTAGTCTGTATTGGATGTCAATCTTGGTCTGTATTGGATGTCAACCTTAGTCTGTACTAGATGGCAACCTTAGTCTGTATTGGATGTCAATCTTGGTCTGTATGGGATGTCAACCTTATTCTGTATTGGATGTCAGACGTGGTCTGCATTGGATGTCAATCTTAATCTGTATTGGATGTCAATCTTAGTCTGTAAAAGAAGTCAATCTTGGTCTCTATTGGATGTCAACCTTAGTCTGTACTAGATGGCAACCTTAGTCTGTATTGGATGTCAATCTTGGTCTGTATGGGATGTCAACCTTGGTCTGTATTGGATGTCAAACTTGGTGTGTATTGGATGTCTATCTTAGTCTGTATTGGATGTCAATCTTGGTCTGTAGAAGAAATCAATCTTGGTCTGTATTGGATGTCAATCTTTGTCTGTAGTGGATGTCAACCTTGGTCTGTATTGGATGTCAACATTTGTGGGTATAGGATGTCAATCTTGGTCTATATTGAATGTCAACCTAAGTCTGTATTGGATGTTGAACTTGTTTTGTATTTAATATCAACCTTAGTCTGTGTTGGATATCAATCTTTGTCTGCATTGGTTGTCAATCTTGGTTTGTTTTGGATGGCAACCTCGGTCTGTATTGGATGTCAACCTTCATGGTATTGGATGTCAACCGCCATGGGTACTAGATGTCAATTGTTGTGGTATCAGATGTCAATCATGGTCTGTATTGGATGCCGACTGTAGTCATTATTGGATGTCAACCTTGTTGTGTAGTGGGTGTCAAGCTTGGACTGTACTGGATGTCAACCTTAGTCTGTAGTGGATGTCAATATTGGTTTGTATTGGATGTCAACCTTAGTCTGTACTGGAAGTCAATCTTGGTCTGTATTGGATGTTGAACTTGATCTGTATTGGATGTCAACCTAAGTCTGTGTTGGATGTCAATCTTTGTCTATACTGGATGTTAATGTTGGTCTGTATTGTCTGCAACCATAGTCTGTATTGGAGGTCAATCTTTGTCTGGATTGGATGTCAACCTTAGTCTGCATTGGATGTCAATCTTGGTCTGTGTTGGATGTCAACATCCGTGGGTATTAGCTGTCAATCTTAGTGGGTATTGGATGTCAATCTTGGTCTGTATTGGATGTCAACCTTAGTTGGTATTGGATGTTAAGCTTTGTGGGTATTAGATGTCAATCTTCGTGAGTATTGAGTGTCATTCTTAGTCTGTTTTGGATGTCAAACTTGGACTGTATTGGATGTCAACCTTGGTTTGTAATGGATGTCAAGCTTCGTCTGTATGGGATGTCAACTTGGTCTGTTTTGGATGTCAAACTTGGTCTGCATTGGATGTCAATCTTGGTCTGTATGGGATGTCAACCTTGGTCTGTATTGTATGTCAACCTTAGTCTGTATTGGATGACAATCTTGGTCTGTATTGGATGTCAACCTTAGTCTGTACTAGATGGCAACTTTAGTCTGTAGTGGATGTCAGTCTTGGTCTGTATGGGATGTCAACCTTGGTCTGTATTGGATGTCAAACTTGGTCTGCTTTGGATGTCAATCTTAGTCTGTATTGGATGTCAATCTTGGTCTGTAGAAGAAGTCAATCTTGGTCTGTATTGGATGTCAATCTTTGTCTGTAGTGGATGTCAACCTTGGTCTGTATTGGATGTCAACATTTGTAGGTATAGGATGTCAATGTTGGTCTATATTGAATGTGAACCTTAGTCTGTATTGGATGTTTAACTTGTTTTGTATTTGATGTCAACCTTAGTCTGTGTTGGATATCAATCTTTGTCTGCATCGGTTGTCGATCTTGGTTTGTTTTGGATGGCAACCTCGGTCTGTATTGATTGTCAACCTTCATGATATTGGATATCAACCATCATGGGTACTGGATATCAACTGTTGTGGTATCAGATGTCAATCATGGTCTGTATTGGATGCCGACTGTAGTCATTATTGGATGTCAACCTTGTTGTGTAGTGGGTGTCAAGCTTGGACTTTACTGGATGTCAACCTTAGTCTGTATTGGATGTCAATATTGGTCTGTATTGGATGTCAACCTTAGTCTGTACTGGATGTCAATCTTGGTCTGTATTGGATGTTGAACTTGATCTGTATTGGATGTCAACCTTAGTCTGTATAGGATGTTGAACTTGTTTGTATTTGATGTCAACCTTAGTCTGTGTTGGATGTCAATCTTTGTCTGTACTGGATGTCAACATTTGTGGGTATTAGCTGTCAATCTTAGTGGGTATTGGATGTCAATCTTGGTCTGTATTGGATGTCAACCTTCATTGGTATTGGATGTCAACTTTTGTTGGTATAAGATGTCAATCTTGTGGATAATGAGTCTCATTCTTAGTCTATTTTGGATGTCAAACTTGGTTTGTAATGGATATCAAGCTTCATCTGTATGGGATGTCAGCTTTGGTCTGTTTTGGGTGTCAAACTTGGTCTGCATTGGATATCAATATTGGTCTGTATTAGATGGCAACCTTGGTCTGTATTGGATGTCAACCTTAGTCTGTATTGTATGTCAACCTTGGTCTGTACTAGATGGCAACCTTAGTCTGTATGGGATGTCAACGTTGGTCTGTATTGGATGTCAATCTTAATCAGTATTGAATGTCAACCTTAGTCTGTATTGAATTGCAACCTTGGTCTGTACTACAGGGTGTCCGAAAAGAAAGGTAACAATTTAAAGTTTGCATAACTTTGCCTAATCTTGGGCTATTTTAATCAAATTGTTACCAATTTAAAGGTCTTAAATGTAAGTTTTTATTTCTTGTAACAATAACGCGCCAAAATAAATGACGCCTCGACGTCATGAAGTCATCAAATATACACGTTATTTTCAAGATGGCGAGATTGACGTCGGAACAACGTATTTTTATCGTCAAGCATTATTATGAAACTAAATGTGAAACGGACATTCAGCGAAAGTTTAAATATCTTTTTAAGAATACAAATGTAAGCAGGAAACATGTCTACAAGATAGTACATAAATTTGAGTGACGTGGGTCAGTAGCCGATGCTCCAAAAGCAGGTCGACCGAGGTCAAGTAGGAGCGATAAAAACGTGAGTTCGCTTCGGGAAATGCTTTTGAATAGCCCAGAAAAGTCAGGTTCAAAGATTAGATTTTTGTCGCTGGGCAGCTGACATTGCTGATAATTACGCTGACGCATTTCATGATGTTTGGTTTACAGATGAGTCGCATTTCCTGATGTCTGTCCATGTATGCAAACAAAACATGAGATTTTGGACAAATGAACAGTCTCACTGTTGTACAGAGAGACCATTAGTGAGAAATTAACGGTTTGGTGTGCTATTTTGTCGCACGGAGTGATCGGTCTATATGTGTTTAAGGACACTGTGAATTCACATCGGTACCTGTCGCTTTTGAAAAATAAGTTTGTTCCAGTGCTTCGAAAGCAAACGGAAAATATGCAAAATGTCTGGTACATACATTTAATATTGTATTAGATTATCTTATGAAACTTTTGGCGATAAGGTGATTTCCCGACGATACCCTTAAGTGAAGAATTGTGGACAATCTTGGCCCGCACACAGTCCTGATCTGAACTCGTGCGATTACTTTCTCTGGGGCTACCTGAAGTTGGCTGTTTACAGACCAAAGCCAGTGGACACGGATATACTGGGTCTGTACTAGATGGCAACCTTAATCTGTATTGGATGTCAATCTTGGTCTGAATGGGATGTCAACCTTGGTCTGTATTGAATGTCAACCTTGGTCTGTATTGGATGTCAATCTTAGTCAGTATTGAATGTCAACCTTAATCTGTATTGGATGTCAACCATAGTCTGTATTGGATGTCAATCTTGGTCTGTAGTGGATGTCAACCTTGGTCTGTATTAGATGTCAACATTTGTGGGTATAGGATGTCAATCTTGGTCTATATTGGATGTCAACTTTAGTCTGTATGGGATGTCGAACTTGTTTTGTATTTGATGTCAACCTTAGTTTGTGTTGGATATCAATCTTTGTCTGAACTGAATGTCAATCTTGGTCTGTATTGGATGGCAACCTTAGTATGTATTGGATGTCAATCTTGGTCTGTATTGGATGTCAACCTTACTCTGCATTGGATGTCAATCTTGATCTGTATTGGATGTCAACCTTTGTGGGTATTAGATGTCAATCTTCATGGTTATTGGATGTCATTCTAAGTCTGTATTGGATGTCAAACTTGGTCTGTATTGGATGTCAAACTTGGTCTGTATTGGATGTCAAACTTGGTCTGTATTGGATGTCAACCATGGTTTGTAATGGATGTCAAGCTTCATCTGTATGGGATGTCAACCTTGGTCTGTATTGGATGGCAACCTTGGTGTGAACTGGACGTCAACCTAAGTCTAAATTGGATGTTAAACTTGATCTGTATTGGATGTCAACCTTAGTCTGTATTGGATGTCAACCTCAGTCTGTATTGGATGTCAGTCTTGGTATGTATTTGATTGCAACCTTGGGGGGTATTGGATGTGAGTCTTAGTCGGAATTGGATGTTGAACTTGATCTGTATTGGATGTCAACCTTAGTCTTTATTTAAATACAAAATTGGTCTGTATTGGATAGCAACCTCGGTCTGTATTGGATGTCAGTCTTTGTCTGTATTAAATGTCAACCTTAGTCTGTATTGCATTTCAATCTTGGTCTGTATTAGATGTCAACCTTAGTCTGTATTGGATGTCAACCTTGGTTTGTATTGGATGTCAATCTTAGTCTGTATTGGATGTCAATCTTGGTTTGTATTGGATGTCAATCTTAGTCTGTATTGGATGTCAAGATTCAAGGGTATTTGATGTCAACCGTAGTCTGTAATGGATGTCAATCTTGGTCTATTTTGGTTGGCAACCTTGGTGTGTATTGGTTGTCAACCTTAGTCTGTATTGGATGTTAAATTCAATCTATATTGGATATTAACTTTAGTCTGTAGTGGATGTCAGCCTAAGTCTGTATTTGATGTCAATCTTGGTATGTATTTGTTTGCAATCTTGGTGGGTATTGGATATGAACCTTAGTCTGTATTGGATGTCAACCTTAGTCTGTATTGGATGTCAACCTTGATCTGTATCGGATGTCAACCTTAGTCTGTATTAGAATATAATCTTGGTCTGTATTGGATTGCAACTTCGGTCTGTATTTGATGTCAATCTTAGTCTGTATTGGATATCAATCTTGTTCTGTATTGGATGGCAACCTTAGTCCGTATTGCATGTTAATCTTGGTCTGAATTGGATGTCAACCTTAGTCTGTATTGGATGTCAATCTTGGTATGAATTGGATGTCAACCTTTGTGGATATTGGATGTCAATCTTCATGGGTACTGGATGTCAATCTTAGTCTTTATTGGATATCAATCGTCATCTGTATTGGATGTCAACCATAGTCTGTATTGGATGTCAACGTTAGTTTGTATTGGATGTCAACCTTTGTGGATATTGGATGTCAATCTTCGTGGGTATTGGATGTCAATCTCAGTCTGTATTGGACGTCAACCTTAGTCTGTATTGGATGTCAAGATTCGTGGGTATTGGATGTCAACCTTTGTCTGCATTGTATGCCATCTGTAGTCTGTAATGGATATCAATCTTGGTCTGTATTGGTTGGAAACCTTGGTGTGTATTGGATGTCAACATTAGTCTGTATTTGATGTCAATCTTGGTCTGTATTGAATGGCAATGTTAGTCTGTACTGGATGTCAATCTTGGTCTGTATTATATGTCAGTCTTGGTGTGTACTGGATGGCAGCCTGTATTGGTTAGTCTGTATTGGATGTTGAACTTGATTAGTATTAAAGATCAATTGAACTTGATTTATATTGGATGTTAACTTTAGTCTGTATTGGATATTGAACTTGATCTGTATTGGATGTCAACCTTAGTCTGTATTGGATGTCAATCTTGGTCTGTAGTGAATATCATTTTTGGTCTGTATTGAATGTCAATCTTGATCTGTATTGGATGTCAATCTTGGGCTGTACTGGATGTCGATTATGGTCTGTATTGGATGTCAATCTTAGTCTGTACTGGATGTCAAACTTGGTCTGTATTGGATGTCAATCTTGGTCTGTATCAGATGTCAACCTTGGTCTGTATTGGATGTCAATCTCGGTCTGTAGTGGAAGTCAACATTACATCTGAATTGGATGTCAACCTTAGTCTGTATTGGATGTCAACTTTAGTCTGTACAGGATGTCAATGTTGATATGTATTGAATGTCAACCTTGGTCGGTATTGGATGTCAACCTTAGTCTGTATTGGATACCAATCTTGGTCTGTATTTTATGACAACCTTGATCTGTATTGGATGTTTATCTTAGTCTGTACTGGATGTCAATTTTGGTCTGTACAAGATGTCAACCATGGCCTGTATTGGTTGTCAATTTTGGTCTGTACAAGATGTCAACTAAGGTCTGTATTGGATGTCAACCTTAGTTTGTTTTTGATGTCAACCTTAGTCTGTATTTGGTGTCAACCTCGGTCTGTATTGGATGTCAATCTTGGTCTTTTGTGGATGTCAACATTATGTCTGTATTGGATGTCAACCTTAGTATGTATTGGATGTCAACCTTAGTCTGTACAGGATGTCAATCTTGGTATTTTGTGGATGTCAACATTATGTCTGTATTGGATGTCAACCTTAGTATGTATTGGATGTCAACCTTAGTCTGTACAGGATGTCAATCTTGATCTGTATTGAATGTCAACCTTGGGCTGTATTGGATGTCAACCTTAGTCTGTATTAGATGCCAATCTTGGTCTGTTTTTGATAACAACCTTGGTCTGTATTGGATGTCAACATTAGTCTGTATTGGATGTCAGTCATGGTCTGTATTGGATGTCAATATTAGTTTGTATTGATGACAATCTTAGTCTGTATTGGATGTCAATCTTGGTCTGTATTGGATATCAATTTTGGTCTTTACAGGATGTCAACCATGGTCTGTATTGGATGTTAATCTTGGTCTGTATTGAATGTCAGTACTGGCTGTCAATTTTGGTCTTTACAGGATGTTTATCATGGTCTGTATTGGATGTTAATCTTGATCTGTATTGAATGTCAGTATTGGATGTTAATCTTGGTCTGTATTGAATGTCAGGTTTGGATGTCAATCTTAGTCTGTATTGGATGTCAATCATGGGCTGTACTGGATATCAACTTTAGTTTTTATTGGATGTTAATCTTGGTCTGTATTGGATGTCAGTATTGGATGTCAATCTTGGTCTGTACAGGATGTCTACCTTGGTCTGTATTGGATGTCAGTACTGGATATCAATTTTGGTATGTATATGATGTCAACCATGGTCTGTATTGGATGTCAATATTAGTCTATTGATGTCAACATTAGTCTGTATTGGATGTCAATCTTGGTCTGTATTGGATGTCAATCTTGGTCTGTATTGGATGTCAATTTTGGTCTGTACAGGATGTCAACCATGGTCTATACAGGATGTTAATCTTCTTTTCTTTTCTTTTTTCTTTTTTATTTTTATTCTCAAATACATGGGATATTACAATATATTAATACAATTTCAATTAACAACATGTATAGTATTCATATACATATATAAATAACAGATTGTTTTCTACAGAAAATATCTTATTTCAATTACATTATTTGAATAGTGTAGAACATTGGATTTTACTATATGGTGCTATTAAGTTAGTGTCAAATTTAGAGGCAGTAAATCAATGTTTTGAGTGTGTTTTTTTTTCGTGTTTTAGAAAGTTTAAAGAAAAGAGGAAAATGAACAACAGCAAAAAAAACAAAAAAAAACAAACAACAACATACAGTCAAGAATATCAAAATCTAAAAAATATTCTTGACCCTTTTCGTTTATAATCCGTCTTCTGATTATGTTGTTTACATTTAACAATGGAATTATCAAATCTAATGCAATAGGAAACCTTCATAATACATCAAAAAGCATAAAAATTTAAATTGTTTCTACAAAAGTGAATTTATTTTGTATATGTAAATATTTATTTTATGTCAACTCTGGGTATTTTATGAAAGCAAAAATGTTTGAAAATATCATGCCTTATATCTTCTGTAAAAAAAATAAAAATAAATATATATATATATTTATATTTTTAATTTACTGCCTATGAAATTAATAAAAAATCGATGTTGTAAAAACATGAAACGCAAAAAAAAAAATGCTATAGGTTTTCACATACAAGTATACATAAATATATATATAGCAAACTGTTTAAAATTATTCATAAAAACATTCTGCACAAATTTGTCTTTGTATCCTTTGTTATTCATAACGGATATATATCATTCTGGGGAAAAAATTTATAGTATAATCTATACATTTTGTATGTATTGGGTTTACGTTTTTTTTTAATTTATATACATAATCTTTTAAATATAAAAAACAATTTATATGGGATTTTTGAGATCAGATCGGAAGTTAGTGTTAATGGTTTTCATAAAAATGGAACATGAAGTTATGTTATATATATACATCATATAACAAATGTGTACATCTGTAAACATACACATACATATATTATATATATATATATATATATATATATATATATATATACACATAAACCTATAGACTTATACTATGGTATGTTGAATATGTTTAAGTGTTTATGTCAATCTAGAATGCTCATATATGGAGTCCACATGTTTTCGAATTTTTGTACTTCTAAGTTTTTCTGAGCGATACATGTTCCTATGTTGTGTCCTTATGTATTTTTTTAAATGTGTTATCTCAGGTTCTGAATCTTTTAATCTTTGTTTAAATATATAATATTTTGCAGAAAACAGTATATTATTAATAACATCATCAAATTTTTTGTTGCCAAAAACTATATCAATATCTTGCCATTTTATATCTTTTGTTGGGCATTTTTGATTTAAAAAGTGTCACAATAATTTTGTGACCCTACATTCACAGAATAAGTGTTTTATTGTCTCATCATGTGTTTTGCAAAGTAAACAAAGGTTGGAGTTACTAATGTTCATTTTTTCTAAAAGATGATTTGTACCCAATATTCGATGATTGGATGTCAATCTTGGTCTGTTATGGATGTCATCATTACGTCTGTATTGAATGTCAACCTTAGTCTGTATTGGATGCCAGTCTTGGTCTGTATTGGATGACAACCTTGGTGTGTATTGGATGTCAACCTTGGTCTAATTGGATGTCAATCTTGGTCTGTAGTGGATGTCAACATTACATCTGTATTGAAAGTCAACCTTGGTGGGTTTTGGATGTCAATCTTAGTCTGTATTTGATGTTGAACTTGATCTGTATTGGATGTCAACCCAAGTCTGTATTGGATGCTAACCTTGGTCTTTATTGGATGTCAACATGATTTATATTTAATGTCAAACTTGGTGTGTATTGGATGTCAACCTTGGTCTGATATGGATGTCAATCTTGGTCTGTATTGGATGTCAATCATGGGCAGTACTGGATATTTACTTTAGTTTCTATTGGATGCCAATCTTGGTCGGTAATGGATGTCAATCATGGGCTGTACTGGATATCAACTTTAGTTTCTATTGGATGCCAATCTTGGTCTGTATTGGATATCAATCATGGGATGTACTGGATATCAACTTTAGTTTCTATTGGATGCCAATCTTGGTCTGTTTTGGATGTCAATCATGGGCTGTACTGGATATCAACTTTAGTTTCTATTGGATGCCAATCTTGGTCTGTATTGGATGTCAATCATTGGCTGTACTGGATATCAACTTTAGTTTTTTTGGATGCCAATCTTGGTCTGTATTGGATGTCAATCATGGGCTGTACTGGATATCAACTTTAGTTTCTATTTTATGCCAATCTTTGTCTGTATTGGATGTAAATCATGGGCTGTACTGGATACCAATCTTGGTCTGTATTGGATGTCAATCATGGGCTGTACTGGATATCAACTTTAGTTTATATTGGATGCCAATCTTGGTCTGTATTGGATGTCAATCATGGGCTGTACTGGATATCAACTTTAGTTTCTATTGGATGTCAATCTTGGTCTGTATTGGATGTCAACCATAGTCGGTACTGGATGTAAAACATGTTGATATGAGTCAGTAATACATGTCAACTTGAGTCTACATTACATGCTGAGTTGGGTCTCTAATACATGTCAATTTGAATCTGTAATACATGTTGATTCGAGTCTGTAATACATGTCGATATAAGTCTGTATTACATGTCGATTTGGGTCTGTTATACATGTCGATTTGAGTTTGTAATACATGTCAATTTGAATCTGTAAAACATGTCAATTTTGGTTTTTAATACATGTCGATTTGGGTTCGTAATACATGTCAATTTGAGTATGTATTACATGTCGATTTGAGTTTGAAATAGATGTCAATTTGAGTCTGTAATACATGTTAATTTGGGTTTAATATATGTCAATATGAGTCAGTATTATATGTCAATTTGAGTCTGCATTACATGTTGATTTGGGTCTGTAATACATGTCAATTTCAATCTGTAATACACATCAATTTGAGTCTGTAATGCATGTCGATACGAGTCTGCATTACATGTCGATTTGAGTCTGTATTATATGTCGATTTGGGTCTGTAATACATGTAGATTTGAGTCTGAATTACATGTCAATTATAGTATGTAATACATGTTGATTTGAGTTTGTAATACATGTCGATACTAGTCAGTAATACATGTCAATTTGAGTCAGTAATATATGTCAATATGAGTCAGTAATACATATCAATTTGAGTCTGCATTACATGTTGATTTGAATATGTAATACATGTCGATTTGAATCTGTAATCAGAGCTCTGGATAAGACGCGTATCTGCATATATGACGCATTTAAATTTGTGGATACGCACCAGATTTATTTTATGTGCGTATCAATTACACATAAGCAACGAGTTTTACGCTAAAATCAATTTCTATATGCGTAAACAAGTTCACATTCTCTGAAAATCAATCTTCATTGGAATAATTATTTTAAGTGATCCGCATAAATAAATAGCTGAATGGTTCACTTTAGTGATAAATTTTACCAGTTATAATGGTAACCCAGTCTATGCAATTAATAAACAATGTTGCTAAGTTGCTTGATTTTTTTCTTGACGGGACACCAACTTTGGAAAGATGAGTGTTCCGGCGGGATACCTGTAATTCCCAGAGCTGTTTTAATATTTTAGGTATATCGCTGGTTGAAAGCCCTATTCAACAACATATTGAGGTAATTTTTATACAAGAGGGCCAAGTTTGAAAAACTTGGTGAAGGAACATTTCTGTGAAATTATTTCAAAATCGAGCCAGTAGTTTCTGACAAAAAGATTTTTTAAGTTTTTACTAATTAAACTTGCCCCACACCTGGCGGCCATATTTTTTGACGAATCAAGATGGCTTGAACAAACTTGGTAAAGGGTCACCCAAGGATCATTTCTGTGAAATTATTTTAAAATCGAGCCAGTAGTTTCTGACAAGAAGATTTTTTGAGTTTTTACTAATTAAATTGCCCCGCCCCCTGGCGGCCATGTTTTTTGACAAATCAAGATGGCTTGAACAAACTTGGTAGAGGGTCACCCATGGAACACTTCTGTGAAATTATTTTAAAATCGAGCCAATTGTTTCTGACAAGAAGATTTTTTAAGTTTTTACTATAGCTTATATAGTAAACTAATCCCACCCCCTGGCCACCATGTTTCTTGACGAATCAAGATGGCTTGAATAAACTTGGAAGATGGTCACCCAAGGAACATTTCTGTGAAATTATTTTAAAATCGAGCCAGTTGTTTCTGACAAGAAGATTTTTTAAGTTTTTACTATAGCTTATATAGTAAACTAACCCAGCCCCTAGCCGCCATGTTTTTTTATGAATCATGATGACTTGAACACACTTGGTAGAGGGTCACTCATGGAACATTTCTGTGAAATTATTTTAAAATCAAGCCAGTAGTTTCTGACAAGAAGATTTTTTAAGTTTTTACTTTAGCTTATATAGTAAAATAACCCCACCCCCTTGCCGCCATGTTCCTTGATGTATCGAAATGGATTGAACAAACTAGGTATAGGGTTACCCAAGGTTCATTTCTGTGAAATTATATCAAAATTGGCCCAGTGGTTTCAGAAAAGAAGTTGTTTAAAGCTAAAAGTTAACGAAGGACGAAAGACGACGGACACCAGGCGATCACAAAAGCTCACCTGTGAGCCTTCGGCTCAGGTGAGCTAAAAAGAAACAAGTTAGATTGATGGTTCTTGTATACACTTCCTCATGGTGCCCTCAGTAATGGTGTGAATATTCAACAAAATCCCTTGAACAGTTTAGGAGTAATGCTCCGGACAACAGTGTAAATTTAATAAAGGGAGGTAATTTAAGAAGTAAGCAAGGTAGAGAAATGGTTCTTGTACACCGCACTTTCTCTCAATGTACTCAGTCATTGTGTGAAGATCCAACAAAATCCCTTGAA
Organism: Panopea generosa; assembly: GCA_029582155.1. Lineage (NCBI taxonomy): Eukaryota > Metazoa > Mollusca > Bivalvia > Adapedonta > Hiatellidae > Panopea > Panopea generosa. Next base: position 58,720,997 of record CM055898.1, on the reverse strand, counting down.
TAGTTTTGTAGTTATTCTCTGGACAAGTAAATTTAATAAAGGGAGATAATTAAAAAAAAAAGCAAGCAAGGTAGACTTATAGTTCTTGTACACTGCACTTCCTCTCAATGTCCTCTATCATTGTGTGAAGATTCAATAAAAGCCCTTGAATAGTTTTGTAGTTATGCTCTGGACAAGTGTTACAGATGAACAGACGCACACACTGAGGAGACCCTTACCTTTCCGGGTGGGGGTTGGGACATAACAAAGTCAAAGATGGCCCATATTGCGTCAGTATTATCAAATTAAGCATTTAGTTACATTTGTTGTTCTTACTGAAAAATAACCAGATAGGTGAGCCAATACCTAACTTAAGGCATGCGAACACCATGTACGTATAATAACCTTAAATTTTACAATTGTATGAATAGAATGATAAAAAAATTGTCAAGCATATCAAGAAATACTAATTACCTGAAATAATTCCAGCAATAGTGTAAAATATAGTGTCAACTATAGTTGAGATGACCTTCTGTTTTAAGAGCAGTATAAGAGTAGTTTATCAATGTTTTACATAATTATGTGGTACCTTCAAAGCATATACTAGTTATTGTAAATGGATCTATATATCAATGCAATTACATATACAATACATGCACAAACTTCACATCATAGGGCAATATATCGGTACCAGTTCATGAAAATGGATTTATAGTTGAAATAATCTTGTACCAGCATGCACAGTTTATCACAGCTGGATACCCTTTCATGCAAATGAAGAAAAAAGTTTACAGAAAATTAAGCTTCCATGAAAATGAAAAAAATAACAGCTGGATACCCAATTAAAGCTGGATATCCTTTTAATGAAAATAAACAAAACTAATTAAAATTTCATGAAAATTAAAAATTAAATTTAGAAAAAAATTAAATTTAAAAAAAAAAGTAGTAAATAATTAACTCTAGGCCTTCAACTTTGGTAGAAACGTATGTTTTAAGTTTATCCCTAGATAACACTATGTAAAATTTTGATCCCAAAGGACATGCCAATTTTGCTCCTAGGGTCATGATTTTGGACAAATTTGAGAAAGGAACACAAACTGATCCTCTTTGCAAAAACATCTAAGCTCAAGGCTTTGTACTTGTACAGTTAACTTTAACCTGTTAAAAAAATGTAATAAAAGTTCTAAGCATAAAAGGGCAATAATTCTGTCAAAATGCAATCAAGGGTTATGGCTCTTGTTTGTATTAATTTCGTAGATGATGCACAATAAACATGTAAAGTTTTGTTCAACGATAGGTTGTTGAAATATGTTCCAAATCAAAAAATTTAACCTACTAAAAGCCTAAAAGGGCAATAATTTTGGCAACCAAAAGGTAGGAGTCTTGTCTCGACGAGTTTCCTAGATGATGTTGAACAGAAATGTGTAGTTTCATTCATATCCAATGACAGTTTGATAAAATATGAACTTGCTCAAAAACATTAACCAAATTTTCAAAGTAAAGAAAAAGGGCCATAATGCAATCCAGAATTATGGTTCTTGTCTCTGTGCATTCCGTTGATGATGCTGAACACACATGTGAATTACATTTACATCCAATGATTGGTTGTATAGACACTAACCTGATAAAAAAACTTTAACCTGAAAAACAAACGCTGGCATTGACGTCGTTGCGAGTATAATAGCTCCACTGTTCTACAAATAGTCGAGCTAAAAAGTGTAATATTGATGTCTTTATACAGTCATTTTGTCATGTAGGAGATGCAATAGATTAGTTCCAATATGCAACCGATTAGTTATAAACTGTGACTCATGGCGTAAGATTTGTTCTTATGTCTTATATATCAATAGATATACATGTAATAGCGGTACCACTCATGTATATATTAAAAAACACATTAAACACAAACTTCAGTTAATATAAATAGTTTTGGATATACTGTTGATATGAAACACAGAGAGAGAGAGAAAAATGGAGAGAGAGAGAGAGAGAGAGAGAGAGAGAGAGAGAGACAGACAGACAGACAGACAGACAGAGAATTATTTGTAAACAACCAGACATACATGTACTATGGCAAGCAAGCGTTAGAGAGAGTTATTTGTAAACAACCAGACATACATGTACTATGGCGAGCAAGCGTGACAGAGAGTTATTTGCAAACAACCAGACATAAATGTACTATGGCAAGCAAGCGTGAGAGAGAGTTATTTGTAAACAACCAGACATAAATGTACTATGGCGAGCAAACCTGAGAGAGAATTATTTGTAAACAACCAAACATACATGTACTATGGCGAGCAAGCGTGAGAGAGATTTATTTGGAAACAACCAGACATAAATGTACTATGGCGAGCAAGCGTGAGAGAGAGTTATTTGGAAACAACCAGACATAAATGTACTATGGCGAGCAAGCGTTAGAGAGAGTTATTTGCAAACAACCAGACATAAATGTACTATGGCAAGCAAGCGTGAGAGAGAGTTATTTGCAAACAACCAGACATACATGTACTATGGCGAGCAAGCGTGAGAGAGAGTTATTTGCAAGCAACCAGACATAAATGTACTATGGCGAGCAAGCGTGAGAGAGAGTTATTTGTAAACAACCAGACATAAATGTACTATGGCGAGCAAGCATGAGAGAGAGTTATTTGTAAACAACCAGACAAACATGTACTTTGGCAAGCAAGCGTTAGAGAGAGTTATTTGTAAACAACCAGACATACATGTACTATGGCGAGCAAGCGGTAGAGAGAGTTATTTGTAAACAACCAGACATACATGTACTATGGCGAGCAAGCGTGAGAGAGAGTTATTTGGAAACAACCAGACATAAATGTACTATGGCGAGCAAGCGTGAGAGAGAGTTATTTGGAAACAACCAGACATAAATGTACTATGGCGAGCAAGCATGAGAGAGAGTTATTTGTAAACAACCAGACAAACATGTACTTTGGCAAGCAAGCGTTAGAGAGAGTTATTTGTAAACAACCAGACATACATGTACTATGGCGAGCAAGCGGTAGAGAGAGTTATTTGTAAACAACCAGACATACATGTACTATGGCGAGCAAGCGTGAGAGAGAGTTATTTGGAAACAACCAGACATAAATGTACTATGGCGAGCAAGCGTGAGAGAGAGTTATTTGGAAACAACCAGACATAAATGTACTATGGCGAGCAAGCGTTAGAGAGAGTTATTTGCAAACAACCAGACATAAATGTACTATGGCGAGCAAGCGTGAGAGAGAGTTATTTGCAAACAACCAGACATACATGTACTATGGCGAGCAAGCGTGAGAGAAAGTTATTTGCAAACAACCAGACATAAATGTACTATGGCGAGCAAGCGTGAGAGAGAGTTATTTGTAAACAACCAGACATAAATGTACTATGGCGAGCAAGCGTGAGAGAGAGTTATTTGTAAACAACCAGACAAACATGTACTATGGCGAGCAAGCATTAGAGAGAGTTATTTGTAAACAACCAGACATACATGTACTATGGCGAGCAAGCATTAGAGAGAGTTATTTGTAAACAACCAGACATACATGTACTATGGCGAGCAAGCGTGAGAGAGAGTTATTTGTAAACAACCAGACATACATGTACTATGGCGAGCAAGCGGTAGAGAGAGTTATTTGCAAACAACCAGACATAAATGTACTATGGCGAGCAAGCGTGAGAGAGAGTTATTTGTAAACAACCAGACATAAATGTACTATGGCGAGCAAGCGTGAGAGAGAGTTATTTGTAAACAACCAGACATAAATGTACTATGGCGAGCAAGCATGAGAGAGAGTTATTTGTAAACAACCAGACAAACATGTACTATGGCGAGCAAGCATTAGAGAGAGTTATTTGTAAACAACCAGACATACATGTACTATGGCGAGCAAGCGTGAGAGAGAGTTATTTGTAAACAACCAGACATAAATGTACTATGGCGAGCAAGCGTGAGAGAGAGTTATTTGCAAACAACCAGACATAAATGTACTATGGCGAGCAAGCGTGAGAGAGAGTTATTTGTAAACAACCAGACATAAATGTACTATGGCGAGCAAGCATGAGAAAGTTATTTGTAAACAACCAGACAAACATGTACTATGGCGAGCAAGCATTAGAGAGAGTTATTTGTAAACAACCAGACATACATGTACTATGGCGAGCAAGCATTAGAGAGAGTTATTTGTAAACAGCCAGACATACATGTACTATGGCGAGCAAGCGTGACAGAGAGTTATTTGTAAACAACCAGACATACATGTACTATGGCGAGCAAGCGGTAGAGAGAGTTATTTGTAAACAACCAGACATACATGTACTATGGCGAGCAAGCGTGAGAGAGAGTTATTTGTAAACAACCAGACATACATGTACTATGGCGAGCAAGCGTTAGAAAGAGTTATTTGTAAACAACCAGACATACATGTACTATGGCGAGCAAGCGTTAGAGAAGAGTTATTTGTAAACAATCAGACATAAATGTACTATGGCGAGCAAGCGTGAGAGTTATTTGGAAACAACCAGACATACATGTACTATGGCGAGCAAGTGTGAGAGAGAGTTATTTGTAAAAAACCAGACATACATGTACTATGGCGAGCAAGCGTGAGAGAGAGTTATTTGCAAACAACCAGACATACATGTACTATGGCGAGCAAGCGTGAGAGAGAGTTATTTGCAAACAACCAGACATACATGTACTATGGCGAGCAAGCGTGAGAGAGAGTTATTTGCAAACAAACCAGACATACATGTACTATGGCGAGCAAGCGTGAGAGAGAGTTATTTGCAAACAACCAGACATACATGTACTATGGCGAGCAAGCGTGAGAGAGAGTTATTTGCAAACAACCAGACATACATGTACTATGGCGAGCAAGCGTGAGAGAGAGTTATTTGCAAACAACCAGACATACATGTACTATGGCAAGCAAGCGTGAGAGAGAGTTATTTGCAAACAACCAGACATACATGTACTATGGCGAGCAAGCGTGAGAGAGAGTTATTTGCAAACAACCAGACATAAATGTACTATGGCGAGCAAGCGTGAGAGAGAGTTATTTGTAAACAACCAGACATAAATGTACTATGGCGAGCAAGCATGAGAGAGAGTTATTTGTAAACAACCAGACAAACATGTACTTTGGCAAGCAAGCGTTAGAGAGAGTTATTTGTAAACAACCAGACAAACATGTACTTTGGCAAGCAAGCGTGAGAGAGAGTTATTTGGAAACAACCAGACATAAATGTACTATGGCGAGCAAGCGGTAGAGAGAGTTATTTGTAAACAACCAGACATACATGTACTATGGCGAGCAAGCGTGAGAGAGAGTTATTTGTAAACAACCAGACATAAATGTACTATGGCGAGCAAGCGGTAGAGAGAGTTATTTGTAAACAACCAGACATACATGTACTATGGCGAGCAAGCGGTAGAGAGAGTTATTTGTAAACAACCAGACATACATGTACTATGGCGAGCAAGCTTTAGAGAAGAGTTATTTGGAAACAACCAGACATACATGTACTATGGCGAGCAAGTGTGAGAGAGAGTTATTTGTAAACAACCAGACATACATGTACTATGGCGAGCAAGCATTAGAGAGAGTTATTTGTAAACAACCAGACATACATGTACTATGGCGAGCAAGCGGTAGAGAGAGTTATTTGTAAACAACCAGACATACATGTACTATGGCGAGCAAGCAGTAGAGAGAGTTATTTGTAAACAACCAGACATACATGTACTATGGCGAGCAAGCGTGAGAGAGAGTTATTTGTAAACAACCAGACATAAATGTACTATGGCGAGCAAGCGTGAGAGAGAGTTATTTGTAAACAACCAGACATACATGTACTATGGCGAGCAAGTGTGAGAGAGAGTTATTTATAAACAACCAGACATAAATGTACTATGGCGAGCAAGCGTGAGAGAGAGTTATTTGTAAACAACCAGACATAAATGTACTATGGCGAGCAAGCATGAGAGAGAGTTATTTGTAAACAACCAGACATACATGTACTATGGCGAGCAAGCGTTAGAGAGAGTTATTTGTAAACAACCAGACATATATGTACTATGGCGAGCAAGCGGTAGAGAGAGTTATTTGTAAACAACCAGACATACATGTACTATGGCGAGCAAGCTTTAGAGAAGAGTTATTTGGAAACAACCAGACATACATGTACTATGGCGAGCAAGTGTGAGAGAGAGTTATTTGTAAACAACCAGACATAGATGTACTATGGCGAGCAAGCATTAGAGAGAGTTATTTGTAAACAACCAGACATACATGTACTATGGCGAGCAAGCGTTAGAGAGAGTTATTTGTAAACAACCAGACATACATGTACTATGGCGAGCAAGCGTGAGAGAGAGTTATTTGTAAACAACCAGACATAAATGTACTATGGCGAGCAAGCGTTAGAGAGAGTTATTTGTAAACAACCAGACATAAATGTACTATGGCGAGCAAGCGTGAGAGAGAGTTATTTGTAAACAACCAGACATAAATGTACTATGGCGAGCAAGCGTGAGAGAGAGTTATTTGTAAACAACCAGACATACATGTACTATGGCGAGCAAGCGTGAGAGAGAGTTATTTGTAAACAACCAGACATAAATGTACTATGGCAAGCAAGCGTGAGAGAGAGTTATTTGTAAACAACCAGACATACATGTACTATGGCGAGCAAGCGTGAGAGAGAGTTATTTGTAAACAACCAGACATAAATGTACTATGGCGAGCAAGCGTGAGAGAGAGTTATTTGTAAACAACCAGACATAAATGTACTATGGCGAGCAAGCGTGAGAGAGAGTTATTTGTAAACAACCAGACATACATGTACTATGGCGAGCAAGCGTTAGAGAGAGTTATTTGTAAACAACCAGACATACATGTACTATGGCGAGCAAGCGTGAGAGAGAGTTATTTGTAAACAACCAGACATAAATGTACTATGGCAAGCAAGCGTGAGAGAGAGTTATTTGTAAACAACCAGACATAAATGTACTATGGCGAGCAAGCGTGAGAGAGAGTTATTTGTAAACAACCAGACATAAATGTACTATGGCGAGCAAGCGTGAGAGAGAGTTATTTGTAAACAACCAGACATACATGTACTATGGCGAGCAAGCGTGAGAGAGAGTTATTTGTAAACAACCAGACATAAATGTACTATGGCAAGCAAGCGTGAGAGAGAGTTATTTGTAAACAACCAGACATACATGTACTATGGCGAGCAAGCGTAGCTACAATGCAAACCATAAACACAATATCATTAAGGCATCTAATAAACTAACCTTTGTTGTTAACTATGACTTATATACTATGGCTTCACATGCAATACATCTGGACTGGACTGACAATTTACATACATGAACTGATAGCTTTATGTGAGTAGGATATAGTTAAGAATTCATGACTACACACATGCTATATAGGAACCCACTGGACCATGAAGATACAGTGAACTCATATGTATTTAATTTCATAAAGGGATATAATTAAAATCACAGCATCTGAATTTCCAATTTTTGAGATAATTTCAGATGCACATCACAATGTATGATATATGTATATATACGTATGGGAGAGATAATAAATTAATTATTAATAATTGTTCATAACACCCAAACAATACTGAATTCTTTAAAATTATTTTTAAAAAAAGAGTACTTTCGGAATATATATAATTTAACTAATGATGATTTAAACATATATATATATATATGGAGATAATTATGTGTGTACAGCCAGAAATAAATGTACAGACTAGACTATGGCGATTGCGTCTAGCTACAATTCAATACAATATGGTGCATGTAAAACCATAGTATATAAGTCATGGTTAACAACAAATCTATTGGTTTATTAGATGCCTTGATATTGTGTATACAGTTTGCAATGTAGCTAGTATCGCTCACTGTAGTCTGGTCTGTACATTTGTTTGGCTGTTCACAAATAATTCAGTTTAAACTTAATACCATGGCATCCGGTGCAACAACTAAAGGAAACATTATCCTGTATGTTCATTATACAATTTAATTTAATGATATATAGTTATTTACCTCCACCATTTCTCATACATAAATAAGGGAATCGCATCATGTTGCCGTAAGCCACAGCAAACCCAACACACGACAATATAAACTCGAACTTGCTGCCCCATTTTTCCCGCTCAACATATTCACCGCTTTCACTAGTAGACAACGAAGAACTTTCAGACATGTCTCTCTTTTTCTCGTCATCTTCGGGACTTAAAACAAGATGTGTTTGGTTGTCACTCTAAAAAATACAGAAGGAATATGTAAATGTAGTTAATAGTGCCATTGCTTATGGAATAAAACATTTTATAAAATATGTGTGCAGAAACGCATTTACTTTGGGGAGTCGTGCTTATATACTTTGCATGACCTTCAAACAACAGTTGTTATGCTTGATACAGCAAATACTGTCAGTTCACTTTGGTAATATGCTGAGGTCAGGATATTTAAAACTTGTAACCTTTTTTATCTTGTTAGTTTTACTACTACGCAATTAAATAACGATGTTGTATTATATCTTACAAAAGGTGATACGCTTTGGAAGCAACAATCAGTCTACAAAAAGTTTGTCTGTGAAGTGACAAAATGCATGCAGTCTAATGGTTAATCACCCATTATGTTGCAGCTTATGGTTTGAATGCCCGTCTGTTCTATGAAATATCGTTGGCTTTGGTTTTCGATCAAGTAATACAAAATTTAATATGAAACAAATATTCAAACAAACAAACAAATCAGCAAATCAAGTTCCCATTATACTCCTGTACATGACGATTTTGATAAAACTATTGTTCTTATACAACACATGGCAACACACGTTAAGATGTCTACACATGATGCATATTCCGCAAGCCCTCTCTATCGTGTTTGTTAGATTAATATAGCTACCCTTACGCATAGAATTTTCGGCTGTCTTTATTTTATAAGGTGGCAATATTTATTACAGTGTAATTCTGGCCACAATTATTACAGTGCAATTCTAACCACAGTTACTACAGTGTAATTATGGCAACGATAATAACAGTGTAATTTTGTCAAACAACAATTATTATAGTTAAGTTCAGGCCATGGCCATTACATTTTTGTTCTGGCTACGTTTACCACAGCGCATTTTTTACCAAAATCTTTACCGTGTAATACTGGCCACGATTATTACTGTGTAATTTTGGCTACGTTTATCAACGTATATTTTCTGGCCAAAATTATTGTGTAATTCTGGCCATGATTATTACTGCGTCATTTTGGCTATGATTATCAAAGTGTCAATTATTACTGTGTAATTCTGGCCACTATTATTACTGTGTAATTCTGGCCACAAATTTTACTGTGTAATTCTGGCCATGATTATTACTGTGTAATTCTGGCCACAATTATTACTGTGTAATTTTGGCCACGATTATCAAAGTGCCAATTATTACTGTGTAATTCTGGACACAATTATCAAAGTGTAATTTTGGCCACATTAATGAAAGTGTCAATTATAACTGTGTAATTCTGGCCACTATTATTACTGTGTAGTTCTGGCCACCATTATAACCGTGTAATTCTTGCCACAATTATTACTGTGTAATTCTGGCCACGATTATAACTGTGTAATTTTGGCCACGATTATCAAAGTGTTAATAATTTATTACTGTGTAATTTTGGCCACGATTATCAAAGTGCCAATAATTACTGTGTAATTCTGGCCACGATTATCAAAGTGCCAATTATTACTGTGTAATTCTGGCCATGATTATCAAAGTGCCAATTATTACTGTGTAATTCTGGCAATGATTATCAAAGTGTAATTATGGCCATGATTATTAGTGTAATACTAGCCATGATTATTACAATGTAATTATGGCCATGATTATTACTGTGCAATTCTTGCAATAATTATTAAAGTGTAATTCTGGCTACTACAGCGTAATTATGACCACGATTATTACAGAAAAAACCCTCTTATAAGACTACCTTTGGGACCAGGCAAAAGTGGTATTAATAGTGTGGTGGTCTTATTATCAAATTCCGGAGTCAATGATGAAAGTTGCAAGCCTATGTAACCGTAATAGTAAATTGATGTATACTATATTGTGCATATGTGTGCATTTTCTGTTATACCAATGATAATAATAATAAAAAAAATAAATCCTTTTTTTGTAATTATGGATTTGTTGTTTTTACTTATTATTATCATTATTTTTAAATGTATGCACGTGTAATAACAAGGGGATAATTAAAATAAATATGTTGTATGGTTTATCTTTTATTTACATACATGAAATAATAACAAATAATAACAACACATTAAATATTTCAACATTATGCATGAGTAGATAAAGTTGTTCTTATGAGGTCCTTAGTAGGGTCATTTCCTTTAACTTCTGGCATTCTATCCTTATCAATGAACGTATTTGGACTTCCATTTCATCATTGTCAGGACCCTGAAAACAAAAAAAGAAAAACTGTAAAATGCCATGAAAATATAAAAATTGTAACAACAGTTTCATTCTTAATCATTATTTAAAATAGCTGTTATTAATAAAAGTATCATTTTCTTTAAGAGTAAGTTCATTGTATTTTTGTCTGTTTTTACAGACATGTTTTATTTTTACAGTAAAATTTAGAAAATGCGATTCACCACATCACAAAAGACCATTGATATCACTCATTGATATGACTTGTTTTCCATACAATTAAGGGCAGTTCACATTAATTTAACTTAAAACTTTCATTTATTGCAATTAAATACTGATAAACTTCAAACTGATTGAGCTCTATCACTTTGAATTTAAAATTGATGCTTTTGTCAACTGTTTCAAAAGAATCAAGGAGCTTTTGTCCACCTTTTCACATTAACCAGGGACTTTTGTCCATCTCATATAATAAACCAAGGGGCTTTTGTCTACGTGTACATTTTTTGACCAAGGGGCTTTTGTCCAAGGGGCTTTTGTCCAGATACCCACTCAAATAATTAAGCAATTAAAACATGCCAACTTACTGGTTTTCATTCTGTTTTTTTGACGGGTTGCATATTCTAATGACCACAAAGTTTGTTTTTACAACACTCTCTCTTGTGTCCTTAATGGCTTTGTTTACCCAAAAATGTCACACCTTTAACGACAATCACAAATCGGCTCGTTGATAATGTCGTAAATTTTTCCTCAAGGCGTCGCTGATCACACAAGTGGTCATAATTAAGGGTGTGAAAACAGAACAAAGACCCTGATCAGGACAGATTTGGTAGTCGCAATACCGGATTATCAGGGTGCCCGTATTATCCAAGTTAACGACCATTGAATGAAGAAGGAAAAAATCAGCCCCTAAAATAAATGCCTGTAATAGTGGGGTGGCCTTAATATCGGTGTGGTCGTAAGGTAGAATTTTACTAACTGTAATTCTGGCCACGATTATTATAGTGTAAGTATGGCCATGATTTTTAAACTAATTATTGGCCACGATTATTACTTTGCAATTCCGGATATGATAATTATTGTGTATTCTGGCCATGATAATTACTGTGTAATTCTGGCTACGATTTATTGAGGAAATTTGGTCATGATTATTACTGTACAATTCTGGCCATGATTATTACTGTGCAATTCTAGCCATGATTGTTATTCTGCAATTCTGGCCATGATTATTGATATGTGCAATTCTGGCCAAGATTTTAACTGCAATTCTGGCCATAATTATTACTGTGCAATTCTGGCCATGATTGTTACTCTGCAATTCTGCACATGATAATTATTGTGTTATTCAGGTCACAATTGTTACTGTGCAATTCTGGCCATGATAATTACTGGGTATTTCTGGCCACGATTTACTAAAGAATTCTTGCCAGGATTAATACTGTGCAATTCTGGCCATGATTATTACTCTGCAATTCTGGCCATTATTATTAGTTTGCAAAACTTGCCTTGATTATAACTGCAATTCTTGCCATGATTATTAATCTGCAATTCTGGCAATGATTATTACTCTGCAATTCTGGCGTTGATTATTACTCTGCAATTCTGGCCATGATTATTACTGTGTAATTCTGGCCATGATTATAACCTTGAAATTCTTGCAACGACTATTACTGGGCAATTCTGGCTATGATTATTAGTGTAATTCTGGCCACAACTATTACTGTGTAATTCAGGCCATGAATTTTACTGTGCCATTCTGGCCACGATTATTTCAGTACAATTCAGGCCATGATAATAACTGTACAATTCTGGCATTGTTTATAACTATGCAATTCTGGCCACGATTATAACTGTGTATTTCCGGCAACGATTAACACTTCGTAATTTTGGTCACGATTATTACTGTGGAATTCTGGCCCCGATTATTAATGTGCAATTCTGGCCATGTTTATAACTGTGCAATTCTGGCCATGAGCATTATTGTGTAATTATGGCCATGATTATAACTGTGCAATTCTGGCCATTATTATTACTGTGCAATTCTGGCCATGATTTTTACTGTGTAAATATGGTCACATCATGATTATCACTTCATAATTCTGGCCACGATTATTATTGTGGAATTCTGGCAACAATTATTACTGTGCAATTCTGGACACAATTATTACTGTGCAATTCTGGCCATGTTTATAACTGTGCAATTCTGGTCAGAATTGTAACTGTAATTCTGGCCAGAATTATAACTGTAATTCTGGCCACGATTATTACTGTGTAATTCTGGCCATGATAATTGCTGTGCAATTCTGTCCATAATCAATACTGTGGAATTCTGACCAAGATTGTAACTGCAATTCTGGCCCCGATTTTTACTGTGTAATTCTGGCCACAATTATTGCTGTGTAATTCTGGCCATGATTATTACTGTGTAATTCTGGCCATGATTATTGCTGTGCAATTCTGGCCACGATTATTACTGTGGAATTCTGGCCACAGTTGTTACTGTGTAATTCTTGCCATGATTATTGCTGTGCAATTCTGGCCATGTTTTTAACTGTGCAATTCTGGCCAAGATTATTACTGTGTAATTCTGGCCATAATTATTGCTGTGTAATTCTGGCCACAATAATAACTGTGTTAATATGATCATGATTAACACTTGGTAATTCTGGCCAAGATTATTACTGTGTAATTCTGGCTGTGATTATTACTGTGTATTTCTGGCAATGTTTATAACTGTGCAATTCTGGCCACGATTATTACTGTGCAATTCTGGCAACAATTATTGCTGTGCAATTCTGACCATGTTTATAAATGTGCAATTCTGGCCACAATTATTACCATGTAATTCTGACCATGATTATTACTGTGCAATTCAGGCCATGATTACTACTGTGCAATTCTGACCATATTGATAACTGTGCAATTCTGGCCACAAATATTACTGTGCAATTCTAACCATGATTATAACTGCAGTTCTGGCCACAATTATTATTGTGCAATTCAGGTCATGATTATTACTGTGCAATTTGGCCACGATTATTACTGTGCAATTCTGGCTGTGGTTGTTACTGTGTAAATATGGTCACTATTATCACTTCGTAATTTTGGCAACAATAATTACTGTGGAATTCTGCCCCTGATTATTACTGTGCAATTTTGGCCATGTTTATAACTGTGCAATTCTGGCCACGAGTATTACTGTGCAATTCTGGCCATGTTTATAACTGTGTAATTCTGGCCACAAGTATTATTGTGTAATGCTGGCCATGATTATCACTGTGTATTTCTGGCCACAATTATTACTGTGGAATTCTGGCCATGTTTATCACTGTGCAATTCTGGCCACGATTATTATTATGTAATTCTGCCCATGATAATTTACTGTGGAATTCTGGCCATGATTATTACTGTGCAATTCTGGCCATGATTTTTACTGTGTTAATTTGGTCACGATTATCAATTTGTAATTCTGGCCATGATTATTACTGTGGAATTCTGGCCACAATTATTACTGTGCAATTCTAGTCAGCATTATTACTGTGCAATTCTGGCCATGATTATAACTGTGCAAGTTTGGCCATGTTTATAACTGTGCAATTCTGGCAACAATTATTACTGTGTTATTCTGGCCATGATTATTACTGTGCAGTTATGGCCACAAATATTACTGTGCAGTTATGGCCATGAATTTTACTGTGTAAATATGGTCACGACTATCACTTTATAATTCTTGCCACGATTATTACTTTGGAATTCTGGCCACAATTATTGCTGTGCAATTCTGACCACGATTTTTACTGTGCAATTCTGGCCATGATTATTGCTGTGCAATTCTGGTCATGACTTTAACTGTGCAAATTTGGCCACGACTACTACTGTATAATTCTGGCCACGATTATTACTGTGCAATTCTGGCCATGATTATAACTGTGTTAATATGATCACGATTATCATTTCGAAATTCTGGCCAAGATTATTACTGTTTTATTCTGGCTGTGATTATTACTGTGTTATTCTGGCCACAATTATTACTGTACAATTCTGGATGTGTTTATAACTGCAATTCCGGCAATGATGATTACTGTGTAATTCAGGCCATGATTATTACTGTGTAATTGTGGCCACGATTATTACTGTGCAATTCTGACCATGTTTATAACTGTGCAATTCTGGCCATGATTATTACTGTGCAATTCTGACCATGTTTATAACTGTGCAATTCTGGCCACGATTATTACTGTGTAATTCTGGTTAAAATTATTACTGTGCAATTCAGGTCATGATTACTACTGTGCAGAATTACACAGTAATAAACTACTGTGCAGAATTACACAGTAATTAATTGTGACCAGAATTGCATAGTTATAAAGGTGGTCAGAATTGCAGAGTAGTTATCATGGTCTGAATTGCACAGTAATAATTGTTGTTAGAATTGCCTATTATAATCATGGCCAGAATTACACAGTAATAATCATAGCCTGAATTGCACAGTAATCATCATTGCCAGAATTGCACAGTCATAATTGTGGCCAGAATAACACAGTTATAATCACGGCCAGAATTACACAGTAATAATCATGGTCAGAATTGCACAGTTATAAACGTGGCCACAATTATTACTGTGCAATTCTGCCTGTGGTTTTTACTGTGTAAATATGGTCACAATTATCACTTTGTAATTCTGGCCACAATAATTTATGTGTAATTCTGGTCACAATTATTACTGTGCAATTCAGACCATGATTACTACTTTACAATTCTGACCACCTTTATAACTGTGCAATTCTGGCCACGAATTTGCTGTGCAATTCTGACCATGTTTATAACTGAGCAATTCTGGTCACAATTATTACTGTGTTATTCTGGCCACGATTATTACTGTGCAATTTGGCCACGATTATTACTGTTCAATTCTGCCTGTGGTTTTTACTGTGTAAATATGGTCACAATTATCACTTTGTAATTCTGGCCACAATAATTTCTGTGGAATTCTGGCCGCAATTATTACTGTGCAATTCTTGACATGTTTATAACTGTGCAATTCTAGCCACTATTATTACTGTGTAATTCTGGCTACAATAATTACTGTGCAATTCAGGCCATGATTATTACTGTGCAATTTGGCCACGATTATTACTGTGCAATTCTGGCTGTGGTTTTTACTGTGTAAATATGGTCACGAGTATCACTTTGTAATTCTGGCCACGATAATTTCTGTGGAATTCAGGCCATGATTATTACTGTGCAATTTGGCCACGATTATTACTGTGCAATTCTGGCTGTGGTTTTTACTGTGTAAATATGGTCATGATTCGGTCATTCTACAGAAGTTGCATATTTTCTGTCCCTATAACAGAAATGATTTAAATAACTGGCAAACTTACTTTATTCATATAAAATCAAGTGAAATTGTACAAGTCTTCTATTACTGTAACAGTAAAGTTTTAAAAATATGCGTAATTGAAGATTTATTTTGTAAATTTTCACTTTCAGTGTAGTAACCCTCTTTAAATTGGCTTGTCCCAATTCCAAACTGTTAAAATGTAAACAGTTTTTCTCAAAACCTTTATGACTTGTCTTTAATGTAAGTATATCATTATAAGACAAGTACTTAAATAAAGGTGATGTTAAATTTATAATTAAAAACTTTAAATAAGAAAATGATGTTAAATTGATCAATACTACTGTCCCTCACTTTAACATCATTCCTGTTACTGCCAATTAAATACAGTTTGTTAGAGTTATCTCCCCCGTCAAAACAACCGTTTTTTGGTAGAGGTCAGCAATGGTACTTCCTCTTTTTGGACAAGAAAGTATTTGAAGACAGAAATCACATTGGAGGGAAAATTTGAAAAAAATGAAAACGAAAGCGGAAAAAAGACTTTTCAAATGTCATTACTGTTATGCCAAATAATGTTTAGTAGCACAATACTTCAGTGATGTGAAGGTTTATTTTATACCTGCATATGTGTTCTGTATTGAATTGTTGTTCAAATTTTAAAGGAACACATCTCTGTGACCTTGAATTTTGTATTTTATATGTTAACATGTCATTCCTGTTAATCTCATTCCTGTTACCATGAAAAAGTAACAGGAATGACCTAGTTGGTAACAGTATTGACAAATTAAAAGACAAACTGCCAGAAAAGAAGCATAATTGATGGCAACATTTAGTTTTAA
Source organism: Panopea generosa (assembly GCA_029582155.1). Lineage (NCBI taxonomy): Eukaryota > Metazoa > Mollusca > Bivalvia > Adapedonta > Hiatellidae > Panopea > Panopea generosa. Next base: position 58,704,395 of record CM055898.1, on the reverse strand, counting down.
ATAGCCCACAGTCATTAGATTGGGAAATTATAGGACCAATACTTTGCTATAAAATACATTAACAAACCTTCCCTATTATTATGTTAAGTTGAAAGGGAAATGTAACAGGAATTACAGAAAAGTAACAGGAATTACATTACACCAGTACAGATCTGACATTTACTTTGAAACTAACATGCATTCTTTTCATTTGATAAAATAGTGTTTTAAAATCAAAACCATCATGTTTACAGTACAAATAGAGATAGAAAGAAACTATAGAAACTTTGTTTGAAATATTATATCACTGATAAACAGTGTTGTCAATATTTGATGGTAACAGGAATGACAGAAAAGTAACAGGAATTACATTACACCGGTAACAGATCTGACATTTACTTTGAAACTAACATATATTCTTTTCATTTGATAAAATAGTGTTTTTAAATCAAAACCATCATGTTTACAATACAAATAGAGAGACAAAGAAACTATAGAAACTAAGTTTGGAAATGATATCATTGATAAACAGCGTTGTCAATATTTGATGGTAACAGGAATGACAGAAAAGTAACAGGAATTACATTACACCAGTAACAGATCTGACATTTACTTTGAAACTAACATATATTCTTTTCATTTGATAAAATAGTGTTTTTAAATCAAAACCATCATGTTTACAGTACAAAAAGAGAGACAAAGAAACTATAGAAACTAAGTTTGGAAATGATATCATTGATAAACAGTGTTGTCAATATTTGATGGTAACAGGAATGACAGAAAAGTAACAGGAATTACATTACACCAGTAACAGATCTGACATTTACTTTGAAATTAACATGTATTCTTTTCATTTGATAAAATAGTGTTTTTAAATTCAAACCATCCTGTTAATAGTATAATTAGAAACAAAAAGAAACTAACAGTATAAAATCTTGGTTGGAAAATGATATCATTGATAAACAGTGTTGTCAATATTTGATGGTAACAGGAATGACAGAAAAGTAACAGGAATTACATTACACCAGTAACAGATCTGGCATTTACTTTGAAACTAACATGCATTCTTTTCATTTGATAAAATAGTGTTTTTAAATCAAAACCATCATGTTTACAGTACAAATAGAGAGACAAAGAAACTATAGAAACTAAGTTTATAAAATGATATCATTGATAAACAGTGTTGTCAATATTTGATGGTAACAGGAGTGACAGAAAAGTAACAGGGGTTAAGGTGACAGGGGTTAAGATTAATAGAGATATTTTGTCAGATAGTGATATGATGATAGAAAGAGGTGCTGAAACAGTTAAAGACAATAAGATAGAGATTGGGTCTGATGTTGATATGAAGATAGATAGGGATATTGAATTTATGAAAGAGACATGTAGTGAGATAGATAAAAAGGTTGTTGAGGGTGGTGATATTCAGTTTGGGATGGATGATAAAATATTTACAATGGGTGAGAATGAGATAAATAGAGATACTGGGCTGGATGGTGATAAAGGGGAAGAGAGGGATTATGGAAAGACCATAATACATAACAGTGAGATAGGTAGGGATAAAATAATGACTACAGGAGATGAGAGTGTGACAGATTGGGATAGTAAAATAGTAACTGGGGATGAGACAGAGATAGTTGGAGATATTGTTTTGGATGGTGATATGGAAATAAGTAGGACCAGTGAAATGGTGACAGCGGATGAGGTTGTAACAAGTAATGATAATTTAATTGTCACAGGAAATGAGGGTGTGACATGTAATGATAATTTGATTGTCACAGGGAATGGGGGTGTGACATGTAATGATAGTGAAATGATGACAAGGGATGAGATAGAGATAGGTGCAGAGATGAGTTTGGATGTAGATATTGAGAAAGGTAGAGCCAGAGAAATGGTGACAAGGGATGAGAGTGTAACAAGTAATGATAATTTGATTGTCACAGGGGATGAAGGTGTGACATGTAATGATAGTGAAATGATGACAAGGGATGAGATAGAGATAGGTGCAGAGATGAGTTTGGATGTAGATATTGAGATAGGTAGAGCCAGAGAAATGGTGACAGGGGATGAGGGTGTGACATGTGATGATAATTTAATTGTCACAGGGGATGAGGGTGTGACATGTAATGATAATTTAATTGTCACAGGGGATGAGGGTGTGACATGTAATGATAGTGAAATGTTGACAAGGGATGAGATAGAGATAGGTGCAGAGATGAGTTTGGATGTAGATATTGAGATAGGTAGAGCCAGAGAAATGGTGACAGGGGATGAGGGTGTAACAAGTAATGATAATTTAATTTTCACAGTGGATGAGGGTGTGACATGTAATGATAATTTAATTGTCACATGGGATGAGGGTGTGACATGTAATGATAGTGAAATGATGACAAGGGATGAGGTAGAGATAGGTGCAGAGATGAGTTTGGATGTAGATATTGAGATAGGTAGAGCCATAGAAATGGTGTCAGGGGATGAGGGTTTGGTAGGGAATGAGATGAAGAAAGATATTTGTTTGAATGAAGATGTTGAGATAGGTAGGGTTAGTGAAATAGTGATGGGGGATGAAGTTGTGACAGGGGATAAGATAGAGAACGATGGGATATTGTTTTGCATGAACCTGTGTATATAGACAGGGTGAGTGAAATAATGACAGGGAATAAGCATATGGCAGGGGATGAGATACAGAAAGATGAAGAAATTGTTCTGGATGAATATATGGGGATAGGATGGGTTAGTAAAATAATGACAGAGGATGAGGGTGTGACAGGGGATGAGGGTGTAACAGGTACAGGAGATATTATACCAGATGTTGATAATAAGGAAAGGAAGAAATTTGAAATTGAAATTGGAAACAATTCTGACTCCAAAAAAAATCTTCAAGGGAAATAATAATGTTATTATAAGATATAATGGTACTTTGTATCCTTGTGTAATAAAAAGGATAAACAAAAAAATTAATGTTCAAGTTAATTGTTTGCACCCTATTAAAGGCACAGAAAATCTATATATTTGGCAAAAAAACCCAGATACTTGTTGGTATCTGTAATCTGATATTATGTCAATTATTCCGCCATTGGGAAAGAAAAAAAATAGATACAGGTTGTCAAATGGTGAAATGAACATGGGTGGGGGGGGGGGGGGGGGGGGTGAAATGGTGACAGGAAATGAGTGTGCTTTAGGTCTTGATACTTTTGTGAAAGACTGTGAAAAGGGGACAGTAGATGGGAGTGACAGGTATAGAGTGTATGTTGGATGGTGAAATAAAAATAGAGAGTGAAGGTACAATGCAGACAGAGGATGAAATTGAACGAAAGATTATACCAGTTGACGCTAAGAAAATAGAGAGTGATGGTGAAAAGGATATGGGTGATATGATGGGGATAGATACTGATAGTAAAATAATGACAAATGTCGGTTTGACAGATATAGAATTTGATATTGATTGTGAATCAGAAATAGATAGGGAAATATTGACATAGAGTGGGGAAAGTGAAATGGTGACAGGAGATGCTGGTGAGATAGATAAGGCTAGTGAAATAGTGACAAGGGGTGAGTTTGTAACAAGTAGTGATGGTGAAAAAGTGACATGGAACTTAAATGTGACAGGAAGAACTACTGAAATGAAGACAGGAGATGAGGGTCAGCCATGCAGGGATAGTGAGATAGTGACAGGGGATAAGGTTGTGCCAGGTGATGAGATAGAGATAGGTGGAGAGACTGTTTTGGATGGTGATATGGAGATAGGTAGTTTCAGTAAAATAGTGACAGGGGATGAGATACAGAAAAATGCAGAGATTGTTGTGGATGAAGTAAAAGGTAGGGTTAGTTTTACAGTGACAGGGGATGAGGACCTGACAGAGGATGAGATAGAGAAAAATATTTTTTTGGATGTAGATATGGAGATAGGTAGTACCAGTGAAAGAGTTATGAGGGTTGAGGATACGACAGTGGATGAGATAATGAAAGGTGGAGATATTTTTATTGATGAAGCTATGTGCATAGACAGGGCTAGTGAAACAGTGACAGATGATGAGGGTGTATCAGGGGATGAGGGGTGTGACAGGAACATTAGATATAAGACCAGATGTTGATAACAGGGAAGAGAAAACATTTGGAATTGGAAACAATAATTCCGATTCCCAAAAAAATCTTCAAGGGAAATATGTTATTATAAGATATAATGGTACTATGTATCCTGGTGAAGTAAAACGGATAAACAAAGAAATCGATGTTCAAGTTAATTATTTGCACCCTATTCAGGGCACAGAAAATGTATATTTTTTGGCCCAGAAAAACAGATACTTATTGGTATCTGTATTCAGATATTATGTCAATTATTCCGCCATTGGAAAAGATAGGGAAAAACAGATACAGATCGTCAAAAGTCATTTAACATGATATCCAACATGATATAGCAATTAAATTTTAAAGAAATTAATAATGGTATGTTTTTATGAACATTTCTTGTGGACTACTGTTAAAAGTAAGCAGCTTCCATTAATTCTTATTTGTTTCTATAAGAACATCATTTTTTTTCTATGACCTCTCATAAGAGAGAAAGAGAGAGAGATAGACTCTTAACAACTAATTTACTATAATAAAAGTATTTGTTAGAGCATTTGTTCAAGCTGTTTGTTATTATTTACTTTTTCATTTTTTTTTATTATGAAATAAACATCCGTTCTAGTTAAACTCATATATACCAACAGTTCTTTGGTACTAACATGAATGAAATTCTAATAGAAAGTTGGGTCAACATCTCTATTGTATAATATAAAACTTGATTTATAATACTTGCACCATTGTCAAGGAAACACAGTTTTTAATTGTGATAAGTAATTCCTGTTACCATTCATTTTGTCATTCCTGTTACCCCATCATTCCTGTTACTGGATGTCATTCCTGTTACCACCATATTTTTATACTTTTTTTGAGAAAAGTAGGATATATTCATGTTACATGACTTACTCAAAAGATGCATGGCAATATTTTCTTCACCATTATATATAAACTTTAGATAAAACTCCATGTTGTTCTTAAGAAAATTTGAATAAGAATGCTCATTTTTTAAATCTAAGCAAAATGACAATACAATTTGAATACATTCAGAAAAAAAATATATTTTCCAAAAATTCAATATAATTATGATCTAAAGAGATTTACCATACATTTTTCAAAACTTATTAAAACTAACAATATTAATTTGTGTATCTTATGATTTTGTTGCTTTTAGTATTGGTAACAGGAATGACATTTTCATGTAGGTAATGCTTAAACCACCATCATATTTTTTCCCCCAAATACATCTGTTTGTCTAGAAACCTTGATCATGTTTATTAAATGTGTTATGTTTTTATTCAAATAAAAAATTTTGATATTAAAGGCACATTTTTTCTATCTTTTATTCAAATGAAAATACACAACTTCTGTAGAATGACCCGATTATCACTTTGTAATTATGGCCACAATAATTTCTGCGGAATTCTGGCCACAATTATTACTGTGCAATTCTGGACATGTTTATAACTGTGCAATTCTGGCCACTATTATTACTGTGTAATTCTGGTCACAATTATTACTGTGCAATTCAGACCATGATTACTACTCTGCAATTCTGACCACCTTTATAACTGTGCAATTCTGGCCACAATTATTACTGTGCAATTCTGACCATGTTTATAACTGAGCAATTCTGGCCACAATTATTAGTTTAAATCTGACCACGATTATTACTGTGTATTTCAGGCCATGATTATTACTGTGTAATTCTGGCCATGTTTATAACTGTGTTGTTCTGGCCACGATTATTACTGTGTAATTCTGGTCACTATTATTACTGTGCAATTCTGGCCACGATTATTACTTTGCAATTCTGGCCACAATTATTACTTTGCAATTCTGGCCACGATTATTACTTTGCAATTCTGGCCACGATTATTACTTTGCAATTCTGGCCATGATTATTACTTTGCAATTCTGGCCACGTTTTATAACTGTGCAATTCTGGCCACAATTATTACTATGCAATTCTGGCCAAGATTATTACCGTGTAATTCTGGCCATGATTATTATTGTGCAATTCAGGCCATGTTTATAACTGTGCAATTCTGGCCATGATTATTACTGTGTTATTCTGGCCATGATTATTACTGTAAAATTATGGCCATGATTATTACTGTGCAATTCTGGCCACAATTATCACTTTGTAATTCTGGCCACGATTATTACTGTGCAATTCTGGCCACGATTATATACTGTGCAATTTTGGCCATGTTTATAACTGTGCCGTTCTGTGCATGCTACAGTGCCCAGGAAAATTGTTAGCTAACTTTAGCAAACGTTCATCCGACCTGGACGCAGCCGTGACAGATGCATGAGGGTGTACCCAGAGTAACATTGCTTGCATAGATATTTTCAACATTGAGCTTGTTTGTTTTGCTTTGTGCTTTTAAGACAAGAGTTGCTTTTCAAAGCACGGTTGACATACACATATTTTGGCCATTTCTGCAGCTGAGTTTGTTTTATTGTTTAATTGTGGAAAATTGATGTCTGTTTGTGGAATAGTCACATTAGCATATTGGAAAACAATCTCCATGTCTGAATAATTGATCACTATGCTACTGGGTGTACAGGTCTGATAACTAGTTCAGTATGTTGTCTGCAAGGCATTGGAAAACATACAATATGTTTTCACAGCAACCATATATTGATAAAATAGGGAATTGTGACATTGACATGATGCCTGTGTTGTCGGTTTCTGCTGGTATTGCGAAAGCACCACACTAGCCATATGAGTATCATCATTGTATATCTCAGTATTGTTTGTATTTGAATACACTGCCATCTCATCTATTTGCGAATCAAATATGTTCGATTCTGACATTTTCATCAATGTTTCATGCTTCATTGTTTTGTGAATCACTTGCATACTTATTGTCCAGCACCCATATGCATTTGATCTTGCAAATTTCTGAAGTTGTTTGCTAGAAACAAGTTTGAAGAGCTAACGATTTGAAATACTGGTACACCGATCCTTAATACTTCCGTCAAACTGATAAGATTGCGTTCAGTATTTGGTTCAACATTAAAATGGCACTTTTTACACACATAATAGTCGCAGACCTCGACTCTCTGCAGGCTTCTGGAGCAATTTGTTTTTGTTGCAGTAAAGCCATATTAAAACGTGTTTGACACAGAACCATAAGCTTTATTAATGCATCTTTATATACCCAATTTCTGACATGCGCAGACAGTCAACATGCTTCGACACTTTTTGACATTGACCTGTTATGCTTCAGTTTTCAAAAGACGATGATGGAATTAATATTCATAATCAAAGTATCATAAGTACTGAAGATGGGATTGCTATTGTCATACTCGCAGTAGCGTTTCAATGGGGTGGGTGGAGTGTTCATACTGATACCTTAAACACCAAAATGCGACAATCTAGTAATTTTCATGATAAAAATATGGCTTTTTAGTTACTTTTTGAATGGGGTTTAATGCCATTTTAAACACATTTCAAGTTATATATGGCATATCATCAAGTTTTACTGGTGGAGGAAGACCTCAGACTGAGTAGAACCACCGTCTTTCTGCAAGTAATTGGAAACTTTCCCACATAAAGTTTTTGGAGCAAGCGGGACTCAAACCTACGACCTTAGCAGTGAAAAGTAAGTGATCTTGAGATGGCGCCTTAAACAACTCCGCCATGGAGGACCCTCCTTTTTAATTACAACAATATTTTGTATCTTTTATATGGTTTATAGAGAAAAAATCATACAATGCATATTAAAACAACAAGAGCTGTCAGAGGGACAGCGAGCTCGACTGTTCGAATATTTGTCACAGAAGTACAAATTTGATTTAGACTGATGACAAATCAAAGCAAATAAGAGTTATCTAATTTACAAAATTGACAAAATTGAGTAGGTCTTATATAACTGCAAATCTTGTATGAAGTTTCAATCAAATACATGCAGTGACTGCTGAATTTCTAAGTAAAACAAAGGCCCTAATTTGCCAAAAAAACTGGCAAGAGTTATCGGACTTGATTAATTTAGTTGGTTTCATGACTACAAAGCCATATGTAAAGCTTCAATCAACTACATTGAAGAGCAATAATTTGTATTATATTCAAGCAAAAGTTATCTAACTTAGTTATTGTAGTAAAGCTGATGGCTGGGAAGGCTTGTGTAAAGTTTCAATCAAATACATTGAGTGGTTGGTATAATATGGATTTGACGGTACTTGCACGCAAAACTTTAGCCAAAAATTCTAAGTCAAAGAAGGACAATAATTTGAATAATATTCATGCAAGAGTTGTCTTACTTAGTTATTGTAGTAGAGTTGATTGCTGGGAAGGCTTGTGTAAAGTTCTGAATCAAATACATTGAGTGGTTGGTGAGATATGGACTTTATTGTACCGTGCACGCAAAATTTTAACCAAAATTTCTTAGTCAAACAAAGGCAATAATTTGCACCATATTCATGCAAGAGTTATCTAACTTAGTTATTGTAGTATGGTTGATGACTGGAAAGGCTTGTGTAAAGTTTCAAATCAATACATGAAATGGTTACTGAGATATGGACTTGATGGTACTTGCATGCAAAACTTTAACCAGAATTCCTTAGTCAAACAAGGGCAATAATTTGCATTATATTCATGCAAGAGTTATCTAACTTAGTTATTGTAGTAGATTTGATGTCTGAGAAGACTTGTATAAAGTTTCGATCAAATACATTGAGTGGTTGGTGGGATATGGACTTGATGGTATTTGCACGCAAAACTTTAACCAGAATTTTCTAAGTCAAACAAGAGCAATAGTTTGCATTATATTCACGCAACAGTTATCTAACTTAGTTATTATAGTAGGGTTAATGACTATGAAGATGTGTGTAAAGTTTCAATCAAATAAATGCAATGGTTACTGAATTGATGGTACTTGCATGCAAAACTTTAACCAGATTTTCTAAGTCAAACAAGGGCAATAATTTGCATGATATTCATGCAAGAGTTATCTAATTTTATTATTGTAGTAGGGTTGATGACTGGGTAGACTTTTGTAAAGTTTCAATCAAATACATTGAGTGGTTGGTGAGATATGGACTTGACGGTACCTGCATGCAAAACTTTATACAGATTTTCTAAGTCAAACAAGAGCAATATTTTGCATTATATTCAAGCAAGAGTTACTGTAGTAGGGTTGATGACTAGGAAGGCCTGTGTAAAGTTTCAAGTCAATACATGCAATGGTAACTGAGATGGGGACTTGCATGCAAAACTTTAACCAAGGTGCGACTCCGATGCTTGGGTGAGTACAATAGCTCTCTTTATTCTCAGAATAGTAGAGCTAAAAACTGTTCCTTGTAAGTTTTACTTCATAAGTAAGGATTTAAAGATGAAAAAATGTGACCGTGACCTTTGTGTGACCTTGACATCCGGGAATTGCATGTGACAAATCATCATGACATATTGATAACTTGTTTCAATATATTCTAAAATCCTTTCATGTAACATTTTTTCATTCTAAAATCCCTCCATATAAAAAAGTTACAGACCTGACACGAAATCTCAAGCGGACTGAACATGTCACATGTTATGTTGTCATGTGGATCAATCGAGACGTGATTTTGAAATCCATCCATGTATGATAAAGTTACACACAACAGACACAAAATCTCAATCTGAGTCAAGTTGATCATTATATAATTTTTTTTAACCCATCCATACATTTAAACCTTAATAAAATAACCAAATCTTTTCAATACACAGTACTCATCAATACTTGTAACGCTGATAAATCTGATGAACATATTCCCATGTTTCCATAAACAAATCGAATAATTTTGTACTTCAACCAAACTTCATGACTGGAAGTATGTTTTGATATATCTTAACAATGCGCAGGTATATGTTGTTTCGATAGCTATCCTCAAGATCGCAACAACATAATATGTGATAAGTTAAGTTATTGGCTTTGCAAGTACATCACATTACATTAACACAGCATTGTAAGAATATTGACATGCCTTTTGAATAGTCTCCTTACCATAAATTATACATGTACACCTGATTTGTATTACAATTTACTAACTTTGCATTGCATATATATATGTCATCAACTGCAAGGAAATACACTTGAGCTATGGGTCATTCTAAATCATTTGACCTTAGTGATCAGCATGATTCTTATGTATTGCTATGTTGATTTCTTAAAACAATTGATTCACATGTTCACACTACTGTATCTGTTTCTCTGTAGATTACTGTAAGAAAAATCACAGCGAACTATCCATTTGTGAAATTTCTGCATTCTTGTTCCAATTTAGTCATCAAGACAAAATGTGTTTTACATATTTTGGTAAGATCAATGAACTGTTTTCAATTTGAGGGCAAAAGAATCATATTTGATGGAAAAGCTGACTATGCTATTTCGATTTCTGCATGGTGCTGTGTCAGTTATACAATAAACATATCAACAAGATTTTAACGTTTTTTTTTATATCCCTTTTGGTCTACATTGCCTTTGACAACTGGACTGTTAATTACTCCTAACTCTAGGATATGAATGAGGTCATGTGTTTAGGAAGGTCATAAGCTGTATTATATCTTTAGCTTAGAGCAAGAAGAACAGAAAACAGTTCATGTTGAAAGAAATGTGATAAATCAACAGGGCCCGGTTTCTCAAAAATACTTAAGTCTGCTATTTTACTTAAACTCAAATAGTGTGCTCAATTTAAGTATAAAATTGACCACACTATCGAGTTTAAGTAAAATAAGAGACTTAAGTATTTTTGTGAAACCGGGGCCTGGTCTTCAAAATTCACTGTGCTTTGCTTTGATAAATGTGCATGATGTTATTGACCAATTACACAAATTACACACTGCTTGTTTGATAGAGTTCTATTTTGATTGATATACTATAAAGTTAAGTTGTGTTTCCTATGACATTCTCATAATTACTTAATACAGAGATCACTACCATGTATAATATATGTGGTAGTAGAACATATCAGTGTATTGAATGAGGACATTCGATTTAATATTTTTTTAAACGATAACAGCCGAACTTCCTAAATATGCACTAGAAGTTGCTACAATCATTCCAACAATTCCTATTGTCATTTGATTAGGCCTTCAATAGTTAGTTTACTATCCTTATATACATTTAAAATGATATCAATATCGATCATATTGGCTGCATTTCTGTTCAAACTGAATTTTGGCTCATATTTAAAACAGTCCGATTTGGTACACTAATCACTGATTCTCAAAGAGTTAATATTTAACATACATAGGAACGTAACCATTGTATTTATTTCCTTAGTCTTGCAGTACAACTGTTACAGTTTTCAACTTAAGACTATATTTTAACATTTATAGAATACCATCCATAGAGTTTCATTCGTATGTACTGATGTGCTGAGAAAGGAGAGGAAGCCTAATATATATTTGTTGGGAAATGCTCCAGATATAATAATGATAACAATATAATTGCCTAATGAAAGAATTGCTTTTCTTATGTGGGTGTTGGTCTAAATTATGAAATATCTATATATCTAATGTTGCTGAAGGTTTTATGATTTTAATGTTTACAGGTGCAGTAGATGTTCAGTGCTGAAAGTGTATTTTCCAATTTAACTATTCTATATTAAAAAGTAACCCAGCTTAATATTTCATATGAATGCATTCTGCATTATGTAATTTAGTGCTTTATAAGCTAGAGCAGTCACAATGACATGGACCATATTATACAATACATGAGTCTGCATAGAGGTAGCTACCAAGTTCGGGTGTGACTTTAATATAATGTTGTTTTCTTCATTGCTGTATTATCTATTGCTAGTAGCACATTGTGTTTGTCATCATTTCTCAGACAAAGTTTCACTGATTTATTTGACTCACCTATCTTTAATTTGATTTGATATTTTATTTGTTAGAGTTGTAGAAATGAAAAGTTGTGTGATAAAGAGGGTTGGGATTAAGTCTTATTTGGAACTTGATTTCATCATTTAATTTATGATTATGATATATTGATTAATAATCATGTTTTACAATATCAATACAAATCAGACTCAATGTTAAATATAAGAGTTCTCATAATGACAATGTAGTGTTTCATTCCACATATCATATTGCTACCAACCTGATTATACACATATATCAGGACCAGGACATTCAATGTGCTAAGTAGTTAGTGGTGCAACTTAACTGTTATTGTGATACACTACTGTAATGTCATTGGACAGACCTATTAATGTAACATTTATTGCCTTAATATCCACTACATGTGAAGAAGTGTTGATACATACAGTACATCTATTAAATTACATGCAGCTGCATTTTGTAAACAAGAGCACTGCAAGCTCACAACATGTCGTCATGTAATGTGGATTATTTGTGGCAAGTATTTTTAAAATCTATTGATGTATGACAAAGTTACAGGCCGGACACGAAATCTCACACAGACGCAAAGTGTTGTCAAACAAACTGAAGTGTGACCTTGACCTATGAGGTAGGGGTGAGGGTCTTTTGGTTGGTCACAAAGTTGAAATGGGGCAGAGTATTTGAATTAATACCAAAAAAAATGGGCAGCAGGGTGGGCCGGTCTTGATTGGACTTGGACAGAAAACTCCACTAAATAGGTCAAGATCAGTGATGTACTCTTTTTTTAGTTGATGGTGATCGGCTATTACTGAAAAATAAAACTGATTTAAAAAAAAATGGGTGAGGATGGTGGGTTGGCGATGGAAGGAGTGAAGTCTTTGGGTTGGTTACAAAGTTGAAATGGGGCAGAGTATTTGATTTAATACAAAACAAAATTAAACAAGAGGGCCAAGATGACCCTTTATCGCTCACCTGACTGACCTTGAGTCACCCAACTTAAGTAGATTATATAATACATGTACACTCAAAATTCCAGAAAGACGAGATGGGCAAGCAGTTAGAATTTTGATTTGTTTTGAAGATGTAACAGATGCATAGAAGAGTTCAAACTTGGTAGAGGTTCACCCATGGTAAATGTCAGTGAAATTACATCAAAATCAGGTCAGCAGATTCTGACAAGAAGGCTTTTGAAGTTTTTACTACACATGTAGCTGCCTATACGTTTGGAGACTGTTCCAAACTAAGATAAAAATCAAGTTCCAGCACAAAACTAACCTGTTTTGTTTAAGAACGGTTTCAAACTGAAGCATCAGACTAAATTATTGTGCATGAAACACAAACCTTCCAAAAACCTATCGCTTGAAAGAATCTTTGTCACAGTGCACTCTCCCCCGCAAACAATTAAGCTCCTCCTCTGAGATTTCAAGTACACTTTGACACTGAATATCTCTTGCTGTGAAGAAACTAGCTAAAAATATGGTATTGCTTTGTTATGAAGCAGTAAACCATCCCTGTCTGAACAATAAAAACTCTGACTTTTATATTCAGAAAATCACCTATTTTAAAATGGTTCATGATTTATGAATAATATTTCAATCATTGATTATATTTGTATCATTCATCTTTTTATGATGAGTTATCTTTTAAAACTTATATCTGGTATAATATTGTATAATAATAGCAAAAAAAAGTTTGTTACCTCTTCTTATAATAATTGCTATTATACAGACATTTATGCTATAAAACAAGGACATTAATTTGACATAAAACTAACCCCACCCCCTGGCTGCCATGTTTTTTGACGAATCAAGATGGCTTGAACAAACTTGGTAGAGAGCCTCCCAAGGAACATTTCTGATAAATAATTTTAAAATCAAGCCAGTAGTTTCTGACAAGAAGATTTTTTAAGTTTTTACTTATTAAACTGGCCCCACCCCCTGCGGGCCATGTTTTTTGATGAATCAAGATGGCTTGAACAAACTTGGTAGAGGGTCACCCAAGGAACATTACGGTGAAGTTATATCAAAATAGGCTCAGTGGTTTCAGAGGAGAAGTTGTTAAAAGCTAAAAGTTAACAACAGAAGACGGACGCCTAACGATGGATGACAGACACAAGGCGCTCACAAAAGCTCACTTGTGAGCCTTTGGCTCAGGTGAGCTAAACAAGAGGTCCAAGAGGGCCTGAGGACGCTCTACTGACTCATAGTGGCCATAGCATTTTTTGAAATTCTACTATGCAATAGAAACATCGGCGCGGGGTCATTTTTGGGGGCGGTGCTTTAGCAGCCGCTCTCAAAGCTAACATGATTTTATTTTCAATACCGCAAATCTACAACCGTGTTTCATGTTAATGCAAACCTAACAACCACTTATCAAATAGTTCCACCACTGATAAGCGCTCGAACTCACTATAAACAGTAGATTCGCCTATTTCAACGAAAACATTAATATTATAACATACAGCGACGATTTATACCTATAAACAATTACATATCATATAAATTCCAAGTTTATATGCTGTAGCATTAATCGGCACAAAGGAATTAAAGCGCATGAATACAGACGGGCTGAACTATGATCACGTGACAAAAAGATTACGCCATCTTGTAAATCAAATTCCAGGTCACGAACTATATCGCCAACATGCACATTGAAAGAGTCGTATATTTCGGCAAGGGCTTCAGCTAACAGGTACTTGATTCGGGAGTCTGATTTCGCTTTTTTCTATCATTTTAAAAATGTGTACGGTAACGAAACTTTTCTAGATCTGTCCCTTATGCAAAGGAACTATACTCCTTGCTTATGTCAATAAACAATCAATACTCGTTCTAAAAATAGAGATATGCTAATGCCGATCATGTGACTTGCGGTTTCTCCCAAATGTTAAAAAATAGACTTGTATTCCTAAAAAGAATTCGAGATTGATCGAGTTATAAATATTGTCAGTGTTGTTTTTTTATTATTTAGTAAATATTTAACAAATTTCCAATAATTGGAACGGTAGATAATTTTACTTAAACATTAGTTAAAGCATTTGTGTTTCCGTAGCGAAAATACGCAAACATATAGATGTGTCTAAAAATCGGCGCCATAACATTTTGGTTAGTGCGGTACGTTTACGGGGTGATATAGGGCCCTAGAAAATATAAATGTAAGAATCAATTATTAATGTCGACATACACATTTCTACTATTCGTCTTTAAAACGAATTGTTTTACTGTTGCGCTAGAGAAATCAATAAAGAAAATAGTAAATGAATATACTCAAAGAGGAATTCATCGTGCTAGATTCAGAGCACTTTGATATTTTATATATACTGTATATGATAGAAAGCTTGGCATTTCTGAAAATATCACGAGTTGAGTTGAAGATACAAATCTCATATCATTGAGTTGAACTAATATCTTGAAGTTGGACAATTGCCAAATTTAAGAGTTAATATTCTTACTATAGCAGAAATACACTTTCAAAGGCAAACCATTCAGTTACGTTTCTGACATATTCTAGAAAAGAGTCAACGTTTAGCATAGAACATGTAGATTCTGTACCATGTATAAGAATCAAAGGTAATCGGGATTATTCTACTTCAACGTATGCAAACTGACCTGTTTGTCGAAAACAATAGCGACATTTTACATCTTAAATGCTCAGCCCCCATCAGTACTACAGTGCTTTGATTAACTCTAGGGACACCATTTGAACAAATCTAACAAAACTATAGTTGGTCATCATTACTACATAAACATTTTGAAAATCTGTTGGACCGTTCATGAGAAGAAGATTTTTTAACTTTTGGATTATTTTAAGTAATGGTGGCCATCTTGAATTTTACATAGAAAAAATACATCTTTTGTTTAGTCTCCTATGGAATAGAAACATCCATGTGAAGTTTCAGTTTAATTGGCCTAGTGGTTTCAGAATAAATGAAATAAAAAGAGAATTTTCTGTTTTCCCGCAGTATCCCTATGTAAAATTCTAAGTCCCCTTACAGGGCCCCTATAAATTTTAGCCCCTTAATTCTTATCTGCAATCAAACCCCTACACATAGGGATAATTTATGCCAAATATGAACAAATCTGACATACTGGTTCTCAAAAAAATTTTTTTAGTAATTCCCAATTTTTACCCTTTTGGGGCACCTCCTGACCCCTTAAGACAGTGGAACCCAATCATTTTTACACATCTGAACCTCCTTCACCAAACAATGCTTTTGTAAAGATATAGCCAAAATCATTTCAAATTTAAAAAAAATATATAAAAAAATATTTTAATGACATGTGTCCACTAATTGAACCCTCGGGGCCGGGTCATATTTAACCCTAGAGACATCATTTGAAAAAATCTAACAAAACTATAGTTGGTCATCATTACTACATAAACATTTTGAAAAACTGTTGGGCCGTTCATGAGAAGAAGATTTTTTAAGTTTGGACTATTTTTAGTAGTGGCGGCCATTTTGAATACCAAATCGAAAAAAAAAAATCTTCTGTATTTTCTCCTATGCATCAGAAACATACATGTGAAGTTTCAGTTTAATTGGCCAAGTGGTTTCAGAATAGATGAAAGAAAAAGAGAATTTTCTGTTTTCCCATAGTATCCCTATGTAAAATTCTAAGTCCCCTTACAGGGCCCCTATAAATTTTAGCCCTTTAATTCTTATCTGCAATCAAACCCCTACACATAGAGATAGTTTATGCCAAATATGAACAAATCTGACATACCGGTTCTCAAGAAAACGATTTTAGTAATTCCCAATTTTTACCTTTTTGGGGCCACTCCTGACCCCTTAAGACAGTGGAACCCATTCATTTTTACAAATCTGAACCTCCTTCACCAAACAATGCTTCTGTGAAGATATACCATATATCGTCGGCCATAAGTTGAATTTTTCAGACTCCAAAATCACTCTCTGAATCCCTACTCGACTTATGGCCCAGTCCTAGTCCCGAGTGATGATTTTTTTTACCAACGGTCAGCTCCTACTGAAGTTTTGAACGTCGAATTTCAGTTTCAGCAACAGTCTATATGAACAATGACACCAAAGTGCAGAATTGAATTACACTCTTGTCAATCAACTATGCATCTCGCAAACACAAAGGATGATTACGTCATACGTGGAAAGTTACTTTGTTCATGGAAAACTCTGATTGACAGTTGAAAAAAATGATCGGTTTCAATTAGACGCTTGATGTTTTAACTCTATGCAAGGGAAACCTTGATCTTGGTCAGCCGAACGATTGCGTTGCCTAGCAACCTATACGATGTTGGCACGGGGTGTAAACATATATGCCGAAAATTGCCTTGGGATATTTGGGTCAGAAGTAACCGATTATTGCAATTTGCATTCCCACATATGTGGTGACACTTATCCACGGATTACAGAATATACCAATTATTCAACAGAAGACTGCATTTGTTTGTCGGCATCATATTTGCCGTTGATTCGATAATGGTACATGAACGTATACTGGCGTAAGGTCAGTTGTGAGTGCAGGCAATCGCTACTGTAGGAATTTTAATATTTAGGTGACCCAAATCTTACCCACTTCCTTTTCGAAAATTCTGGGTCGACTTAAGGAAGGGTCAATGCAAAAAACTGAGATCTGAAGGTCAAAAAGGGGTCATATTTAACCCTAGGGACACCATTTGAACAAATCTAACAAAACTATAGTTGGTCATCATTACTACATAAACATTTTGAAAATCTGTTGGGCCGTACATGAGAAGAAGATTTTTTTTAAGTTTTGGACTATTTTTAGTAATGGCGGCCATCTTGAATTTCAGATCGAAAAAAAGAAATCTTCTGTATAGTCTCCTATGCAATAGAAACATCCATGTGAAATTTCAGTTTAAATGGCCTAGTGGTTTCAGAACAGATGAAGGAAAAATAGAATTTTCTGTTTTCCCATAGTATCCCTATGTAAAATTCTAAGTCCCCTTACAGGGCCCCTATAACTTTTTCACCCCTAAATTCTTATCTGCAATCAAACCCCTACACAAAGGGATAATTTATGCAAAATATGAACAAATCTGACATATCGGTTCTTAAGAAAACAAATTTAGTAATTCCCAATTTTTACCCTTTTGGGGCACCTCCTGACCACTTAAGACAGTCACCAAACAATGCTTCTGTGAAGATATAGGCAAAATCATTTCCATTTAAAAAAAATATTATAATGACATGTGTCCCCTAATTGAACCCTCGGGGCGGGGTCATATTTAACCCTAGGGACACCATTTAAACAAATCTAACAAAACTATAGTTGGTCATCATTACTACATAAACATTTTGAAAATCTGTTGGGCCGTTCATCAGAAGAAGATTTTTTAAGTTTTGGACTATTTTTAGTAACAGCGGTCATCTTGAATTTCAGAGCGAAAAAAAAAATTCTTCTGTATAGTCTCCTTTTCAATAGAAACACCCATGTGAAGTTTCAGTTTAATTGGTCCAGTGGTTTCAGAGAAAGTGCTGCTGACAGACGAGTCAGACAACAGACGTCAGACGACAGATGACGGACGACAGACAACGCAGCATCGCATAAGCACTTCTGGCCTTTGGCCAGTAGAGCTAAAAAATAAAAATTCAAACCCGAAATAAACAAAAAACTTTAACCTACAGATTTAGAGCTCAAAGTATTGAAATTTAGGTAACTTATTTAATACATTATTTGCAGAATACGATATGAATGTGTTTATAAAGTTTAGTCACTATTACTTAGGCAGTTTGTTCATAAAGAGAGAAAAAACCAAGCTAAACTTAAAACTTTAACCAGCGAATGACAACAACGACGATGCCAGGAAAATGACAATAACTCTTTGTTTTTTAAAATACACAAGCACAAAGAATAATTATGACAATATTTTCTTTTATTCATGTATTATACAGTCATGTATCTTATTACATAATGTATATAGTTTTGTTATTTTTGCATTTTCTGATTATGACCACTGCACCCATCTTAACAAATCATTTCAATATTAGCAACAATTGTATTAACAAAGATTATAACACAAAATTATGCCCATTATCATTCGCAGACTGTAGTGTATAATAGGATGGGAATAAATCCTGTAATTAACTCTGCTTTTGAATAGTTCATGAATTGGTTTGTATATCAGGTCGTCATGTTTATGCAATTGAGGACTAATAGACCTAAAAGACAATAGATCAGTTAACCAGTGCTTGTGCACAACCATCTCCGCAAGTAACTGATAACTTTCCTTCTTGAATCTGAGATACGAATGATAATGAGACGTCGTATATCAATCATCATGGAGACTGTTGCCGGGCAGGAATCAAACCCATGACCCTGAATTGATAATCAGATGCTCTGCCAACAGAGCTAACTGGTCCCGACATTTGCTCTCTCAACATGAATCTTAACATGAGCAACTTTTGCAACCCTTTCCCTAGTTTTTCCAACATTTGTGTTACTCCTCTTAAAGAGGCATAACCAGTATATGTCTGAAGATATTTCTTTTATAAAAATAAACAATTTGTTATATGAATGACAAACATTTTTGTGAATGCTCATGGCCTTCGATGCAGTCATAACTATAACTGATACCTCTCTTTAACGTGAATAAATCATGTTTTTAAACCTAAATTTACTGATCAGTAATCTGATATACAAATTTACTGCCCAGCTGACAGCATTTACAATAAAATTGCAGATTCACTAGCCTGATTCATAATCCATACTATGACCACCAGCTATGTAGGTATATAAAAAGATGAGTCATATAAATCCAAGTTTAAACTTAACTGCTTGCTTCGGTTAAATTGATGAAGCCTGGAAATTTCTTCAGATATAATTGAGGTTATATTTACGCTAAATTATTTCCATTCTACTATACCAGTGTTATTGAATTAAAAAGCCCTTAGAGTAAAATCTGTTGGTTATGTCACTTAAATACTGGCAGTTTATTAATGCACCTCTTATCTGCCACAATATGATATTTTGGTTCCAAACAGTCTTATATTATATACAAATCTGAGACAGAACCTACATATATATCCAAGACATATGTGAATGTCCAGGTGTAATGCCCCGCCCCCTGGCCGCCATATTTTTGGACAAATCAAGATGGCTTGGAAAAACTTGGTAGACGGTCACCCAAGGAACATTTCTGTGAAATTATTTTAAAAATCGAGCCAGTTGTTTCTGTCAAGAAGATTTTTTAAGTTTTTACTATAGCTTATACAGTAAACTAACCCCACCCCCTGGCCCCCATGTTTTTTGATGAATCCAGATGGCTTGAACAAACTTGGTAGAAGGTCACCCAAGGAACATTTCTGTGAAATTATTTTAAAATCGAACCAGTAGTTTCTGACCCAAGGAACATTTCTGTGAAGTTATATCAAAATTGCCCAGTGGTTTCAGAGGAGAAGTTGTTAGAATCTTAAAGTTAACGACGAACGACGGACACCAGGTGATCACAAAAGCTCACCTGTGAGCCTTTGGCTCAGGTGAGCTAAAAATGTTTAACTTATTTTGTTATTACACCCCCGACAAACGAAGTTTGAGGGGGTATATTGGAGTCACCCTGTGGTCGGTCTGTCGGTCGGTCTGTCCATTGCAATTTTCCTTGTCCGGAGCATCACTTGAAAAGTACTGGATGGAATTTCATCAAATGTCACACAATGGTAGAATATAATGAGAGGAAGTGCAGTGTACAAAAACATAACTCTATTCTTGCTAATTACAGAGTTACTGCCTTTTGATATTTTTTCTTGTCCGGAGCATAACTTGAAAAGTACCGGATGGAATTTCATCAAGCTTCATACAATGGTAGAATATAATGAGAGGAAGTGCAGTGTACAAGAAACATAACTCTATTCTTGCTAATAACAGAGTTACTGCCCTTTGATATATTTCCCTTGTCCGGAGCATTTCTTTTAAAGTACTGGATGGAATTTCATCAAACTTCATACAATGGTAGAATATAATGACAGGAAGTGCAGTGTACAGAAA
Source organism: Panopea generosa (assembly GCA_029582155.1). NCBI lineage: Eukaryota > Metazoa > Mollusca > Bivalvia > Adapedonta > Hiatellidae > Panopea > Panopea generosa. The sequence goes on along the minus strand of CM055898.1, from coordinate 58,683,548 downwards.
ACATAACTCTATTCTTGCTTATTACAGAGTTATTGCCCTTTGTTATATTTCCCTTGTCCGGAGCATTACTTTTAAAGTACTGGATGGAATTTCATTAAACTTCATACAATGGTAGAATATAATGACAGGAAGTGCAGTGTACAAGAAACATAACTCTATTCTTGCTAATTACAGAGTTATTGCCCTTTGATATATTTCCCTTGTCTTGAGCATAACTTTAAAACTATTGGATATAATTTAATAAAACTTCATACCATTTTCTGTCATGGCGGCGTTTGGGGGTATTCATCACCTTCAGTGATAGCTCTAGTTATTACTGTTTTAAAAATATCCATTTAATCCCGGGGTTTTCCCGTCCAATAAATAAACATGGCAAAAACTGAAAATAGCCCAATATTTAAACTGAGATTAGAATGTCGTGCAGGCACGCCTCGACATCCTTTACAAGAAAATGGCGAATGATTCGTGATAAACAGATTCCTTGGAGATTCACCAAGAATTTCCTCGTGTTATAACTTATTGCCGAGGAACATTCAATGTCTAGTTTGCAAACGATTTAATAATTATAATTGCGTTGAAATGTAGAAAGAATAATTACTGTAATAATTTGTGTCCTTTCTTTTTCACAGTTTTTCAGATTGTTTTCATTTTTTGGTCTTGTGGTACAGTTGTGCTTCACACTTTTCTAAAAGTCACACTTTAAGATCATCTTTGGTATACTGTTTTATATATTGATTTTCTTTATCGTTGTTTCGGTGGTAAACTATATGAAAACCAATATGACTACGAGATATATGTCAATTAGTCATGCTGTGTCGAATTTGATTTTAACACCTTGTGTGTAATCACTTTGAAAGTTTCCGATATCATCTGCAATGTCAATTAGTTTGTTTTTACAACAAATTGCACTGGAGTAAAAATATAATACACATAATCAGGGATGGGCATATACTGTGATTGCGGGAGATTCTGACTCCTGTCAGGGAGTCGAGTCGCAGGTGTTCTGTTTGATACAGGGAGACTCCCACACAATGTGGGAGATTTCACATGTCTGCAACTAATGTCTTTAAATGTCTGTGGCATGTCGATATCTAACACTGCTCATGAAGCCCATATATACGCAGTCCAAATATGGTCACTATGTGTTTGATCCATTTGCTAAATATTTCACTTAAAGTGTAAATACTAATTAATATTAAAACAAAGAGCTAGATTTAGTACCCTGTAGCCCTGTCTCAGTACAAGAAACAGCTGATGCTGCAACTATAGTGTTGAATGTTGATTCTCATCCTCTGGCATTTATATAACTAGGATTTGACATCTTATGAACATAACAGTAATATATTGAATAAATGTGATGTTTTTGGGTGGTTACAGATCACAAAATGGCAGGAAAGTGACAAAGTCTTGCTGTCCAGTGTAAAAATTAAAATCCAATAGGTTTCCTTTAAACGTGGCAATTCCAAAGCTTGTGTTATGCCAAGTGCAATTTACCTGATGTGACAGCAGTATTGTCACCAATATTGATTGCTAAGTGGTTTATCAGCTTGATTGACTGATAGTTCACATCAGGTCAAGTTTAAGTTGCTTTGATTTTGCTTATCTGAGTAGAACCACTGTCCTTCTGCAAGTAACTGACAAATTTTCTCGCATTATATTTTGTTGACAGGTAAGTGGCCATTAGACGACAGCGTCCTTGACCACTCAGCCACACAGGATCCTCAATTATAAAATAAAAGAAGAAATAAAACAAAAATGAATGCAAATTATTTTCATAATAATAAAATATCTGAAGTACACTTGGTATTAAAAACCCTTGCAGCAACAAGATTGGTAAAAAAACAAGAGGCGAGGGCCTGAGAATGCTCTACTGACTCATAGTGGCCATAGCACTTCTTGAAATTTCACAATATTTACCCGCTTGGTGGGGGTCGTCTTAACAACTTATGGATAACAACTTATGGATAAATACCCACCACACCTATACTGAACAAAAACTTAATTGCTATGAAAAAGAAATGCTTTAAATTTCCATACATCTGTAAAAAAAATATAGTCCCCTGTACACAACCCGGCCCCTTAATTGGTCAGAACTTAAATCACCCACTCTTAGCGATTTGTTATGAGCAGAAATTATTCCAATTTTAAAAAGAAGTTTTTTTGTACACATGGATGCAAAATGAAAAAAATCAGATTTCCCTATAATATTCCTATGTAAAAGTCAAAGTCACATGACAGGGCCCCAATATATCCCAGCCCCTTAATATGCAGAATCTTCAATCCGATAATTTATTTCAAATATGAACTAGTTAGACTGAAAGGTTATTGAGAAGAAATTTGTGAAAATTCCCAATTTTAACCTTATTGCCCCATCTGCCACCTGGCCTCTTATGGAAATGCAATCTCCTTTATTGAACAAAATCAAATTCATTGTTACTAGACAATGCTTAAGATGAGAATTTTACCATTTCCCATAGTAATTCTATGTAAAATTCAAAGACCTCTTACAGGGCCTCTATACATAAATCCCAGTGTCCCTTGATTTGTACTTAGATTTCTTAATCATAGGGATAATTTATATCAAATATGAACAAATTTGACTGACCGGTTGTTGAAAATAAGATTTATGACAATGTTCAATTTTAATCATTTTTGACCCCACATGGCCACTTTTAGAAAGTCAATCCATCGTATCTAACAAAATCATATTTTTTATGACTAGAAATTGCTTCAAAATTCAAACTGAATAAATAAAGTCATAAATGAATGATAAAAAAGAGAATTTTCCGTTTTCCAATAGTATTCCTAAATAAAACTCGAAGTCCCCTTACTGTTCCCTATAAATACAAGACCCTTGATTTGTACAAACTTTAAAACTATACTCATTGGGATAATCCATATCAAATATGAACAAATTTGACTGACCAGTTGTTGAGAAGAAGATTTTTGAAATTTTTCTATTTTAACCCTTTTTTGACCCAGCCTGGCCCCTAATGGAAAGTCATTTCTCCTTATTGAGCCAAATCTTATTTCCTATGACTAGATGATACTTCAGAACTCCAAATGAATAATAATTTTGCCTCAAAAGATGAAAAAAAAGAGAATTTTGTTTTCCAATAGTAGTCCTATGTAAAATTCTAAGTCCCCTTACAGAGCCCGTATAAATTTTAACCCCAAAATTCTTATCTGCAATGAAACCCCTACACATAAAGATAAGTTATGCCAAATATTAACAAATCTGATATACAGGTTCTTAAGAAAACAATTTTTGTAATTCCCAATTTTTACCGTTTTGAGGCCCCTCCTGACCCCTTAAGACAGTGGAACCCAGTCATTTTTATAAAACTGAACCTCCTTCACCAAACAATGCTTCAGTGAAAAAATAGCTAAAAATGAAATATATCAATTACCACATTTGGTTCACTGAAAGACTTCAGTGGAGTCGCTGGCAAATCTTTTAGCTATGCAAAGAACGAAAATAATTAAATGATTCATTAAAACAAAACATTGCATTGCAAAAACTCATACCCTATCTCATCTTTTTTTTCATTCTTTCTTTTCTTCTCTTTTTCTTTATTCATTATCTATTTATTTTTTGTAATAACTTTTCATTTTATATTCAGTGAAAAACACGGTTAAATATTAAACATAACTGCAACAGTTACTGTCTAACAATGAAAAATGTAAACAAATGAATCTGTTCAACGAAAGTGAAAGTAGAAAATTGAATGGAGATATTTATAAACGCAATATTACTAACAAAACCGAAAGTAGCTCATATTTATTGCCAGTTGCATCATAAAATGTATTTAAGTGATAGAAAACTCGTATGAGTACCTGATTCAGCCGGACTTTCCGCCGATGAAGCTCCCATATCGTCTTCGAGGTAGATTGGGATACTGATATATGCATATATAGCTACAGTCTCAATGGCCGCGGCGATATTTTGACTGTTGTTGAGTTTCTAGAGTTTTGAACTGTCCAAAATCAGGTTGAGTCATGCTAGGTCTATAAATTCGCCGACCTCTCATTTTATCTTACGTGGTGTAATTGCAGAAAAATCCTTTTGTTGCAGTCAGCAAAATGTCTATCAAATTGCTGTACGTGATCTCCGTTGACATTTCTAGTTTCGATGATTTTCGTATCCAAGCCTTGTTTAAATCGCCATTTAGGTACCAAAGATAGAAAAGGTTAACACCTTCTGAATGCTGGTATGTTTTTTTCAACCACATGAGCTTGGGGAGTGGATAATAACGTTTAATGGGGGATGGGCATATAAGCGCTAGGGGACCTGCCCACCCTCACTAAACGTTATTATCCACTCCCGAAGCTCCTGTGTTTTCAACAGACACGACGAATGGCAACGATCTTCTGAACCGATTGAAAATTTTCACGGTCAGTGCGCGTGTGACGTCATCGTCATACATGCTATCATAAATGGCCATTCATAAGGTGTCATCCCACCATTGATTTTTGTTCTTTATTCTATAGTAAATAATAAAAGTTTGAAGGCTTGTCATTCATAGAGAGACCCAAATGAAAGAAGTGAAACCTACATTTTACTGTTTGTCAACCTCTGCACTATCAAAATATGATGAGAAAAGTAGGGGTCATGTGTCATATAAGAGATTTTTTTTCTGCTCGGTGTGTACACTGGTGAACTAGTGAAAGTAGACTTCCGGAATCATGTATTCATAATCCAATTTCCAAGCATCAATTTATTTTTCTAAATTCACAATTCAAACATGACAATGCTGTCAAAGTGTTCAAAATACATCAATAATGCCATTCAAATAAAAAAATGAGCATTAAAATAAGGAAAATGCATTTTTAAAGAAGAAGAAATGAGGATTATTTAAAACCGCCATTATGCGACTACCCTACGGAAGCACTTCCTTTTTGCAATGGTGGTACTATGCCATAAGGGTACTACAATGGCGGTTCAGACAAATATTGCATTTAACTTATATTACGCTTTTCTCACAGCAAACATGAACAAATGACTAATACTATATACGGTTTACTAAATAAGTTGTCTTAATTTCCATTTAATGAACATGATGTACTTATGGCACGTATTTGCACTATATACTTGGTGGGGGTTATGTGGTATTTACAAAACATATCTACACAAATTCAGCATCTAAACACTGGTAGGTTTCTAACCCAACCCACCAAAAAACTAGTTTTTGTCATGGTTTAAAATGGACATACCGTAAATCTACGATTATAATCCGCAGTTTTTCCACCAAGTTTTTAAGGTCTAAAACAGGGGTGCATATTATACTAAGGTATAGAAAAGATAATTTTATTTTATTCGGGTTTCACCATTTTCCCCGCTAAATTCGCGATCGTCAACAAAGGCCAGTCGAGAACAGTATTTCTGATGCCTATCATCTTGAACGTAGTGCAAAAAGCACACGAAGTTTTAAACCATTCTTGCATGCTTTATATTTTATGATTTCTATTTAATAAACAAAGTTTATAAACCCTTTTTGGTATTATTGTGTATTCTGTAGCTTCCAAATGGGAAAACAACAAAACTTTTCGCTACACCGGAAGTCTTCTATTTATTCACTAGACTGGTGCAAATATTCAAATTCTGTTAAATTCGTTATTTTTACGCTTGCCGTTTAATGGGATAATTGTATGGTGTTTAATATAATATACATGTATATATATTACTGTTTTTACAATTATTTATTGCTTTCTTTTTACAATTATGAATAATTATCATCGGATTATTTATTAAAAATAACACAAAACAAATTTAAAACGTTGGGATAACAAAATTGCGCAGGTATACCAGTCTAGATTTTGTTACTTCATAAATACCCAATCAAAATTCATCTTTCACTTCAGTCGGGATTTCAAAATGGCGGATGTAGTAAACAACTGATTCATGTCTGCGGATAGTAGACGTGTACTAGCAACAAATATATTTGCTGGCGGCGTTTAAGATACTTATTGATATAGTACGACTCCGTAACAGTTTCATACCGAGATATTGATAAAAATGCATGATGTTTTCGAAAGATACTTTGAAATCGGATAATTCACAAGGTAGTGTGATATTTTCAGTTATATGATCCGGCTAAGACAAATATTTTATGACCAGTAAACGATATATCACAGGAGCAGACATAAAGAACAAAACTACAATGAAAAACAAACATTTCATTAATAATAATCGATAAAGTCCATCTAAACACTCAATAAATGATTTTACTTCCGTGTCGGAACGGAAATACGACTTGAACCCAGCTTCAGTGCTGTGCTATTAATTGTCAGTCGAGAGCCATGCCGATTTGGTTCCGTTATAATTTGGAGCCCGGTATAAATGCTGGGTGCCACATCGTGTAGAATGGGTATTAACAGCCGTGCGGCCTCTTGAATGTCAGTTGCTGATTTGTTACAGGCATAGTACCACCATTGCAAAAAGGAAGTGCTTCCGTGGGGTAGTCGCATAATGGCGGTTACAGATAATCCTCATTTCTTCTTCTTTAAAATTGCATGTTCCTTATTTTAATGCTCATTTTTTTATTTGAATGGCATTATTGATGTATTTTGAACATTTTGATAGCATTGTCATGTTTGAATTGTGAATTTAGAAGAGAAAAATGATGCTTGGAAATTGGGGTATGAATACATGATTTCGGAAGTCTAGTTTCACTTTGTCACCAGTGTACACACTGGGCAGGAAAAAAAATCTCTTATATGACACATGACCCCTACCTTTCTCATTTTATTTTGATAGTGCAGAGGTTGACAAACAGTAAAATGTAGGTTTCATTTCTTTCATTTCGGTTTTTCTATGAATGACAAGCATTCAAACTTTTATTATTTACTATAGAATAAAGAACAAAAATCAATGGTGGGTTGACACCTACAGACGGATTAAAATCGCAGATAGGGTTTAGATATGATGTATGACTGTATAATACTAACGCTTCACTCAATAATTTGAGCTGCCGTTATAGGCATAGTGCCACCATTGCAAAAAGGAAGTGATTCCGTGGGGTAGTCGCATAATGGCGGTTGTAAATAATCCTCAATTCTTCTTCTTTAAAAATGCATTTTCCTTATTTTAATGCTCATTTTTTTATTTGAACGGCATTATTGATGTATTTTGAACATTTTGATAGCATTGTCATGTTTGAATTATGAATTTAGAAAAAAAAATGAAGCTTGGAAATTGGGGTATGAATTCATGATTTCGGAAGTCTACTTTCACTTTGTCACCAGTGTACACACTGAGCAGAAAAAAAATCTCTTATATGACACATGACCCCTACTTTTCTCATCATATTTTGATAGTACAGAGGTTGACAAACAGTAAAATGTAGGTTTCACTTCTTTCATTTGGGACCCTCTATGAATGACAAGCCTTCAAACTTTTATTATTTACTATAGAATAAAGAACAAAAATCAAAGGTGGGGTTACACCTATATTTGTCACCGCTGGCTCCTTTCCAGAGTGCAGTATCTACCAATACTACTGTTTACCTGGTGAACGCTCACTTGCAGTAGTGGCAGCGAGCTAGCGAGCTCCCATTATTGAGACAGGTGTATGTGCACGCTGGTGATTAATAACAACGAGCTACTGAGTGCTCGTTTTATGCGTTGGGCTGACGGTCTAGCAAACGCTCGTTGTGACATTGAGCTAGTGAGCGCTCGTTATTGAGTGGGCTGCATTGAGCCACTGAGCGCTCCTTTACGCTAGTGAGCTCTCGTTTATGTCAATGAGCTATTATGCACTTGTTTATCACATTGAGCCACTGAGCGTTAACAATGACGTGTATTGTAATTAAATTGTCTGGCCGAACGAACTGTTGTGTATAATATATTTGATTAATTAGCTGATTCTCAGTCTATAACAGAGCGACCTACACGAATCATTTGTAACAATCAATCTTATCATAATTTTTGAGCAGGTACTCGATCTAAATTGAGAAATTGTTATTGCTGCGTGTATATAAATATATTACGCTACCATTTTTATTATTGTGTTTCACACTGCGAGTACTAACATAGCTCCGCCAAGTTACAATATATATGAATATTTAATTATTCTTGTATCCATATTATATAAATAGAGAGAAAGTGTTAAACGTAGACGGTTGTTGTGGCAGTGATTGTTATTAATTAAACAAATACCACGGAAACTACGTAGGGGTACAAAAGTTTGTTTACCTTGTAAACATAGCAGTATTAAACTTCCTTTATCATCTTGCAATGAGCTTGATTTATTAAAGTAAAAACGAAGCATACATAAAAGCAGTTTAGAAGGAAATAAGCACATGTGTTAGTTAATCGTAATATTTTAATAGGGCATTTAAAAATTAGTCTATATTGACAATATTTAAACACTTTACGTAATTAATTTGGCAAATTTCGAGAAGATATCAAGTCGAATGTATGACGCAGTAGCTGGAACAATGCAGGTATTTGAAATAAATCATCAGTTTAATTCGAAGAAGAAAAAAAACAAGAAACATTATACATTTTGATACGCGACCAGATAGCCTCCTTCGACTTGTTCAGCTAGCCTTATGCTTCACTTAACGTTAATATATAGTGCTTAAAAGGTAGCACGTGGTAAAATTTCAACGCAACAGTTATTTTCGTAGTTTAACTGATTACTACAGCTTTGCAATTCAACAAACCCAGATGTTCAGCTCTTCTTAAATCTTAATAAGATATAAGTCTTACCTCGTCCATGTTTATACTCGCAACGTTCAATTCACGCTTGTCTTTGTTCGCTAACGGCACAGTGACTGAGAAAACTGCACCACTCCTATATATTGGACTGGTCCATATTCACAACCGATAGGGGTGTTTTCCTTATAGGTTATGTAGCAAACGAAGGCACTGGATAAGAGAAGTGAAGCACAGTATTGATTTTTCATATACGCGCCAATAGTTTAATTGGTTCACGTTGGCTTTCGCTAAGCAGTGAACAAAGGTTTAATAAAGATATATTAATAATAAGAAAAGAAGGAAAAAAGAAGATGAAGTAGAAATCTGAATAAAATAAAGAAGAATATAACGAAGAAAACTTAAAACAAGAATGAAGAAAAAGAAGCAACAGAATTGATGAAAATACGAAGAAATAGAAAAAAAGAGATACATTTAAAAAAGAAGAGAAAGAAGAAGAAATGAAAAAAAGAAAGCGATAAAACGAAAGAAAGAAAGTATAACAATGAGAAGAGAAAGAAGAAGAAAAAGGAAGAAAAGAAAAAAAAGAAGGAGAAGATATGAGTCGGTAGCGCGTCTGTATTTATATATATATGGAGATAATTATTTGTGAATAACCAAGACATAAATGTACAGACCAGACTACGGCGAGTGCGCCTAGCTACAATGCAAACCATAGATACAATATCAAGGCCTCTGCCAAACCAAAATATTTGGTGTCGAACATGACTCTTATACTTTGAAATTACATACAACACATCTGGACAGGGTGAACAAAAACTATATAAATCCAGGGATCGTGAGTTCCAACCCCACCAGGCCGCAGTCTCCGTGAGGACAGAGCGTCTTTTAACCATTCGTCTCTCACCACTTACTTCATTACTATATGATTAATTATTATGAGTTACTTCCGGAGACAGATGTGATCGAGTACAGGTGTTAACCAAGATCCCAGAAAAGAGTGGTTAGGTTAACTGATCGTCTGTTAGCCCCCTCGATTACATAAAATGACGCTAAGTTAATAATACATCACAGTTCAGGCAGAACATCATCGTATAGATATATCGATTTGTGATAGTTTACGCTTTCTATTTTTATAGTGCAGATGTTTTAAATGATAAGGAGTGTATATAATGTAACTGTAGTCAAGTGTATTTACACACACAAACGCACACAACCGAACACTCCACTCGCATGATATCTGCTATGCATAATTAATAAGAAGCAAAACATTCAGTGGTGCGTGTAGCGTTAACAATACCATAATGGCTACTCGACGCTAACTTTTCTTAAAGCAACACATCCACGTTTAAACTTTTTTAAAAAGTTTTTCAATTGAGTTGTGAGCACATTTCCCATACATAAATATATGGTCAGTGAGCTGTATATGTGCTAACAAACACTATCCAGAACGCTTTAGAATTATAAAAAAGATGTCCAAATTATAAAGCGTGACAAACGCTTTATAAATTATTTTTAAATTGCCGAGGATTCCAACTTGGCTTCAAATTGAATTATGCGAGTCGTATTAAAAAACTTCACGTTTTAATGCGTAGTGTACTTTACCTGCCTTGAAAGTCATTTTGACAATTTTTTTTTACTCGGGTGAGTTACACGCTTGTTTTATAAAGTGTTAGTCACGCATTATAATTTGGGCATCATTTTGTTCCGGATTGTGTTTATATGCTCATATTCAGCTAATTGATCATATGTTTGTATGGGAAATGTGCTCATAACTCAATTTAAATTTTTTTTTTAAAGTTCAAACGTGGATGTGTTGCTTTAAAGGGAATAATATATCAGGATTTAAAAAAAAAGTATTTTTTCCAATACAACATGCCTACATATACTCGCTGACCACATATTTCCAAACGGACATATCTCGCGACGTATTAAATGAGTCATGTGATTTCATTTCAATTTCAATTTGATCCGTTATACACAGAAGCAGATCGAGGATTTCAGTTTAGAGGGACGCAACACAAAATCTTAACGAGCATACATGTTTTTCAGTAGAAAGATAGCACGTATAGCGGATTTTAATAAATCATGGGATTTTATAGGATGAGGGCGTACGCCGGTTTTTAAAGAATAGATCCTCCATTGATACAGGCTTACACATAGTAAAAACTGTTTCATATTAATAATTAGAAATATTCTGAATTACTTCAAGTAGTATTTAAGTGCTGTCTATTTTTATAATAGAGTTACCACTCCGATTTAAAGGGAATGTATCAGGATTTTTCAAACTTTTAAATTTGGCTAAAACATGTTTATTCAATATATCATGCCTATATATACTCATTGACCCCGTATTGCCAAAAGGATATCTATTTAAACATGCCAAAATAATGTATTAAAAAGGGATTTCCTAACTTTGGCTACACGCCTAGTTTAGACTAAAATAGTTAAAGTGCATTAATGAGTCATGTTAATTTATTTGATACGTAATGCACAGGGGCGGATCCAGGATTTCAGTTTGGAGGCACGCAACATAAAATCTGAACGGGCACACATGTTTTTCAGTATAAATATGGTGATTTTTAATAAAAAATAGGAGTTTATGGGGATGGGGTGTACACATTTTATGTAAATGAGAGGCAAATTGTAATTATTGCGACAAAAATATATGCTTGTTTTTTTCACACAGACCGAAAATAACGTTTCTGAAACGGCCTTGTTATACATTTTCACGCTCATTCAATCCAAGTAATCCTTTTACTAAATATGTCGTGGAATATGCTGTACATAATTTATGAATACATATGTTTAAACCAAGTAATAACCGGACTATGCATGCATTGCTAATACAAAGAACGCGGAAGGTTCTAGTTGGCGGAAGTGCTCACAATTTCGCGGATGGCACCATGAACTGTTAATGCTGACTATTTAACTGTGCAAAGAAATATACACAAATAAACATCGAAACAATTCTTTTAAAATATTTATATATGGAAATTGCCGAAGTAGTCTGCTTATTCGAAGCAGAATCTCGTTACTTTTTTTTCAAGACGTTTGTTTTTTAGAAAAGCAAGCATCGCAGATGCTAAGGACTACAATGTCTGTTGTTGCATTTGGTGTCAAACGGATCACTTTTGTCCAATACAGTTGTTTAAAATTCGCCGAATTTGGAGTTCTTTTACATGTTTACATTATATTACATGGAGACAACCCATTTCTGCACCATCAGTGGCGTAGCTTGCCTAAAATATATGTGCAGTGCCAAACAAGTCGGGGGAGTGTTTCCGGGGGCATAGGCCCGGAATCGTTTTTGTGTGTAGAATGGCTATTGTGCATTTTGACGTATATTTGAGACCTAATTAAACGTTAGACGTTTGAATCTATATTTATACACAAAATGGAAAATTGTTTAAAAAATTGCCTCTGAAAATTATGTGCAGACCCGCCCTTTTGGCCTTTTAGGTAGCTGCGCTACTGATCAACACCGACTCGATTTGTTTGCTATATCAAATCGTTTATTCTTTCTTCATATTACAAACTTTGATGACACTGGGCGACGTATAACGCGTATCTTTCATCATACACCCTGAACCAACTTATAGTCAATATTCACATAAACGCAAATAATAGTCTGGTGAAATATCTCATATATGTGGCTAGAAATCGATACACGGGGTACAGCGTGTTCATTGACGGCAACCGGACTAAATGAGTTTACCACTATAACCTACATTAGATGCAATTGGTTGCCAAAAAAATTGACATTTTCACTGAGTTACAAAATTTCTAACTGGGCGAGACAGTACCAACTACATTGATATTTAAGATATATATCAATTGTTTTTACCATCATATGACATAAAAGTGTATTTAGCCAATTTTAAAATTATATAGAAAATCCTGATATATTCTCTTTAAGAATGACGGTTATATGTATTTGAAATACCACCAATCAACACAAAACGTACGAATGTCTCTTAAAAGTAAAGTACCGAAGGCAAGAGTTGACATCTAGTGATTAACAGTTAATTTATACAAGCATCCGTTACTTCACATACCATTTGCGTTATGTACAAAGGAGTTTAGAGTTAAAAGTAAAGTGTTATTTCGATTCTATCTTCTATAACTATTGAATAAATCAAATACGAGATACAAAGCTAAATCATTATCCGGCGTACATCTCTGTCTAACCTCTTGAGAACTCTAGCAAATGTCCGTCCTCTTGACTTTTCATACCGGATGTATTTGTGTATAGTTAAATTGTATTGTTGTTTTTTTGTATATACACTGTGTATGTATAGTTTATTTTAACATCGAAAGAGACAAAATAAAGATACAAACTTATTATTTAAATGAATTTTATTTCAACTTGTTTGTAGCGTATGACTAAAGTTTTTTTTTAAATATTTGTAACTCAAATGGATTAATAAAACTGTAATATACTCCATGTGACTGTAGCGGAAACATCACTGAACCCTACCGTCTCAGTATATCTTCTTCGTTTTCCTTCAGAAAGGAAACGTTGTAAGGACCAGTTCGCCACGACGGAAACACTTACTTACGCTACTATATTTTATTGCCATATAGACACATTAAATATTATGCATATATTTAGGCAAAAGCGCCCGGCCACAAGTTCTCTAAACATTAGATAACAGCATTCCCTTTCTGCAGTAGTTTACAATTTTAAAGATAGAAAAAGTACTTTCGCTACTTGATTTTATATGGTGTTCAAACAGGATCAGAAGCCGTTACTTATCGATGTACCGGCACAATTTTTATCGGTGCACCGCTATTTCAACGGCGGATCGATAAAAAAGGTGCACCTCTATAATTTGACGATGCACCGTTAATCTTTTATTGATGTAGCGTTATATTTTTAACAGTGGACCGATGATTTATTAACGGTGCATCGTTATTTACTTATCGGTCCATCGTTATCTAATAGTGGTCCAACGTTAAAAAATATATTGGTGCACCGTTATCGTTACATCACTATATAAGGGTATTTGGAGTTAGCCAATCAGAAGCATTGTTACAAAAGCCATTAAAGGCTGGAGCGCGTGATCCAGTGGTAGAGCATCGGATCCTTGATCAGAGGGTCTTGGGTTTGATTCTACATCAGGTTATGTGTGATGTCCTTAAACAAGACACCTTTTCCGACTATACTTAGTACTGGTTCCACCAAGCAAGACTTCAACGTAACTTGTAATAACTTGTGTCACAAGTGAAGTAAAATGAATAATTTTAAACTAACACAGTTACACAGTGCTGAAAGCGTTAAAGCAACACATCCACGTTTGAACTTTAAAAAAAAAAATTAATTGAGTTATGAGCACATTTCCCATACAAACATATGATCAATTAGCTGTATATGAGCATATAAACGCAATCCGGAACAAAATGATGCCCAAATTATAATGCGTGACTAACACTTTATAAATCAAGCGTGTAACTCACCCGAGTAAAAAAAAATTGTCAAAATGACTTTCAAGGCAGGTAAAGTACACTACGCACTAAAACGTGAAGTTTTTTTAATACGACTCGCATAATTCAATTTGAAGCCAAGTTGGAATCCTCGGCAATTTAAAAATAATTTATAAAGCGTTTGTCACGCTTTATAATTTGGACATCTTTTTTTATAATTCTAAAGCGTTCTGGATAGTGTTTGTTAGCACATATACAGTTCACTGACCATATATTTATGTATGGGAAATGTGCTCACAACTCAATTGAAAAACTTTTTAAAAAAGTTTAAACGTGGATGTGTTGCTTTAAGACCAGAACGCATGATATTGGCCCTAAAATATGGCGATTTCTGAAACATGTTTATTTTCATTCTTAATAAACTGCTTATTTCTCTTATATTTGATATTCGGGTATATTTTGGGAAAATTACTGTGTTTGGAGTTAAAAAAAAGTAAAATCAAAGATACCCTAAAACCTCAATTTTTGGCGAATTTTCGGCCATTTCTAGCGGTTTCGTGTCATTTTAGGTGTAGGCACAGTTCTCGGCCACAAACAAGTGCATATATTTATATTGTGGTCGATGGTTGTTGTAGTATACAATATGCCGGTCTCAGTACATTTTTCCCACCACCAAAAATGACCAACCCACCCACGCTCGCTGGTCATTTTTGGTGATAGAGTAGTTTCCTGAGATCGGCATATTGTATACTATTACCCCCACCCAACTAGACGTCTTCAACGCAATTTCCCACCACACAAAAATGACCAAATCACCCGGGATCGTCCAGACTCACCTAGACTCGTTGATCATTTTTAAGTGATAAAAAAGTTTCGCTGAAACCAACATATTGTATACTACTACCCCCACACCCCACTAGACAGTCACTATACAGCCAAATCCTTAAACGGAATCCAAGAATTGAAATCACTTGAATAACCGATCCATTCTACATATGTTCGTTTCTTTTTGTAGTCGTGTCTCAACACCTTTTCTATTCTAAATATTTCTTGATTTGCTTTAGCTAGTTCTTGTTCGTAGGATGATCCCACAATCTTTTCGTTGTTTAAATCTTTCAGAAGATACGTAACAGGCTTTGTCTTTTTGAATGTCCCTCACGACAAATATTTCTTCCGTCCAATTAGGAGTGTAACCCTTTTCATTTTTTTTTTGTATTTACTTATTATATCATCAGTTTTGAAAGGTATTCTAGATGTCTGATATTGTTTGGATGTAGAAGAAAACATATTGTATAATACCCTTTCTTTATTCTTTTTCATTCTTCCCTCTTCAGGAGTCATACCAATGCTGCCATGTTTGGTCCTATTATATTTTGAGATTATTTTAGGCCGGACATCAATATAATTATTTGTATTATTTGCAGTGAAATGCTTCCACATTATTCTCTGCATAGTCCTGTTAAATCTTTCAATAATTACTGCCTTTCCTTCATTAAAGGTATGATACATTTTAATATTATTATCGCTTAACAATTTCTTAAAATGCATCAACAAAATTCACTTCCCTCATCAACCCACAGCTTTTGAGGTCTTAAATAGAAATTTCACTCCTTTGTTATATTTTAAGAAGGTCTGCATATCAATCAAATCAGCCGACCATGTATCATCCACACCACTTACAACGTCTCGGAAATTTTCTTTAAATAAGTTTATGTAATTCATCCGCTAATTTACTAGGGAGTATTGGTAACATAGCTTTATGAATGTCAAAACCCTGTCCCGCGTTATGCTTTACAAATTTTGTTTTTGTTATTCCACAAGACGCGCAAGTACTCTTTTGCTTCAGCTTTCCATTTTTAGCCGTAAACATTTCTGTATCTTGCGTTACAGTTTTTCCTTTACACAATAACTACCCATTTATATATAAGTAAAATACATTTTAATAATTAATTCATTTTGTTTTGGTTTAATTGGCTTCAGCATTCTGTACAAAACATCATACATGCTTTGCCAATCTTGTAATTTCTTACTGAAGTACAGACAGAAGTAATCACACAATACACTGTTCTTGTCTTGATATTGAATTGTATTGTATTTTAAGTTTAGTTTAAGTTCAACTGGTGGATGCAAACCAAAAGGATCGAAATAATTATTTCCATAATAACAAACCCAATGAGTCCCGGGACCAACCATATCATCTAAATTAATTATTGTCGAATACCAATTTAACCAATTTCCCCGTCAAACTAGAAATAAGCGATCCGATGAAAGGTATTTTCAAAGAAGCCAACAAACCAAGGAATACACCATTTTGCAATTGCTTATTAGTCATTTGAATATTGTTTGATTTTCTGAGTTTATTAATCTGGGCTTTATTCAAATAACCGGAATTGATTAGTTTTCTCTTATTGTTATTATCGAATGAGCATCCCATTTCCAAATATCGTATTGATTCCAGTAGACGCCAAACCACGTAAAGCCCCAGTAGCCAACGGAGCAACAACTTTCGGAATAAATTTAGCAACCATAGGTAAAACACGGCCGATCAATGCCGCCAATGCACAGAGGAATTCACAATTTTTCACCAGAGCAGACATTTGTGTCTAAGAAATATTTATATCTAATCCAATACCCAATCGCTTTGTTTTGTTAATTGTATTTATTTGGCTATTAGTTAACATCAATGGCACAGCCACCCCGGTGATACCTCCACTTAATTGATTATTTCTCATGTTAATTCGTTTTATTAAAGGCATGTGCTAAACTTTGCTTCTGTCCATATGTTAAATTTACCGGATATAAAGTGTATGTTATATATATTATATTTACATTATAATTAATTCATTTCCTACTTTATTTATTACGACGTTTTCTTTATACATGATAATTGCATACATTTTGTAATCCACATCAGGAGGAATATTTAACTTACAACTTAATGTGATTTGTTTAGGATCAACAGTAACACTGTCACTAGAACTATCGCTCAATTTAAAATACAGAAGCCCAAAAAAGTATTCAAAATGTTTTCTTTTCAGTAGCGATCCAGTGTTTTTGTCATTTTGTTTATATGGAAAATTAATAACATCTCTAAATATTCTAACAATGCTATCCCTACTGCATTCAGTTTCTGGATAATATTCCCCATTACCAACCTCCAATCGAGCAGAATGTAAATAACAACTAAGGTTAGTGGGATCGAGTTTAAATATATCAAAGAGATGTGGATTTTGTACTTGACTACTTTCTTTAACAGTCCTTTGTAAATAAATGAACTATGTTTCTGATCCCTAACACCAGCGGTTATTCTAAAGGATTGATTTTCCTGCTGGAAACTGGTCGATTCTTGTATTATTTCTCTAAGATAAGTCCATCTTGTTGGAATCATGTGATTTTCTGTGACATACGTTAGTCCATCAGAATTATATGTCATTTTTGGCACCCAGAGCACTTATTTTGTAATAACAATTCTTCCATCACCAAGACCAGCTTTTTTAAAGATTAGAGTATCATCTTCAGTAATTTGCAAAACTATTTATATTTGACTAGGAGGTAACAGATTCGTTTCTAAACTTTCAAGAAAATGAATACTTATCTAAAGGGATGATTGTATTTACTATTTTGTTTTCTATAATTAAATTATGTCGTTTGTGGAAACCAACATTATAATCATTATAAGTGTCATCAATTTCCGCCTTGGGACTTTTAAAAATACTCGTTTTTTCCCAGTGGTTTCAACATAGTCATTAGATAGTTCGAGCACATCTTTTACAGCAACAAGTCTATACAATCTATTTCCATCGTAAACAGCTTTCCCATTTTGTTTAATTTTGAGACTATTTATTAAAGAAGCAGAATCATTAATTAAAGCAATTTCATCAGCTGCTGCAAAATCCGCCCCACCTGCGAGCTTATTTACTTTAAAATCAACTTCAAAATAAGCATTATACCAATCGAAGTGTGAATATCAGTCATTGATAGTAAATTGATATCCACTTTCTAATTGTTTACACCATTTCCAGGAAGTGAAGGTGTATCTAAATGGATTGGAATATATTCATATCTTTTACAGTAGTTTTCGCTCCTGAGCATTCTATATTAACTGCTTGTGAAAATAAAATAAAGTAAATTGTCGATTCTTCTTTTCCGGCGTCTTCTTTGCGTGTTTTTTTTTTACTTTCTTCACCATCTCGTGATAACTCACTCGTTAAAATATTACCTTTATCCTCAGTCCTACCAACCTGAACAGCCTTAGCATTCTTGATAACACTAATCTTGTCAACTTTGTCTGTCTTTACCTTGCTGGTTTTATTTGCGCTTCATGCCATTATTATAGAGTACATTTTAGGCCATTTTGGGGTAATACTTTTTCTTCAAACTTCTTCAATTTTTCTAAATAAAACCTTGATAAATTTATATTTTTGCTTAAATTAAACAAAGAAATATGGAAGTTAATAAAATAAAATAAATATTTAAGTTTTTAACATTTTTTATATATATTAGTAAGATATTATCTTCTCAGACTTTGAAATGTCTAAGTGATTCCTGTGACAACTAGCTTAATTGATTGTTAAGCATTGAATCTACTTAGTGACAAGTCATAAAGGGATACTTATCATCCTATCTTTTTAAGCTGGTTAAAGGTTCGCAAGTTTCTTTATTCACTAAATTTTTGGAAAAACACACGCTTGGCTCAAATTCTTCTGGCTAAGTCTGCGTAAAACCCATGCGCACCAAGTTTGTTAAACCCCTAAAATATTGTTATTCCGGGGCCACCTGGTTTTCTCGATTTTGATTGGTTAATACATCACGCCGAGGATAGAGTACAAAACTCCAAAGTTTCCCTTGTACGACAGTCTGTTTTTAACATCTGTCTGTGCAAGGAGTAAATAAAGTTTAAGATATATAAATATAAACTTGGAGTTCATTATATGTCATCTCTATCCTCAGGTAAGTGATATTTTTACTCACTATGTATATTTGGTTTCTTTGGAAATTGATCTTGTATTTTATCATGTATTTCTGTATTTCATTTTCTTCATATTTTTATGTAAAGTTTTCATAACCAGACTATTGAGATATAATTAACATCATTTAAACTTAACTTTTCGATTACCAGCGAGTCTGGAAAAAAATCTTTAATTTGACTCGAATTGGTGCTCCTTTAAAATAGAATTTCTTCATTTGTCTATAGTTATTTCCCCTGAATTACTCTTCAGTTAAAGAAGTCTCGCGGCAGAGGGAAACTATTATCCTAAGAATACAATTGAAAACTAATCCTTTTTGGACTCAAAATTCATGAGCTTCATGCACCAAAATATAAGACAACGAATCATGTAAGTTGTGGGAATAACTGGATCTTAGAAATAATTTATCAGTTTCCAAAATACAAACTATAAAAGATTCCTACTTGTTTTAGACTTTAGAATCAAACAGATTTTATTTAAATAGTTTTCATATCCGCTGTAATTCGGATAGTATACAATATTCGGATATTTTTAAAAACAATGAATTTTAAAACTGATAAATTATTTCTAAGATCCAGTTATTCCCACAACTTACATGATTCGTTGTCTTATATTTTGGTGCATGAAGCTCATGAATTTTGAGTCCAAAAAGGATTAGTTTTCAATTGTATTCTTAGGATAATAGTTTCCCTCTGCCGCGAGACTTCTTTAACTGAAGAGTAATTCAGGGAAATAACTATAGACAAATGAAGAAATTCTATTTTAAAGGAGCACCAATTCGAGTCAAATTAAAGATTTTTTTCCAGACTCGCTGGTAATCGAAAAGTTAAGTTTAAATGATGTTAATTATATCTCAATAGTCTGGTTATGAAAACTTTACATAAAAATATGAAGAAAATGAAATACAGAAATACATGATAAAATACAAGATCAATTTCCAAAGAAACCAAATATACATAGTGAGTAAAAATATCACTTACCTGAGGATAGAGATGACATATAATGAACTCCAAGTTTATATTTATATATCTTAAACTTTATTTACTCCTTGCACAGACAGATGTTAAAAACAGACTGTCGTACAAGGGAAACTTTGGAGTTTTGTACTCTATCCTCGGCGTGATGTATTAACCAATCAAAATCGAGAAAACCAGGTGGCCCCGGAATAACAATATTTTAGGGGTTTAACAAACTTGGTGCGCATGGGTTTTACGCAGACTTAGCCAGAAGAATTTGAGCCAAGCGTGTGTTTTTCCAAAAATTTAGTGAATAAAGAAACTTGCGAACCTTTAACCAGCTTAAAAAGATAGGATGATAAGTATCCCTTTATGACTTGTCACTAAGTAGATTCAATGCTTAACAATCAATTAAGCTAGTTGTCACAGGAATCACTTAGACATTTCAAAGTCTGAGAAGATAATATCTTACTAATATATATAAAAAATGTTAAAAACTTAAATATTTATTTTATTTTATTAACTTCCATATTTCTTTGTTTAATTTAAGCAAAAATATAAATTTATCAAGGTTTTATTTAGAAAAATTGAAGAAGTTTGAAGAAAAAGTATTACCCCAAAATGCGGCGTGATGTATTAACCAATCAAAATCGAGAAAACCAGGTGGCCCCGGAATAACAATATTTTAGGGGTTTAACAAACTTGGTGCGCATGGGTTTTACGCAGACTTAGCCAGAAGAATTTGAGCCAAGCGTGTGTTTTTCCAAAAATTTAGTGAATAAAGAAACTTGCGAACCTTTAACCAGCTTAAAAAGATAGGATGATAAGTATCCCTTTATGACTTGTCACTAAGTAGATTCAATGCTTAACAATCAATTAAGCTAGTTGTCACAGGAATCACTTAGACATTTCAAAGTCTGAGAAGATAATATCTTACTAATATATATAAAAAATGTTAAAAACTTAAATATTTATTTTATTTTATTAACTTCCATATTTCTTTGTTTAATTCATTATCTTATCAATAACTCTTTTTCCAATTTCATCACCCGATCTACACGAACCAGATTCTAATGCCTTTTCTGATATTTTTTGCACCATTTTTAGCAACACTTTTAGCAGCATTACCGGTAATTCCGCTTATTATTGAATCAAATAAACCTGTTCCGGTTTGAGAATCATAATTAACATATATACCTTTTTCTCTATTATATTTCTTCTCCAGTAATCCATTAGTCATTATATTATTAATTCTTTTAAAACGAGGGAGAATGAGACATGAACATCATTAAGATTGATTATCTATTAGTGTAGTCAGTAATGTAAATTCTAATACTTTTAATGATAGATTTTTTTTTTTTTTGGTAAAATTAGTCAAACACATCAAAATTGCATGTCGGTCAACATCTCGCGCCTGTATATAATGATCATGTAAAAAGTGGTATTTTGAAAAAAGTTTCAGTATTTAATGCCTGCAACTTGGCAGTGTTACTTCGAATTGTTAGTACTTAGTAAAAAAGAGGTAATTATGAAATTAAAAAAAAAAAGAGTTTCCTTAGAGGCATAGTTCCACCATTGCAAAAAGGAAGTGCTTCCGTGGGGTAGTATAATGGCGGTTTTAAATAATCCTCATTTCTTCTTCTTTAAAAATGCATTTTCCTTATTTTAATGCTCATTTTTTTATTTGAATGGCATTATTGGTGTATTTTGAACACTTTGACAGCATTGTCATGTTTGAATTGTGAATTTAGAAAAAAAAATTGATGCTTGGAAATTGGGGTATGAATACATGATTTCGGAAGTCTACTTTCACTTTGTCACCAGTGTACACACTGAGCAGAAAAAAAATCTCTTATATGACACATGACCCCTACTTTTCTCATCATATTTTGATAGTGCAGAGGTTGACAAACAGTAAAATGTAGGTTTCACTTCTTTCATTTGGGTCTCTCTATGAATGACAAGCCTTCAAACTTTTATTATTTACTATAGAATAATAACAAAAAGAATAATAAGAAAAATCAATGGTGGGATGACACCTAAACCAAATAACTTTCCATTCTTCAAAAAGTAGTCCGATAAGTATATGAAGAAATGTAAAGTAATACGCATTGTTACGTTACATACACGATGTTTTTTTATGATTTAACAATATAAATGTATATACAATTCATGTATACTTATTGAAAGAAATTGATAAAAAACAGTTTCGAATCTGCCATCCAACAACATGACTCCAGCTGAGGGACGCCAGCCAACATATTGTTGTCTAGAATCTTAGTACAAATATTCGTAAATAAGGCTGATACACTTGTTATTTTGCCCGCTACGATAGGTGAACTATTTAATCAGTTATTGTAGATGCACTGTCTTGGAAGTATTGCCACTTACAAATAATGCTTTGTGGACAAGTAGTTTTCGTTACAGATCGTGACAGTTGTGTTGACAATCTGTATGAGACGTAATTAACACCGACAAAAAATGATGTCTTCAGTTAGTCAATGTTTGTTTACCCTCGCAGCTTTGCTCGAGGCATTTTGTCGTGTTATACAGTATTAATTTTTGAAAGTATATGAACCAATACTGTATTTATAACATGACTTGCCTTGTTGTTTCAAATAATTTTTTTCTGCTGAAGTTGATAAGGTAGTATAGCTGTTAGCAGGGGTATTTTTTTATTTGTTAGTATGGGGTAAATTGTGTCGCCGTTGTTAGGATACATTATTGCTTCAGGACCCAGGGGTCTCCAGTTTCATTCCCGGTTGGGTTTCATCACAGTGCCTTATTCGGGTAAGTAAATGAAAGTGTAGTGAATGTACATATGGGGTGCACTTTTGCTATTTAACCTCAATAAGTGATATCACTCTTTAGAGTAAGTGATATCATTCATTCGAATAAGTGATATCACCTATTCGGAATGAATTGAGACGATGATTTCTGCCAAGGATGTTAATATATTTAATAAAATATAGATGTAGATCTATAACGAGAATAAAATGGAAATACCGAATATATTGATTAAACAAATATTGTGTTATAAAATAAATATAACTGTGAATGTAGAATATTTATTGGCTTATTCTTTAATCATTTTACAAGACCATTAATTTTGGCGACTGAAGGTCCTTTTCTGTCGGCTGCAATTAAACAAGATGGCCACCGGTTCCATGCAAGGCATGATAAACTCAGCCCTCACTGCCATCAGTATTGAAATTGCGGGTTCAGAGTCCGACGAGGAGCTTGTTGATAGGCCTATTGACAATTTATATAGGTCAACTATCAATACTTTTAGGCCATGAGGTAACGATTAATGTAGATCTACAAATTTGAAACTTGTCAACAGTAACCTAAAGACCAAGCAGGTCTATCTGGATCATTCATTTTGTATAAGTGATATCATTCATTCGAATAGGTGATATCACTCATTCGAATAGGTGATATCACTCATTCTAATAAGTGATATCACTTATTCACATATGAATGAGTGATATCACTTATTTGCATATGAATGAGTGATATCACTTATCCAAATGAGTGATATCACCTATTTGAATTAGTGATATCACCTACTCGAATGAGTGATATCACTAATTGTGGTTAAATAGTAAAACGGCACCCCATATGTACATAGGTCACTAACAACATGTTAAGATAGTATCGTGGTTGAAGTGCACTGACTGTATTGGAAGTTGAGCAATGAAGTACAGGGTTAGTATTCGGATGGGTGACCGCTGTCACTTCAACGGCGTCGAGGATTAACTTTCGAACCTGTGTCTGCACAATCTTTCTTTCCTTGGGATGGGACTGGATATAGCCAGGAACTGCGGGAAGCCACAGGCTCTGCAGTTGAGGGCTTATAAGCCCTAAAGGTTAAAGAGGGAAGGAATGTAGTGAATGTATATAGGTTACAACAGCCTTACTTTTAAGCTAGCTTAAAAAAAAAAAAAAGCTAGCTTTTGTAGCGACATGGTTGAAGTGCACTGACTGTAAGTTGGAAGTTAGCTGCAGTTCTACATTTCCAGTTGATCCACAACAATCCTGCTGGCTGGACCCCCCCCCCCCCCCCCCCCCCAATAAAAATATATTGTTGTTCATTCAATATATTCTAGGTCTTTGCTTACAAGTCCTTTCTCTGTCCATATCCTTTAAAAGGATTTTCAGATTGGATGCAAATTAAAAAAGTCCCCTACCTACCTACCCACCTCCTATCTGGTATGGGTTTGAAATAGCAAACAAACAATTTTTTAAGGGTGGTCTTAATTATCACATATTCAGATAATATAATGTACACTTGGTTAGTTGTGTCGGGGTACATCTCAATAGTGTAAGCTATCACACTTTTCTGTTTGAAAAGAGCTCCAGGTTCAAATCCTGGTGGGGATCTTGACACCCTTACTAAGTTGTACACACTAAAAACTCCATTATATTTGTCAAAATTTAAATAAAAGTGTAATAGATGGTGTAAATACAATGTCGACCTTTCTTTACCAAGACTGTACACATGAGTGCCCAAAGCCAATTGACATAGTTAATAATTATATATATAAGACAATACAATTGGTATGGGCTTAAAGCTATATGGTGCTAATAGAATGTGGCAACTAGAACTATTACCTGAATACATATAGACAACCAGGTTGGACTCAAAACCAGTCTCAAAATGTTACAATCATGTAGTAATGAAAGTAAGTAAAACAGAAGAGAGGAAGCCAACAGAGAAATACCACAAGTTATGTTTGTTTACAATAACCAAGTCACTGACAATATTGTTAAACCTGTGTTTGTGGTCACCTTTATTAAGAAACCATTTGTTGTAAACAGCCACAACCTAGACACTGGATTCTGTTAGCCAGAACTATAATATGAATATAAGTGTTGTTTAAAACATTCTGTACAAATTATTTTACCAAATAATTCTTTAAGGACTGCACCCAAATATGTACATCTATGGGTTGTTGTTTTACTACTGGGTATTTAACCATAATAAGTGATACTACTTAATCGAATAGGTGATATCATTTATAGTACAAGTGATATCACTTATTCGAATATGAATAAGTGATATCCTCTATTCAAATACGTGATATCGCCTATTTGAATAAGTGATATCTCTTATTAATATGGATAAATAAAAATACAGAACCCCATATACATAAAATCTTTTTGGTGATATATTTCAAAAAGTGGATTATTCAACCAGTTACCGGTTTATGTCACTGGATTCAACCGAATTTGAAAAAAAAGTATTACTGTATACCACTTAAAAAGACTGTTACACTGATATATAATTAATGAAACACATAAAAAATATTTGGTGGCAATTTCTTCCCTAAACAAAAATAGATTTGACACAAAAGTAGCACCTCTGCACAAGTAAGTCCATTTGTATCCTGTTATATACCTTTGGTAACTGAGGTTACTTGTTATATGTCTTTGGTATCCAAGAAAAAAACATTTATGCTAAATAATTTTTCACATTGTAGTTCAAATTAGAAATATAAAAAAATGATTCTATCCCTGGTTACTCGTTATCCTTCTTTGTCTTTTTGGCACTCTAGATTACTACAGCAAATATATAACATAAAAATTTAAGAAATACTAAAAAACATTTCTGGTTACTTGGTTATCCTTCTTTGTGCGGAGCGTGTGGTCCAGTGGTAGAGCACCAAACCCATGATCAGAGGGTCGTGGGTTCGATTCTCCACCATGGCTATGTGTGGTGTCCTTGAGCAAGACACATTCCCACATATGCTTAATACTGGTTCTAACCAGGAAGACTTCGAGCGTGATTTGTCTAAGTTGTAAGAACTTGTGTGATACAATCGAAGTAAAAATAAATAAGTTTAAACAAACTCTTCCTTATCTTTGGCAACTGATGGTTACAACAGCAAATATTCAACATCTCAGCAAGGACTAACCGGTACATAGATTCTATATACTTCTTTGAGCGGACTTGCACATGGACTTACAAACAGACTTACATATTTTGGGCCATATATGAAATGATAAAAATGCTATATTTTCTATTAAACTTTATGGCAATTTATTATTTTGACAGTTATAAATCTTATCCTGACACACTGATATTAAATAATCTACATATACAGTGATTGAAATTGATAAATCCCCATTTAGACAGTGCCTTATTTCATATTACGATAAAATAATAAAGAAGATTAATAATGTGTATGTAGTCCACGACATCGTCGCTTCTTGACGCTAAATAGTGATATTACCTGTAACGAAACATTTCTTGACTCTTCTTGTCGCTAAATAGTGATTTTTACCTGAAAAGTTTCTTGACGCTAAGTTAATTTTGGCTTGTTGTCAAAAAATAAAATTAACTTTGAAAATGTCCTGATATATTCAATAGTAATTTATTAATTAAGTGTGGAATAGGTGTATAGTTAAATGAAATGTAGATCCAGATATAGTTTGACGCTACTTGAGGCTAACGGGTTACTATCTTTTGCATAAACAAAATGGCGGATCTTCTTGTCGGTATCGCAGCGGAGCAACAAAGTTCAATTATGACTTTATTAATGAATGGAATTTAAAAAAATCAACTGATATATCTTTATATAGGTATAATATACGCATGTTTTTTTCCTGATGGTAGCTTTTATTAATAATAAAGCTCTTGACGCTTCTTGACGTTAAATAGTGAGACCCCCAGCAAGTTGCAGACTCTCGTGAACATTTTGTAATACGCTGGTCGGTTGGACGATTGTTTTCAAATTAGCCAATCAGATCAATCGTTACAACAAAACATGTATGCAGTATTGCGTTGGACGAATGATGCGAATTATGTGTCTTCTCATCACCTTAAATACATCATCGAACCAAAGAAGACATGGAACGATTACATGATTGGAGATACAGAGATTGCATTGTACCCTGGCTTCTCAGGTCAATGGGAATTTATAATCCTGGAAGTCGGAGGTAAGTTTTTTGGCGCGTCTTTAAAATAACGCAACAAAAACCACTATTTATTATAAAGGTTTTCAATGATACACTATATGATTTTCCCATTTTTTTAAAAAATATATCTCGACACTTGATACGTTTAAGAATAGACCTATAGCACTTTTGGCAAGATATTTAGAAATGGCGTGTCACCTGGGTACGTTCGCCCTAATATTTAATTGTAATCTTTTTTATACAAATATTAATAATTGAAAAGAATTAAAGATTTTTGTTAAAAATATCTGCCAGGTCTGATCAGTTGATATATTGATGTATTTTTTGGCATTTTTTTTTAATTGCGTTAATTTATACACAAGTTGCGATTAAATCGGGTTTTATAAACAATATATTGGTAAGTAAAATCAGAAAGAGGCTGGTATCTTATCAGTAAACATGTTAATAGCAGATTAATATAGTTTTGATAGAAATCCTACTAGCCTTATCAGAAAAGTAAAATAAAGTTTGATCCTGTTAATGATTGTTTTGATGTTTGCTATTTTAGAAAGTAAGTGAGAGATGGACATTTGGCTCAAACATTATCTGGAAGGAATGGTTGAGATTTATACAAGACATTTTACTATCTTGCATATTCTAGCTCTTTAGAATAATGATATGTCAATTCCAGCCATAGATACTTTTTATGCGGATGTGACTTAGTCATTATGCGGATGTGACGTAGTCACAGCTGCATATTAGAAACGATTTGCCGGAAACATTTTTGTGTGAAGATCAGGTGTACCACTTTACGGATTTTTCTTCAGGGTGCAATTCACCATAACGCATAAATAGTCATTACATGAACTATGTATTAATAAACTTCTTATTGTGCAAGAAGTACCTAGGTGACGTTTCATAATGTAATTCAATTTGCATATAACGTTTATGTTTTACTTTTTTTTAACGAAATATTATAGATGTAATTTGTCTACATAAAATTATATACTTTGAGAAGACCCCTACTATAGAAATGCATTATAAAACTTAACACGTCACTCTGACTTGCCATTGATAAATATTTGCATGTGATATAAAAACACATTTTATTAGTTGAAGTATCCAAGATCAGCACTAGGTCGGCCATTTTTTTGGAAAAAAGGAGCTGCATATTAACACATAATTGAGTAGAATTGTTTCGCAAACAACTTTGGCCCAGTTTCGGTGTCTGGCATTGATACTCATCATAGTATTCTCTCTTGCGCTACCCTAGAATCTTATTACTTCGACCATAAACCAATTGTTGCTTTTCTTTAGTTTGCTGTTCTTATTTTCCGAATATTCAGTGATTATCAAAGCATGTAGCCTACAACTCGACCTTCAGACAGGTTCATCTAACGGTTCAGAGCAATATGTAGACTATTTTGACCAAAGACTTATGTGTCTTTTGTCTAGTCTACAGGTCTTCCTTTTGTAATTGGCTGGTTTCAATATTTAAAAGATATGCTCAATAAAATCAATTTATAAATCATGTTTAAATGTATACATCCGGGTCATAGGTCATGAGTGCCTGAAGCGTGAAGGTATTACACTATAGAGTCCATTATTAGGCGCTGTCGACAAAGAAGTCGCCACTGTCACAGCTGTAATGACTATCGAAGGTGAGTAATCTTTGGGCAAGTGGGCTCGGGTATTCCCAGTGATAACATTGAATCATCAATAAACTTTATTTTCAGTTTATATCAGTTTATATCTAGAGTGTTGAGTTCAGTAAAAGTAGAGTGTTTTCTCCAGTGTATTACCCCAGGCACAGATCTATATCCAGGTCTGTGCTCAGGACTATTTTTTAAATAACAGAAAATCTACACAAAAAATTGCCCCCGACTTTGGGGCCGTGCTGTCAGTAGAATGCCCACTATTCCCCAGCCTGCCCCCGAGTCTGGAAGGATGGGACTCTGAACTGATTGTGCAGACGTTTGGGCCCTGCATGCTTATCATACCAGGTAGAAATTCCTTAATTCAATCTTTCCATTCTTTTTTACAACTGTTTCTCACACGGTGACAGACTATTGCAACAGCTAGTGATGTACCGGTTGACAACAAAGTGGCAGACTATTGGGACAGCTAGTGATGCACCAGTTGACAATATAGTATCAGACTATTGTGACAGCTAGTGAGTGATGCACCGGTTGACAACATAGTATCAGACTATTGTGACAGCTAGTGAGTGATGCACCTGTTGACATCATAGTGACTGACTATTGCAACAGCTAGTGATGCACCGGTTGATAACATAGTGACAGACTATTGTGACAGCTAGTGATACATCGGTTGACAATATAGTATCCGACTTGTGACAGCTAGTGATGCACCAGTTGACAACATAGTAACAGGCTTGCTGACAGGGAAAACGCATCCCTATAGAATTGTTGGTTTTTATCTGTATGAAAATACCAAGGCAACTAATAGCATCTTGCTTCTTAAGTGCATTTTACAGTGATCTTTTTTCAATCATTGTATTCGAAATTAAAGTGAACAGCATATTTTTTCTCATAGCTACAACAGTAGAACATATGAAGTGATCACCTCTATTTAGCAACTACACATTTCCTTACTTTATATATATGTGTGTGTGTGTGTGTGTTTCTATAATTTCTTTAAAATGCAGAGTAGACAGATTGGTTGGAACTGTTTAGATACTTGAAAGCTACATTTCCATTAAACAGTTCAACTGTTGTAATACTATGCCATTCATTTGATACTTTGGGCTGTTTAAGCTTAATTAAAATATTTTGTAGGGCTGTGTATTGCTTGAGAAATGGTGATTACCGGGCTGGGGATCGGATATACAATCTACCTCAAGCGAGTGGATGCTCGACCGCATGACTTCTGGTGCGGTTTTACAGGTTAGAGGATTTCCAGTAAATACTTAACTAGCTCCTCTTCAGCACTGATTGTATGTTAAAGCAAGCACAGTACTGAACCTGCATACTTCTGTGAAAATGATTTTAGTTGGTTACGCTGTATTGCAATACACTTGATAAATACAGTTGATTAAGGCATGTTACGATATGCCATATTGTGATATAACGTGATTTCAATAACTTGTTACAGTCCTGTTGCTGGTTAGAAACTTCCTTTTTTATCCCCCCCCCCCCCCCCCCCCCCCTCTCCCCTTCCTTTAAAACAATATTGTTCATTCAATACAATATATTCTAGGTCTTTGACTGTCTTTTCTCTGTGCATATCCTTAAAAACGATTTTCAGATTGATTGCAAATCAAAAAAACCCTACCTACCCGCCTCCTATATGGTTTGGGTTGGATGTGGAATAAAAACATTTTTTAGCTCTACTGGCCAAAGGCCATAAGTGCTTATGCGATGGCGCGTTGTCCGTCGTCTGTTAGCAGCACTTTCTCTGAATTCACTGGGCCATTAGAACTGAAACTTCACATGGATGTTTCTATTGCATAGGAGACTATACAGAAGATTATTATTAATATCTTCTTTTCATGAACGGCCCAACAGATTTTCAAAATGGTTATGTAGTAATGATGACAATCTATAGTTTTGTTAGATTTGTTCAAATGGTGTCCCTAGGGTTAAAAATGACCCCACCCTGACGGTTCAATTAGGGGCCACTATCAGTCAGTAGAGCGTCCTCAGGCCCTCTTGGGCCTCTTGTTTAAGGGTGGCCTTAGTTATCACATATTCAGATAATATAATGTACACTTGGTTTGTGGTGTCGGGGGTACATCTCTATAGTGTAAGCTAGCACACTTTTCTGTTTGAAAAGAGCTCCAGGTTCAAATCCTGGTGGGGATCTTGACACCTTTACAAAGTTGTTCAAATTAAAAACTCCAAAACATTTAAATAAAAGTGTAATAGATGGTGTAAATACAATTCGGACCTTTCTTTATCAAGACTGCACACATGAGTGCCCATAGCCAATTAACACAGGTAATAATTAATACATATAAGACAATACAATTGGTATGGGCTTAAAGCTATATGATGGTAGAGCACCGATCCCATGATTAGATGGTTGTGGGTTCGATCCTCCGCCACGTCTATATGTGGTGTCCTTGAGCAAGACACTTTCCCACATATGCCTAGTACTGGTTCTAACCAGGAAGTTGTATATTTATTCATGATTTGAAGTAAAACGTACATATTATCAGTTAAAATGAAACATGAAACATGTCTCAGACAGTTGAACCTTCGCATTTTGTGTCCCTGTATGTACTATCACGTTCATCTGCATTGCAGTACTGACAGTACTTTGATTTGTCATGTTATTAAATATACATTCATAGTACGTGCTGGACCAGTTTTGGTTCAATTTCAACAGGTACATTTGAAGTTATTTTGCCACTTCTGATTTATTTATAATGATCAAATGAAAAAGGCCGACGATAAGAGATAATGGCAGGGGTGGCAAAGTGCATTGTCCGTGTAATTCGTATGATAAACATATATTTACAAATACAGACAAGTGGAACTTTTAAGTTTACTTGTCCGTGGACAAATGAATTTT
Organism: Panopea generosa; assembly: GCA_029582155.1. Classification (NCBI taxonomy): domain Eukaryota; kingdom Metazoa; phylum Mollusca; class Bivalvia; order Adapedonta; family Hiatellidae; genus Panopea; species Panopea generosa. Next base: position 58,652,104 of record CM055898.1, on the reverse strand, counting down.
CCAGTTCAGTTTAAAAATAAAAGTTAAAAACAGAACAAATGTAGCCCATTATGTTTTTGGCCATTGCTTAGCTTCAGTTATGTCAACATGTATTTATATAATGTGAAGCTGTTGTGTGTGGCGTTGTCATAACAATTATTTTTTGTAATACTCCGCTGATTTGAGGGTATAAGATATGACATGAACTATTGATTTTATATATTTCTTATGAACTAATTGTCACTTTTTTGCGTTCAGTCGACCGTTAGTTCAGTATTTTCTGGAAAAGGTGACTTACTACGAAAAATTTAAAAGGGAAACTACTGTTCTAACGGATGATGATTTCATCAAATTTATAAGAACATATGCTTTTGCAATGTAGAATCCATGTTGAATAAGCGCCTTCCAATGTCACAGACAGAAATGAAACAACTACCGAAGGATTCAAACAGGATAGTACCGATTCCAAAGTCTGTGTCTTCAGATGTTGAGCGAGCACAAAACGAAGCTGCAAAAAAGTATCTTAAACAGCATCAGAGAAACAGGTGTGTTAAATCAATAAATAAAGAGAACCTTACCGGTCCATCGTTGAATTATCAAACAAGTAAAAAAAATATGAATTAATTTTAAATTAGGTTTTATTAAATATATTTTAGGTTGTTAAACAAACAAGAGGTTTTTATTATTATCATTTGGATTTAAAATTCTTGCATGTGTTATAACAGGTTTGAAGGATGAAAACATTATGTATGAAATATGTGTTACTTTATTGAATTTTTTTCAATATTTAATTAAAAAAAATCTAAAATGCATTTTGAGCAGCCATGATGTTTTAACTATTATATATTACAGATAGCTTTCTAACGTAAGACTAAATATTTTGAAGTAAAAGTCTTAAAAAAATTTTTTTGAAATTGGAGCTAGGGTTTTTGCCAAATTGTATGACAATATTTTGAATATTTTAACTAATGGATACTTAAAACTCTCAAGTAGTCTTACAAAAATGATATTGTGGTTTTAGTTCAGCCAGTCCTGCCTCTTTTCAGCGAGCCAGTCCAAAGCCTGCCTCTAGTCAGCGAGCCAGTTCAGCCAGTCCAAAGCCTACAGCTTTTCAGCAATCCAGTTCACATTTTGCAACGTCTAAGCAATCAAATTCATCCAGTTCACATCCTGTCACATCTCATTGATCCAGTTCAGCCAGTCCGAAGCATGCCTCTTCTCAGCAATGCAGTTCAGCCAGTGAAAAGCCTGCCTCTTCTCAGGAATCCAGTTCAGCCATTTCACATTCTGCCATTTCTCAGCAAGCCAGCCCTGTGTATTTCCAGGATTCCAGCTCAGAAAGTTCTAGTCCAGTCCATCCAGACCCTCAGCCATCCAGTTCACATCTTTCAACTTACCAGCAATTCAGTTTAGTCAGTCCGAAGCCTGCCTCTTCTCACCAATCCAGTTCAGCCAGTTCATATCCTGCAACGTCTCAGCGAGCCAGTTCAGCCAGTGCAAAGCCTGCATCTTCTCAGCGATCCAGTTCAGCCAGTTAACAGCAAGCCAGTTCAGCCAGTTCACATCTTGCAACTTCTCAGCAATATAGCTCAGCAAATTCTTCTCATCGATCCAGTTCAGCAAGTCTAAACCCTGCCTCTCCTCAGCGATGCATTACAGCCAGTGCAAAATCTGCCTCTTCTCAGCGATCCAGTTCAGCCATTTCACATCCTGCCACTTTTCAGCAAGCCAGCCCTGTGTATTTCCGGGATTTGAGCACAGAAAGTTCTAGTCCATTCCATCCAGACCCTATGTCTTCATCAACTTCATCACAGTCTGTGTCTTCTCAGTGGAAGAGGACATACTTTCATGCCTCCTTGCCTAAGCTACCAAGGTAATTTTTTTATAATAATCAACAACTCAATGTTAGTTTTTGGCATGTAAATCACAGTAAAGTTGAAGGTGCACTTATTGAAGTCCCAAAAACATGCCATGAGTTTTTATGCCCCTGCCATTTGAAGAATGGTGAAGGGGCATTAAGTCTTGCCCCTGTCCAACCATATATCCGTAAAAAATTGGTTTCTGACCAATAATGTTGTATTTAATGAATATTTAATGTGTAACTATTGTTGTGTTATCATTTAGCACTTCCACTGCTTGCAAACTTGCAAGTTTTCTAATCGAATTTTTAATTTCTATTCATTGTTCTAGATGGTGTCTCATTTGTATTTAAATTCTTTTATACAAAGTACAGGTGATAAAATCAAACGAAAAAAAGGAAATTAAGTTTAAATGTTTATTTGTTTGTTAAATTTTCATATTTAATTATATTGTCACATAGATTTTGAATTGTCACATAAATGTTGTTGAAGGATGGGCAATTGTCCCAGTCTCAAAAATTCTTTCCCAGTTACTATTCAGATATATATAATTTATATTCACTAAGGAAAAATAATTATACTAGTGGGTCCAGAAAAAAGAATACGAAATTGGACGTGCAATCTAGTGTATTTTAAACACGTTATTCACTTACTTGCTCAAAAAACTATACAGACATGAGTATTGTCCATAGCAGTATCTAAGCTCTTGTATATTATAAAATGTAGATACTAGTAGCAGATTGGTGTTTTTACTCTCATCTTTGTAATATATTCCAGTTCACCGACATATAGTTACAGAATATTAAACATAGAGAGACTGGAACAACAGTTACAGAATATTACAAATACAGAGACTGCAACAACTGTTACAGAATATTAAATATACAGGTACTGCAACAACAGTTACAGAATATTACACATACAGGGACTGCAACAACAGTTATAAAATATTACACATACAGGGACTGCAATAACAGCTACAGAATATTATGTATACAAAGACCGTAACAACATCTACAGAATATTCATTATACAAAGACTGCAACAACAGTTACATAATTTTACACATACAGAGATTGAAACAACAGTTATATATAATATTGAACATACAGTGTTACAGAATATTACATATACTGAGACTGGAACAACCATTACAGAATATTACAAATACAGGGACTGCAACAACAGTTACAAAATATTACACATAGAAAGACTGGAACAACAGTTACAGAATATTACAAATACAGAGACTGCAACAACAGTTACAGAATATCAAATATACATGGACTGCAACAACAGTTACAGACTATTACACATACAAGGACTGCAACAACAGTTACAAAATATTGCACATACAGGGACTGCAATAACAGCTACAGAATGTTATATATACAAAGACTGTAACAACAGCTACATAGTAATATATATATATATATGTACAGAGACTGTAACAACAGCTACAGAATATAATATATACAGAGACTGTAACAACAGCTACAGAATATTGTATATACAGAGACGGTAACAACAGCTACAGAATATTATATATACAGAGACTGTAACAACAGCCACATAGTATTATATATATATATATATATATATATATATATATATATATATATATATATATATATATATATATATATATATATACAGAGACAGTAACAGCAGCTACAGAATAGTATATATACAGAGACTGTAACAACAGCTACAAAATATTATATACATACAGAGACTGTTACAATAGCTACAAACTATTATATATACAGAGATTTTAACAAGAGCTACATACTATTATATATGCAGAGACTGTAACAACAGTCACAGACTATTATATATACTGGGAATGTAACAACAGCTACAGACTATTGTATATAACGGGACTGTAACAACAGCTACAGACTATTACATATACCGGGACTGTAACAACAGCTACAGACTATTATATATACAGACACTGTAACAACAGCCACATAGTATTATATATATATATATATATATATATATACAGAGACAGTAACAACAGCTACAGAATATTATATTTACAGAGACTGTAACAACAGCTTCAAAATGTTATATATATACAGAGACTGTTACAATAGCTACAAAATATTATATATACAGAGATTTTAACAAGAGCTACAGACTTTTATATATGCAGAGACTATACGGATATGCCATAGAGCCTGCGTAATGAGGCTAAGTTGGACCCATATTGTGGACCATGTCAGCCTCTAGCTGTGTATCGTTACTGATATTGGTTATAACTCGAACTCTTTGTTATACAGATATTCCATAGAGCCTCCGTAATGAGGCTAAGTTGGACCCATATTGTGGACCATGTTAGCCTCTAACTGTGTATCGTTACTGAGACTGGTTATAACTCGAACTCTGTGTTATACAGATATTCCATAGAACTTCCGTATTGAGGCTAAGTTGGACCCATATTGTGGATCATGTTAGCCTCTTACAGTGTATCGTTACTGAGACTGGTTATAACTTGAACTCTGTGTTATACAGATATATTCCAAAGAGCCTCCGTATTGAGGCTAAGTTGGACCCATATTGTGGACCATGTTAGCCTCTAACTGTGTATCGTTACTGAGACTGGTTATAACTGGAACTCTGTGTTATACAGATATTCCATAGAACTTCCGTATTGAGGCTAAGTTGGACCCATATTGTGGACCATGTTAGCCTCCAACAGTGTATCGTTACTGAGACTGGTTAAAAGTCATACTCTGTGTTATACAGATATTCCATAGAGCCTCCGTAATGAGGCTAAGTTGGACCCATATTGTGGACCATGTTGGCCTCTAACTGTGTATCGTTACTGAGACTGGTTATAACTCGAACTCTGTGTTATACAGATATTCCATAGAACTTCCGTATTGAGGCTAAGTTGGACCCATATTGTGGACCATGTTAGCCTCCAACAGTGTATCGTTACTGAGACTGGTTAAAAGTCATACTCTGTGTTATACAGATATTCCATAGAGCCTCCGTAATGAGGCTAAGTTGGACCCATATTGTGGACCATGTCAGCCTCTAACTGTGTATCGTTACTGATACTGGTTATAACTCCGACTCTGTGTTATACAGATATTCCGTAGAACCTCCGTATTGAGGCTAAGTTGGACCCATATTGTGGACCGTGTCAGCCTGTGTATCGTTACTGAGACTGGTTATAACTCGAACTCTGTGTTATACAGATATTCCATAGAACCTCCGTAATGAGGCTAAGTTGGACCCATATTGTGGACCATGTTAGCCTCTAACTGTGTATCGTTACTGAGACTGGTTATAACTCATATTGTGTTATACAGATATTCCATAGAGACTCTGCAATGATAACAGAGACAGGTTTTAACTCATATTTTGTGTTATACAGATGTTCCATAGAGACTCCGTAATAAGGCGAAGTTATACCCATATTGTGGACAATGCCGTCCTCTAACTGTGTATCGTTATTGAGACTGGTTATAACCCGAACTCCGTGTTATATAGTTATTCTATTGATCCAACATAATAACTGGTCGATTTCCAGTGCATGGCAAATGGACACAAAACATGTTAGTGGTAGAGAGAATAAATAACACCAATCAATGATAACTCCTTTTTATTAAGTAATATACATGTTGTTATATAGCTCATTTGACAAAATGTTAAACAAAACATAAAACCATATATAATATTAAAGAAACAACCATGTGATATTTGACTAATAGTTAATTTATGTTTACATTTATCAAGCAATATACAGTGTAGCAATGTTATATAACAGCATCCAAATTAATTATGCAATGCAGCTATAACTAGTGGAAATAAGAGTGCTGTATATTGTATTCTGGCATATCCACTTGCGGATTTTGATCAGAAGACGAAATTTCGTGTAGTGGAATGTTGTGATTGAGCTGCTCATTAGCGTATAACGGATCTGATTTTGTGCTTTTCGATAGATGTTCATGAATTTTACATTGATTGTAATGATCGTCACCCGTCTAACTGACCACTCTTAATTCTTAACATCCATTTTGTTTAATATGCCTATATTTGCCATCATATTATGGACAACTCCTTAAATGAATTATATTCCATTACTCAGAACAAAACATTCCACTTGCAGAATATTTTGACCATTTCAGTCTTTATCAGCTTTGTATTGAGTCATCCATGCATAGAATTACGTGACATAGGACGATCACATGATAAAAGGAGAGCATAATACACTGAAGGTAACTCCAGTCCCTCATCCTGGTTGAGTGACGCCTCTCCTTGTATAACATGATCATCCTATGTCACGCGATATTATGCATGAATGATCTAGCACAAAGCGGATGATCCATGACTATGTGATATGGTCGAAATATTCTGCAAGTCAAATGTTTTGTTTTGAGTATTGGAATATAATTCATCGAAGATGTTAAATCCAGAGCAAGAGACCAACCTATATTGTTATATACAACTTATTTACCGTAACTTGGAATATACAGAAGACAGACGCTTAAACATGGACATGTATTTAATTGGCAGATCTGGCTTGAGAAACGACAAGGAAACCGTGCTCCGAAACCACAAAAATAATTTTAAATGGTTGGTGAAGTTATCTACATTCATGTACGACAGCACTGACTTGAACTTTTTAAGAGTTGAGTTTCTCTGTTCTGCAACCTGCGTATTTAGGTCCTTGTATTGCATATACATATTTAGGTTATACCCCAAATGACAGCCTGAAAAAGAAATGACATTAAAAACATTTAACACATCTTTAACTTTAAAGATAGCCAAATATTTACCCTAATCTGAAGAAATTTTTTTGAAATATTGTCCCCATTTCTAGAATGAAAAACTGTTCACGACTTCCTAAAATTCATACTAAATTTGTTATTCAACTGATTTGATGTTATTACTCACAAACGGAAATAATCAGTAAAATTTCAATTATAGAATATCAATCTTATAAAGTTAACTTTATCACAAAAGAAAATGAGCTCATGTGACTGTAATCATTATTATATTAGTGGTAATAAAACATTATATACAAACATTACAGCTGATACTACCACTTACACTAGTACAGCCATATCATCATAAATAGTATTCAAGGTATTAAGAAGATACTTCACATTGCTATGTGTTTAATTGTTTAATTGCTAAATGCTGACAATAAAAATAATCTATATTGCGAAAACTTATGCCTTAGAAAAGAAGTGTGTAACCAGTGATGATATAGTTTTTATAAAAATCACTACCAGTTCAAGATGAAAAAAGAAAGATTAATACTTAAAAAGTAAAGAGAGAAGGACAAATGGATTCTTAACTAAACACAAATTATGTATACTTCGCACTTACCGACATGGTTGCACCAATGGAATCTGTCCACAACAAACCATGTGTCTCTAAAAAAGACCAGATCTCTATTCAACGCAAAATTGTGCAGATTGCAAGCATTGTCATACACAACAAGTTTTGGTGCTGAAAATGATTAAATTTTAAATTTGATTACCTTTTAATCATATAAAAATTTAAAAAAATCATCTGAGTAGGTGGTTTTACATTAATTTTCATGAAATGCTTTTAACAAATGAGGTTCTTATTGAAGGCAAAAGCTTGTCAATAATAGTTCTCTTATGCATAAAATATAATGGTTACAATGTCAAAAATAAAGAATAAGCTACACAACAGTTTACAGTAACCCTTATACTTTTACATTAAATTTCTTGGTTGAATATATTTTATTTTATGATGCTTAGAACATTGTTTATACAAACTACAAAATGAAAAGGGATCAGATTAAACACACTTATTAAGTTCATTAATCTTCTTATAGTATGCACAAATTTACAACTATCTAGGAATAAAGGCTGCATACTTCTTAGGTTCAATCTAAGGCATAAAGTTCATTGTTGCCCAGTGCAAGAAGCTTTTAGATAATGTAACTTGCTTATACAGAAAATAAAAAAGTGCAAATTTTGAAGAAGATAGTTAAGTTTTTTTTTGTATGAATCTGTTAGCCAACAAACTTATCATATGTATCTAAAACCAAATAGCATTACCGGTATGGAATCTTGTCCTGAGTATTGAGAAAGGGACATTTGGCGACTCAACATCTTCCATTAACTGGAACCCATAGCAAATCCCTGAAATAAAAATTACAATAAACAAGGTTAAGATGACCATTACATGCTTAACACAAACACTTTCAGAAGTTATACTATTCATGTAAGTATTTGTAAATAACAATTGTTCGGCTGTACATTTCTGAGACTTCCATTCTGCAGTTAAAACCTTTTATCTAGATTTATAAAAAAGAAAGTTATGTATTATACCGGTACCTAACATATGAACAAGAGCTGTCAGAAGTCAACAAAGCTCGCCTCTGGGTGTCTTAAGTCCAAAAAGGGCCATAAGTGTGGCAAAATGCAACCCAGAGTTATGGTTCTTGTCTGTGTGTGTTCCATTGATGATGGTGAACACACATGTGATGGTTCATTCACATCCAATGAGTGGTTGCATAGATATCTGAAACTTGTATGCAAAAATTTAACCTGGGTGTCTACAGACGACGACAACACCATGCATATTAAGGTATTGAATAATATGCAAAGAAGATTATCATATACGTGCAAACAGTGATCCTGCCTACCCGTTGCCTTACATACAAGCGAACTGAAACTGATAAGTTGTATCAACAGTGCATTAGTACTCAATCAATAAAGAAGTTGATACAGAGCTCTTAAAAATTAAAAGAACTAATACATTTTTGAGGTGTTAACATATTACTTATTTTTAATAAATATATAAACATGATGAAAAATTAAAAGAATTGCTTCATACCTTCAATAAACCACTACTAACATCAAAATCTTGAACCATAAATGCAAGAAAATTGTCATCTACAGGAACAACTGTTTTATGCTGACATAGACAAAGTTTGTAGAAATCAACATCTTCAGATTGGCTTGAAGTGACAGTCATTGAAGATTGATTTTCAACAAATGTTTGGGTTGACCAACTAGAATCTTTTTTTTTCTTCAGTACAGATTTTTTTGGTTGTTGACGGTTTTCTTGAAATACTGCAATAAATAAAAAAAAATATTGCAATTTGTATGCATAGTTTGCTCATCAGATTCCGAATACTGTATTTTATGTAATTTGATATGGTCACATTATCATCATAACATGGATTCATAGACTCTATTTTTAAAATGACCAACATAAACTAACTGTTGACAAGATAAGAAAAGATACAATTAGGATATGGTGTACGAGACAATTTTGAAACAGTTGCTCTAAAACAGGTTGTTTTACCATTTAATGTCATTAAAAGCTATATTCAATTATTTTGATAACTGTAAGGAATGTAGGGGCATGGTCCTCCCCGACCCTCTCACCACTAGGACGGGGAGACTAAATGGGTCACACAAATGGGTGGCTGAAAAAATTTAATGTACAAATTTATCCAGAAATACAGTTGCTTTATAGACTATTTAGGTTAATTTATTTTTTCAATACCAATACATTTATTAAAAAAAGAAGACTTTTCTTAAATAATAATTATGGTAAAGTACAGTAATTCAATGAATTTTAAAAATTATAAAATAGATTTGATATTTTATGACCATTACTTACTTGCCATTGCTTAATTATACCACAATCACTTCACAATAAAGAAATTTGAATACTAACAGACCTGAAAAAGAAGTAATAGATATATGTGTACAATATACTGAAAGATAACTAATACTGATAATCACTACTTTATGGCAATACTACTCAAAATATAAGACATTATGACAATCAAATCAAATTAACATGACCAATATAACATGCAAAACATTTACAGCAAGTGGAATATTTGTAAAATATCCATACAATCTAATTCATTACCATTGGGTATACACATTATTTTAAGTTTCCTACCAAAATTGCTGAGGCTAACTATTACAAATATTATGGAACAGTCTATAACAGTTCATTGGTACTAAGGCTAAGAAGTATCCACAGTAAGGCATCTACCAGCCTATAACAGTTCATTATTACTGAGGCTAAGAAGTATCCATAATATGGCCTCTATCAGCCTCTATCAGTTCATTAGTACTGGACTAAGTAGTATCCATAATATGGCCTCTATCAGCCTCAAACAGTTCATTAGTACTGAGACTAAGTAGTATCCATAGTACAGACTCTATCAGCTTCTAACAGTTCATTAGTACTGAGGCTAACTAGTATCCATACTATATCCTCTATCAGCCTGTAACAGTTTGTTAGTACTGAGGCTAAATAGTATCCATACTATGGCCTCTATCAGCCTCTAAGAGTTTGTTAGTATTAAAGCTAAGAAGTGTCCAAAGTATGGCCTCTAGTAGCCTCTAACAGTTTGTTAGTACTGAGGCTAAGCAGTATCAACAGTATAGCCTCTAACAATTCATTAGTTCTGAGGCTTAGTAGTATCCATAATATGGCCTCTATCAGCCTCTAACAGTTCATTTGGACTGAGGCTAAGTAGTATCCATAAAATGACCTCTATCCGACTCTAAAAGTTGTGGTACTGAGGCTAAGTAGTATCCATAGTATAGCCTCTAACAGTTCATTAGTACTGAGGCTAAATAGTATCCATAATATGGCCACTACCAGCTTCTGACAGTTCATTAGTACTGAGACTAAGTAGTATCCATAATATGGCCTCTATTAGCCTCTAACAGTACATTAGTACTGAGGCTAAACAGTATCCAAAGTATAGCCTCAAACAGTTTATTAGTTCTGAGACTAATTAGTATCCATAGTATGGACTCTATAAGCCTCTAACAATTCCTTAATACTGAGGCTAACTATTATCCATAATATGGCCTTTATCAGCCTCTAACAGTCCATTAGTACTGAGGTTAATTAGTATCCATAATATGGCCTCTTTCAGCCTCAAACAGTCCATTAGTACTGAGGCTAAGAAGTATCCATAATATGGCCTCTATCAGCCTCTAACAGTCCATTAGTACTGAGGCTAAGTAGTATCCATAATATAACCTCTATCAGCCTCTAACAGTCCATTAGTACTGAGGCTAAGTAGTATCCATAGTATAGCCTCATTCAGCCTCAAACAGTTCATTAGTTCTGAGACTAAGTAGTATCCATAGTATGGACTCTATGAGCCTCTAACAGTTAATTAGAACTGAGGCTTAGTAGTATCTATGGTATGGCATCAATCAGCCTCTAACAGTCAAGTTGTACTGAGGCTAAGTAGTATCTATAATAAAGCCTCTAACAGTTTGTTAGTACTGAAGCTAAGTAGTATCCATAGTATGGCCTCTATCAGCCTTTAACAGTCCAGTAGTACTGTGGCTAAGTAGATCCATAATAAAACCTCTATCAGCCTCTAACAGTTTGTAAGTACTGAGGCTAAGTAGTATCTATAGTATGGCCTCTATCAACCTCTAACAGTTCATTAGTTCTGAGACTAAGTAGTATCAATAGTATGGACTATATCAGCCTCTTACAGTTAATTCATACAGAAGCTAAGTTGTATCCATAATATGGCCTCTATCAGTTCATTAGTACTGAGGCTAAGTAGTTTCCATAGTATGGCCTCTATCAGCCTCTAAAAGTTTATTAGCACTGAGACTAAGTAGTATACAATATATGGCCTATATCAGCCTCTAACAGTTTATTAGCACTGAGACTAAGTAGTATCCATAATATGGCCTCTATCAGCCTCTTACAGTCAATTAGTACTGAGACTAAGTAGTATCCATAATATGGCCTCTATCAGCCTTTTACAGTCAATTAGTACTGAGACTAAGTAGTATCCATAATATGGACTCTATCAGCCTTTAATAGTTCATTAGTACTGAGGCTAAGTAGTATCCATAATGTGGCCTCTATCAGCCTCTAACAGTTTATTAGCACTGAGACTAAGTAGTATCCATAATATGGCCTCTATCAGCCTCTTACAGTCAATTAGTACTGAGACTAAATAGTATCCATAATATGGCCTCTATCAGCCTCTAATAGTTCATTAGTACTGAGACTAAGTAGTATTCATAATATGGCCTTCATCAGCCTCTAACAGTTTATTAGCACTGAGACTAAGTAGTATCCATAATATGGCCTCTATCAGCCTCTTACAGTCAATTAGTACTGAGACTAAGTAGCATCCATAATATGGCCTCTATCAGCCTCTTACAGCCAATTAGTATTGAGACTAAGTAGTATCCATAATATGGCCTCTATCAGCCTCTAATAGTTCATTAATACTAAGGCTAAGTAGTATCCATAATATGGCCTTCATCAGCCTCTAACAGTTAATTAGTACTGAGGCTAAATAGTATCTATAGTATGGCATCTATCAGCTTCTAACAGTCCAGTTGTACTGAGGTTAAAAAGTATCAATAATATGGACTCTATAAGCCTATAACAGTTAATTAGTACTGAGGCTAAATAGTATCTATAGTATGGCACATATCAGCCTCTAACAGTCCAGTTGTACTGAAGCTAAGTAGTATCCATAATAAAGCCTCTATCAGCCTCTAACAGTTCGTAAGTACTGCGGCTAAGTAGTATCCATAGTATGGCTTCTATCAGCCTCTAACAGTACATTAGTACTGAGGCTAAGTAGTATTTATAGTATTGCATCTATCAGTCTCTTACAGTCCAGTTGTACTGAGGCTAAGTAGTATCCATAGTATGGCCTCTATCAACCTCTAACAGTTCATTAGTACTGAGACTAAGTAGTTTCAATATTATGGACTCTATCAGCCTCTTACAGTTAATTCGTACTGAGGCTAAGTTGTATCCATAATATTGTCTCTATCAGTTCATTAGTACTGAGGCTAAGTAGTATCCATAGTTTGGCCTCTATCAGCCCCAAACAGTCTATTAGTACTGAAGCTAATTAGTATCCATAATATGGCATCTATCAGTTCATTAGTACTGAGATTAAGTAGTATCCATAACATGGCTTCTATCAGTTCATTAGTACTGAGGCTAAGTAGTATCCATAATATGGCATCTATCAGCCTCAAACAGTCCATTAGTACTGAGGCTAAGTAGTATGCATAATATGGCCTCTATCAGACTCAAACAGGCCATTAGTGTGGAGGCTAAGAAGTATTCACAATATGGCCTCCATCAGTTCATTAAGTACCGAGGCTAAGTAGTATCCATAATATGGCCTCTATTAGCCTCTAACAGTTCATTAGTACTGAGACTAAGTAGTATCAATAATATTGCCTCTATCAGTCTCTAACAGTTATTAGCACTGAGACTAAGTAGTATCCATGATATGGCCTTTATCAGCCTCTAATAGTTCATTAGTACTGAGGCTAAGTAGTATCCATAATATGGCCTTTATCAGCTTCTAATAGTTCATTAATACTGAGGCTAAGTAGTATCCATAATATGGCCATCATCAGCCTCTAACAGTTCATTAGTACTGAGACTTAGTAGTATCCATAATATGGCCTCAATCAGTTCATTAGAACTGAGGCTAAGTAGTTTCCATAACATGGCCTCTATCAGCCTCTAATATCCATTAGTACTGAGGCTAACTAGTATCCATAGTATGGCCTCTATCAGCCTCAAATAGTCCATTAGTTCTGAGGCTAAGAAGTATCCATAATATGGCCTCTATCAGTTCATTAGAATTGAGGCTAAGTAGTATCCATAACATGGCCTCTAACAGCCTGAAGAAGTCCATTAGTACTGAGGCTTACTAGTATCCATAGTATGGCCTCTATCAGCCTCAAATAGTCCATTAGTTCTGAGGCTAAGTAGTATCCATAATATGGCCTTTATCAGCCTCTAACAGTCCATTAGTATTGAGGCTAAGTAGTATCCATAATATGGTCTCTATCAGCCTCAAACAGTCCATTAGTACTGAGGCTAAGTAGTATCCATAATATGGCCTCCATCAGCCTCTAACAGTCCATCAGTACTGAGGCTAAGTAGTATCTATTATATAACCTCTATCAGCCTCTAACAGTCCATTAAAACTGAAACTAAGTGGTATCCATAATATGGCCTCTATCAGCCTCTTACAATCAACTAATACTGAAACTAAGTAGTATCCATAATATGGTCTCTATCAGCCTCTAAAAGTTCATTAGTACTGAGGCTAAGTAGTATCCATAATATGGCCTCTATCAGCCTCTAATAGTTCATTAGTACTGAGGCTAACTAGTATCCATAATATGGCCTCTATCAGCCTCTAACAGTTCATTAGTACTGAGACTTAGAAGTATCCATAACATGGCCTCTATCAGCCTCAAATAGTCCATTAGTACTGAGGCTAACTAGTATCCATAGTATGGCCTCTATCAACTTAAAATAGTCCATTAGTACTGAGGCTAACTAGTATCCATAATATGGCCTCTATCAACCTCAAATAATCCATTAGTACTGAGGCTAACAAGTATCCATAACATGACCTCTATCAACCTCAAAAAATCCATTAGTTCTGAGGCTAAGTAGTTTCCATAATATGGCCTCTATCAGTTCATTAGAACTAAGGCTAAGTAGTATCCATAACATGGCCTCTATCAGCCTCAAATAGTCCATTAGTACCGAGACTAACTAGTATCCATAGTATGGCCTCTATCAGCCTCAAATAGTCCATTGGTTCTGAGGCTTAGTAGTATCCATAATATGGCCTCTATCAGTTCATTAGAACTAAGGTTAAGTAGTATCCATAACATGGCCTCTATCAGCCTCAAATAGTCCATTAGTACTGAGGCTAACTAGTATTCATAGTTGTGACGATTTTAAGTAAAATCTGTCAAATTTGTTTAGAGCAGCCATTAAAGATAAACAGACAAATGATTATCTATTAATTAAAGTTTATTTTAATATAATTAAATATAGAAGATAGTGAGATAGTTAAATAGATAAAGAAAGAAAGAAACAACATAGATATAAGTTAATTACAATATTACTTAATTTACATACATTCTTACAAATAATCAAGAAACTAAAGTCAATTATTCACTTGTCAAAAAACTTGTACTAAATCATTGCCCCACTGTTTTATTTCGTGTATTTTAACACTACGCCACTGATTCCCTTTCCATCTATGTCACTAAACTTCTCTTCTATGAAGATTCGTGTTATACATACATATTGATATTTCACCATATCCACTATGTATCATTATTAAGTTTCTCCAAGGTAATACCTATTATTACAACTACATCTGCATTCACTATGCATCATCACTAGGCTCCTCTACAATAACATTTCATTCTATTATCACAAGTATATCCACTATTCACCATCACTAGGCTTTTCGATTATAACAGTTCTTTCTATGATCACTAATGCATCCATTATGTATCACCACTATGCTTCTGAATCACTGGCATTGTATTCTCATCTGTGTGTATCATACAGACTATGTGGATATCATCATTATTTACATATTGTATATGTGGTCTTCGATATACATCTTAGATGCTCATGTATCGGCTGGTCAGTATGCAACCACGAAATAGGAGGAGAAGTAACCCTATAATATATCAAGATATTTCTAAGTATTTTCCCAAATATGTATATATACTTAACACGGACAATGACAAATATTTGATATATTAGCAGTATTTCAAAATTGCACGTCACTACTTAATAAATATGCTTTACTCACCAGCCACCTCTTGTCTCAACATTTCATACTTCAATCTACCAATATTTTCCTATACATCTGTCCACTTCAACTTTAAAATCTACACTGCCTAATGTATGTTCTTTGTCATGCTGTCATGCACATTTTAGTTCACTCACTATAATTACTGTTATCGGTATTTACATGTATACTACCTGGTATACCCGCCTATAAGTCTATATATATAATGTTAGTTTGTTACAACATGTATACTACCTGGTATACCCGCCTATAAGTCTATATATATATAATGTTAGTTTGTTACACCTCCCTTCCAAGATAGATAACTCAAGTTATCTCACCCTATAAACAAAACTCACATTTTATTGTCGAGATAACATATCTGCAATTGCGTTTTTCTTCCCTTCAATATGAGCTATTTTAAATCTGTATTCCTGTAACATTAGACTCCATCTTAGAAGTCTCATATTTTGATCTTTCATTTTATTCAGCCACTGTAATGGGAAATGGTCAGATTCAATAATGAATTCTTTACCTAAGAGATATTCTCTTAATGTAAATACTGACTTAATGATGGCTAAGCACTCTTTTCCCACTGTACTGTATGATTCTTCCGACTTTAACAATTTCTTACTGATGAACATGATAGGAAACCGGTCTTTGCCATCACACTGTAATAGGACACCCCCTATTCCTCTGTTAATAGCATCAGTTTGCAACACAAACTGCTTTGTGAAGTCAGGACTTTTGAGAATCGGGTATGAAGATATTGCTTTCTTCAATGTATCAAATGCCTTTTGCTGATCTATATCCCATTTTACCTTGTTTGGTAGTTTCTTTGCAGTCAAGTCAGTTAATGGAGCTGCAATTTCAGCGAAATGTGGAATAAATCGGCGATAGAAATTTAAAGTACCAATAAACGAACGTACCTGTTTTTTCGTAGATGGATTTTGTATCTTCATAATTGCTTCTATTTTCTGAGGAGACGGACGAATTTCTCCATTTCCTACTTTATGTGCAAGGAATTCTAATTCCTGAAATCCCATGTAACATTTGCTTGGTTTTGCAGTAACTTTTGCTGACCGAAGAGATTGAAATACCTGTCGGATGTGGGAGACATGCTCTGGAAATGTCATACTGAAGATAAATATATCATCAATTAAAGCATCTGAAAAATCATCTAACCCTTGTAATATCATCTTCATAAGTCTGACAAATGAGGCAGCAGAATTTATCATTCCAAATGGCATGACATTAAATTGATATTGTCCGAAAGGAGTTGTGAATGAACTTTTATCTTTAGCCCCTTCTGCGAGTGGAATTTGCCAAAACCCTTTGTACAATCTATTTTTGTCATATATTTAGCTTTTCCTAATTTGTTTAGAAGGTCTTCCAATTTTGGCATTGGTTGGGGATCAAAAAGTGTAGATTCATTTAATCCTCGATAGTCTACACAAAGCCGTAAACTATCATCTTTCTTCTGTATAACTACAATTGGTGCTGCCCATGGACTATTTGATTTTTCATCTATTCCAGACTCTACCATGTTTTCTATTTCCTTTCTTACCTTATCTCTCATTGTATATGGTAGTTTGTATGGTTTCTTATAGACTGGTTTATGGCAGTCAACCACAATGTCATGTTTTAGTAATTCCGTTCTTCCAGGAACATCAGTCAAGACATCTTCAAATTCTTTGCAAAGCTTAGATAATATATCTTTTTGATCATCCGTAAGTTTCTCATTTACCTTTATATCTTGTATAGACTCATGTGGTATCAACAGTGGATTTTTCTATATCTATAATTTCTATGTCACTATTCTCACCTGCATGTGAAAGTAGGCATACTGGATTTCTATCGGTTAGAAACACATTTTCCTGTTCAAAATTACCATCATCTTCTTTGCTTTTCTCTGCCTTGTCATCATTTTCAAACCATTGTTTGAGCATATTTATGTGAAATGTCTTTGATGACTGTCGATTGATCTGTATTTTGTAATCAACTGGGCTTACCTGTTCTGTTACCGCAAATGGTCCTTTCCATTGTGCTAATAATTTATTGGTATTTGTTGGAAGAAGTATTAAGACTTTGTCACCTACTTTGAGATTTCTATTTCTCGCTTTTCTGTCGAAATACTTCTTTTGTCGTCTCTTGTGAAAGTTCTCTGATTTGTTTGCAATATTTGTCATTTTTACTAGTTTTTCTCTTGTTTTGAGAATATAGCTTAAAGTTGACTCACTTACCTTATTCCTGGTTGGTTCCTCCCACTCTTCTCTTAAGATCATCAACGGGCCCCTTACATGTCTACCGTACAAAAGTTCGAAAGGAGAATAACCTGTAGAATCCTGAGGTACTTCCCGGTATGCAAACAGCAAAAATGGTATATGCAGATCCCATTTTCCTTCTTCCTCTTGGGCAAAACATTTGAGCATTCGTTTCAGGATTCCGTTAAATTTTTCAACTAGACCGTTAGCTTGAGGATGATAAGGAGTTGTTTTTAACTTGTTTATGCATAGTAACTTGCACAAGCTTTTTACCAAAGATGACATAAAATTACTGCCCTGATCAGATATTAATTCTTCTGGTATACCTGTTCTGGAAAACATCTCTATCAATGTATTTGCTACAGTTTCTGCATCAATAGTCTTCAGTGGAGTTGCCTCAGGATATTTTGTACTGTAATCACAAGCAACTAAAATAAATCTATTACCTCTTTCCGTACGTGGAAGCGGTCCAACAATATCAATTGCCACCCGTTTGAATGGTACATCCATGGCTGGTATTGAGATAAGTCTTGCTCTTGCTACATTTCCCTTTGGTGTACTTTTCTGACAATTTGGACATGATCTACAATGGTAAGCTACATCTATAAAGATACCTGGCCAGAAAAAGTTTTGTAAAATTCTATTTCGTGTCTGTTTGTTGCCAAGATGACCTCCTAAAGGAAAGTTATGTGCAATTTCCATCAGCTTCTTTCTATACTTTATTGGTACCACAATCTGATTCACCTGATCCCCAGTCTTTGGTTTAAAAATTCTGTACAAAATTCCAGAATTATATGTGAAATAAGAATTATTTTTGTTACCTTTGTTGTTTTCTATATAGTTCTCTTGTATATCATTATTCTGTTTGGCAAATGACCTTACTTTGTCTAGTGTTGTATCTCTCATTTGTTCTGCTTTCAATTCTTCACCGGATACTAGCAAATCATTTCCTTTTTCGATTACTTCTATTGTCTCACTTACCTTAGCTCTCTGTTTTTCTTTCATTATTAAATCTTCAGAATATGCTTGTACATTTTCTCTTTCTAGACTGTCAGCTTTCATGGTACGAGTTTCAATACCTTGAAATGTTTTTATCTCATTTCTATTTGGGACATGTCCTATGTTTCCAATTACAATATCTGCAAATGGATTGTCCATAATTAAAGCTTTTACTTGACCTGTAAAATAATTTGTTTCTATATCAATGATTACCTCAGGACATTGACATTCAGTCCCATTTGCTAATGTCACATATTGACTAACCCCTGTTAATTTTCCTTTGTCGCTAAGTTTATTGGCAACAAATATTGTTGTACAACCTGTATCTCTCAAAACATTCACTTTCTTATTTGCTACTCTACCTTCTGAAAGTATCAATCCATTTTTAAGCTCACTTTTCCCATGCAATGATTTGCCATTTTGTTCAATGGGAATTTCTACTACATTGTATGATTTTGAACATTTTGTTGGTGAATGTATAAGGCCATTTGCTTGTTTGTCTTGGTAATTTTTCTTTTGCTTTGAGTTGTATCTATCTCAGTACCCCTGTTATCTTTAAATGGACATTGCGCAATCAAATGATCTTCACTCTTACAGTGAAAACACTTACGTTTATCGTAAGATCTGTATGACTGTTTGTTATAACTGTAGGAACCTGGTGAGTAATCTGCCATTTCTCTATTTAACGGTTTAAACAATGTTTGCCGATACATTGGTTTCTTTGTATCAAATTTATGTGCCAATTGATGTGCATTGGCTAACGACACTAATTTTCTTCTACAGATTTTGGTTCTTTTTCTTGCAAATATATTTGCAACTCATAATTGGTGTTTGACATTAATTGGTCTCTTAATATCATATCTACTATTTTCCCATGATCTTTATCAATATTTTCGCTTTCTTGCCAATGGGTAAAGTAGTTCGAAACTCGAATAGAATACTCTTTGAACGTTTCACCGACATGCTGTTTTGAATTTCGAAACTTTCCTCTATATTCTAATGGATTTAAACCATATCTTTCTAAAATTGCCTTCTTGATTTTGTCATAATCCTTGCTTTCATCAAGCGACATACGGGAATACGCTTCTAAAGCATTTCCAGATAACTGTGGTATCAAACGAATAGGCCATACATTTTTATCCCATTTATGGAGTTCTGCTAAACGCTCAAATGATGTCATAAAGACTTCAATATTCATACCTTCAACAAATTTTGTTAATGGAATTTTGGAATGAATAGGTTCACATTTACTTTTCGAAACACTGATTTCTTTTGACTTTAATTCTATTTCTTTGAATTTAATTTCTTTCTCATGTTGAAGTTGTAACACCTTTAATTGTCTTTGCTTTTCATTTTCTTCTGCTAAACGTTCGGCTGCTTTTTCGGCGCGTATAGCAGCTCTCTCCTCGCGCTCATTGTCTTCGCGTCTTTCCTTTTAAAAATTCTAAACAAGCCCCTACATCTCCTCCTTTTTCAATAACTTTTTTCAAACCAGTCTGGTATCTTTTCGGTCATTTTTTTTTTTTTAATCGTTATGATCAATAATTACATAAACTATGATTCCTATCTAATTCTGTTTTTCTTTTTATGCTCCTCTAAACCGCTGCCACCATTGTGACAACTTTAAGTAAACTCTGTCAAATTTGTTTAGAGCAGCCATTAAAGATAAACAGACAAATGATTATCTATTAATTAAAGTTTATTTTAATATAATTAAATATAGAAGATAGTGAGATAGTTAAATAGATAAAAAAAGAAAGAAACAACATAGATATAAGTTAATTACAATATTACTGAATTTACATACATTCTTACAAATAATCAAGAAACTAAAGTCAATTATTCACTTGTCAATAAACTTGTACTAAATCATTGCCCCACTGTTTTATTTCGTGTATTTTAACACTACGCCACTGCTTCCCTTTCCATCTATGTCACTAAACTTCTCTTCTATGAAAATTCTTGTTATACATACATATTGATATTTCATCATATCCACTATGTATCATTATTAAGTTTCTCCAAGGTAATACCTATTATTACAACTACATCTGCATTCACTATGCATCATCACTAGGCTCCTCTACAATAACATTTCATTCTATTATCACAAGTATATCCACTATTCACCATCACTAGGCTTTTCGATTATAACAGTTCTTTCTATGATCACTAATGCATCCATTTTGTATCACCACTATGCTTCTGAATCACTGGCATTGTATTCTCATCTGTGTGTATCATACAGACTATGTGGATATCATCATTATTTACATATTGTATATGTGGTCTTCGATATACATCTTAGATGCTCATGTATCGGCTGGTCAGTATGCAACCACGAAAAAGGAGAAGTAACCCTATAATATATCAAGATATTTCTAAGTATTTTCCCAAATATGTATATATACTTAACACGGACAATGACAAATATTTGATATATTAGCAGTATTTCAAAATTGCACGTCACTACTTAATAAATATGCTTTACTCACCAGCCACCTCTTGTCTCAACATTTCATACTTCAATCTACCAATATTTTCCTATACATCTGTCCACTTCAACTTTAAAATCTACACTGCCTAATGTATGTTCTTTGTCATGCTGTCATGCACATTTTAGTTCACTCACTATAATTACTGTTATCGGTATTTACATGTATACTACCTGGTATACCCGCCTATAAGTCTATATATATAATGTTAGTTTGTTACAACATGTATACTACCTGGTATACCCGCCTATAAGTCTATATATATAATGTTAGTTTGTTACAATAGTATGGCCTCTATCAGCCTCAATTAGTCCCTTAGTTCTGAGGCTAAGTAGTATCCATAATATGGCCTCTAACAGTTCATTAGTAGTGAGGCTATATAGTGTAACGGGTATGGCCTCTATCAGCCTCTAACAGTTCATTGGTATTGAGGCTATATAGTGTAATCGATATAGCCTCTATCAGCCTCTAAGAGTTCATTAGTACCGAGTCTAAGTAATATCCATGGTATGGCCTTTATCAGCCTCAAATAGACCATTTGTTCTGAGGCTAAGTAGTATCCATAATATGGCCTCTATCAGCCTCTAAGAGTTCATTAGTACCAAGTCTAAGTAATACCCATAATATGGCCTATTAGCTGATTAGTAATTAGGCTAATAGAACTTTACGTTTGTATAATTTTATAATAAAATTCAATATTAATAGTGAAGAAACATTTAATACGTATTGTTGGAGAAATAACCTCATTCCTGCATTGCTCCATCTGTCATAAACGTTGATGATCAGTGTTGTCCGAGCGCCTGTTTTAGATGAAAAAATAAAGACCGCTCCCTTCATTTAATATTTTATCACAAAAACCTATTGTATTTAAACTTATATAGTTGTTTCATTTTAATAGTTGTGAAAAAGTATTTAATAACAATATATAACATTTATATTTCATTATCATTTGCATAAGAATTCAGGTTAAAAACCGCAGAGGCTAAGATTGAGGCTAAGGCCCGTTTTCCGGGCTGCTACAATACCTGAATTCAAAGAACCGCCATTTTTGTTTACTTCACGATACTCCTCGACGGAGAGCGATATCTCCCGTAGCCTGGTTCTCGGACCCAAAATGCTCTCTTATATGAGACCGGGGACCAGTCTAATGGTGGGCCAGCTTCTGTAGGCATAGTGCTACCATTGCAAAAAGGAAGTGCTTTCGTTGGGTAATCGCATAATGGCGGTTGTAAATAATCCTCAATTCTTCTTTAAAAATGCATTTTTCTTATTTTAATGCTAATTTTTTTATTTGAATGGCATTATTGATGTATTTTGAACATTTTGATAGCATTGTCATGTTTGAATTGTGAATTTAGAAAAAAAAAATGATGCTTGGAAATTGGGATTTCGGAAGTCTACTTTCACTTTGTCACCAGTGTACACACTGAGCAGAAAAAAAATCTCTTATATGACACATGACCCCTACTTTTCTCATCATATTTTGATAGTGCAGAGGTTGACAAACAGTAAAATGTAGGTTTCACTTCTTTCATTTGGGACCCTCTATGAATGACAAGCCTTCAAACTTTTATTATTTACTATAGAATAAAGAACAAAAATCAATGGTGGGGTTACACCTGTATAATAGTGCGAGCAGTGCCCGAGGAGTTCCGAATGGGATATGAGCGAAGGTGTTCCGAAACGGATACTATTTTCTTATGGCGTATAATTTTCCGTTGGTGTAATACGGCTACATCCGTCTGTTGTAAAATATCAAAATACAAACTGAATTTCGTCTATTTTATAACCTACAAGCCGTGTACTTGGTAAGTATTGTCCTACATATAGTAAATAAACAAACAAGTTGTCATTTTATATATTCTCGTCATGTCGATCTCTCTGTCTACGGTTGGTAAAAGTCATTTTTGAGAGACTGTCATCCAAGGTAAGTATTGGTCTATTTATATCTTACGACAACATTACATAAGCTAATACTCGATTTGCCATAATCCACGCAAACAGAAAGACTTAACTATCCTCTATAAGTAACGAGATACTATCCTTTGCTATAAATATGCGCATGCGCGAAAGCAACTTCCTCTTTCTGTTTTCGTACCCTCGTGTGAGGTAGGTAATTCGAATTCACTCGTAAAAATTGCTAATTGTCCACGGTTTCTTCGTTATATAGTGCGTTTTATAGTTTTATTAAGAAGCACATTCATTAGTTTGTAGTAGTGTTACGTCTTTTCAGCGAATAAATTCGCTTTACAGTTTTAATTCTCAAATTAATTTCGCGAGAATTTCACTGTTAAATTATTAAAAAGTAAATAGTCGACGAGTTTCTTCGTCATTTAACTGTTTTTTACAAATAATATGTGCAAACTAACCGGCGAAATTATTCGCCAATTTTGTTTTATATTTCAGGATATTTGTACAACCTGCGTTTGTACAAAATGTCCTAACAAAGCTCAATCTTGGAAATCCAGGGATATCTCTTAACCCAGGTATCTTCACCACGGGGAGATATCCCTCAGATTCCAGGGGCCTTCCCATGGAGCTATGTCTCTTGGAGGAAGGCACCGTTGGTGTTAGAGCTACACCCTCCGTAGACCTTCGACCTCCGGGTCAGTTTACAAGGAGTCTCAATGGGCTAGGTCTAGTACCAAAACCCAGAGAGTAACGGGTGGACGAAGACGCTCCAGGAGCTCCTCCACATTCGCTAGCTATCACTGTCCCAGCAGCTCTCTGTAGCAGCACAAGGACTTGAACAGCAGACGATCGAGAGATTTCCCTCAAAATCAGCTATCACTGTCCCAGCAGCAGCACAAGGACAGGAACAGAAGGCGATCGAGGGAAGACTACCACTGAGAGTGGAAGGGAACATAGAAGAAATAGAGGTAAAGTTTCTTGTTCTTCATCTAAGGGAAGAGACACCGACTTTCGGTTTTCTTTTACCCTTCTTATTAAAGGGACAGGTCTAAGGGAGTCTCTACCCTAGTTCTAATAGTCTTGGAAACTAACCAGTGGAATTCCAATGACATATCTATACATTACCCCCAATAATATATGTATACCTTACCGGAATTACCGGAATCAAATTTACAAAGGCACGTGGGGGTGTCCTTTAAAGAAAACAATGTTGTTTTAACCATGAGGAGTTTTTTCCTAATTATTATAAGGGCCTTCCAATGGAGCAATGTATCTTGAAAGAAGGCATCTTTGGTGTTGGAGTTACACCCTCAGTTAGACCTTCGACCTACGGGTCAGTCTAAAAGGAGTCTCATAGGGCTAGGGCTGGTACCACAACCCAGAGATCTCGAGTACTTTCTCACTCAACTAGATCTAATTTTTCCAGGGGTTTCACTCCTGACCACGTAGTCCCTTCACTCCCTGCTTACCAACTGCCAGTCCCCTTTCCAGGGGCGATGGTTGCTTCTTTTTCCATTGATGACAAGGCCATTTGGTCGAGAAATTGGGAACACCCTTTCCCCATTACTCAGAGATGTTTTCTCTGCTTAGAGATATATTTGGCCCTGAACTTTGTCTCACAGTGGTTTATACTTACACTACTGTTCATGGTTACTCAGCCTTAGAATTTTATTTAAGACTCACACTCCACCTAACTCTATCCTTTCGCTACCACAGAGTAGTCAGGTACCTCATTTGATGACTATTTTACATCAGAGCTTAGAGAGGAAGATATGGTCCCTTATGGCCCTTCCTCTCACTTTTCTAAGGCTATTACGTCAGACAGGTTGGGCACGGATTTGAAGAACTGTAATTAATTCTTTACATTCGTTGGCATGTTAAGAAGTTCAGGCCCAATTTCACTCGGATATTACGGGGGCGGAGGTTGCTCTTCCGAGAGGGTTCGCCGGTCAACAGCACTCGATCGGTGTCCGCTTCCCTGAGGATGGTCGTTCGCATTCCTGTTACAAGGAGGGGAGAACCCGTCGCTTTATAGCATCTGTGGTATCTTGTCTATCCGGCAGGACCATAAACCGTCACCTGAAGCTCTCATCGAGCTGCATCTATTCCTATAGTCAATGGTTAAGGACAACGCCAATATGATGGAGTATTTCGTCAGGCTTTCAATATTTCCTTTCTTTAAGGAGTCAGACTTTTCTGTTGGAGTAGAGTTCTCTAAACCAACAGCTGGTTTCTAGTCTGTAGGATGGACCATTTAACTCTTATACACTTCTTGGACTTAATTTCCAAGAAGTTGTTAAGATTCGTAGAATAGAGTTTGAGAACCCCTCGTTTCAGCGGTTAGCCATGGCCAAACTTCATACCAGACCTCCAGTATGGTTCCATAGCTCCTCAAGCTCCATTCAGTAGGACTCCAGTAGTTGGGTCTTAAGGCCCCATTTTACTCGGGATCTTTCTTCCAGGGTTACTTTTAACCATAAAGGAAGCAAGTCATACAGAGGCAGGGGCGAGGGCAGAGGAGGTCTAGTGCCTGACCAATAGGGGTGCCCTTTCTGGAAATTTCCAGGTTCTTTCCAGTTTTGCTGGATTCTTCCAACTTAAATTTGAAGATCCCAAGGCTAGACATTCTCTCAAGAGGTAGACTTTCTACCTTCTCAGAGTCCGGGGAAAATTATTTTTTGCAGACCCTTAGACCCTTTCGGTGATCCAGAGGGGTATCTAATGCTTTTTTGGGTCAATCCCCAACGGTTTCTTTTCACCCAAGATGCTTAGTAATTCTCTGGGATCCAATGAAGCAGTAGATTTCGACACATATGTCTAGAATTTTCTGTCTCACTGCAATTGAACCGGTATCCCCCTCCTCTCCCAAGCAGGGGTGCTACAGTCGTCTTTTCATAGTTCCAATAGAACAGGGGTATGGAGAACCTTTATCGATGGAACTACAAAGAACGAGTGGGTAAATTCGCTTGATCTGTAAGTTGCTTACATTCACTTTCCTATACAACCAGATTCAGACGATACCTTCGCTTCCCTTGGCAAGGTTCAACCTATCAGTTCGAGCTCTTCCCTTCAGTTTATCACTAGCACCTTACGTTTTCACTAGAATAGTAAAGTGCTCATGATTCCAGGTGCATTATACAGATATTTGTCTCCATTCTTATCTGGAGGACTGGCTCCTAACCTCCAATTCCAGGGACTTGGCTCTGAAACACTCAAGACATCTTCTATGTCTAATTCTAGAGCTGGACTTCTTTCCCAATGGGAACAAGTCGGTATTGGTTCTTTGTCAAATATTTACTTGCCTAAGAGCACATTTCCAACTACAGGAAGCTTTTTTGGATCCTTCTCTAGAAAGATTAAGATTATGTCAGGTAACACTGGAACATCTTCTTTCAGTTCCCTCTGCCTCAGCCAGGGAACTTCTTTCATTCTTTCATTCATTCATTCATTTATTAACGAGCCATATAAACATATTGCAGATGAGGGCAGTATTTCCGTCCCTACATCCTTTCTAGTGTCAGTACGAGGTCACTTGGTCACACTAACCACGGACAACACAACCTTAGCTTCTTATGTGTACAAGAAGGCGGGGGGGGGGGGGGGGTGCCCATGCTCAGGGGCTCTCAAACTTTGCAAAGGAGACTCTGACTTGGTACTCCCAAGTAAGGATCTCTCTCAGAGCCAGGTATATTACAGGCAAACTGAATATTCTGGTATATTCCCTTTCCAGGAAAACCCAGATATTTCACACAGAAGGGATGGTACATCGATCTACACTAGATCAGGTGTTCCAACTTTGGGACACACCTTGTAGATCTATTTGCTACTCGGTTGATCAATCAACTCCCAACCTTGTTTCTCCAGTTTCAGATCCTCTGTCAGGGGCAGTAGACGCTCTGTCAATTCCTTGGCAGGGTCTGTTCAAGTAATACCGTCTTTCGTGGTGTAATGGTTAAGGCGTCCATCTCGAAAGCAGGTGGTCAGAGGTTCAAACCGCCTGGGAATTCCGGGTGCTGTAGACTAAAATGCATACCCTCCACCCCCACTTCTATCTTGGGTACTTCTGAAAGCACAGAGAGAAGACGGTTTGCTGCTGATGATAACACCATTTTGGACTGGACATCCATGGTTTCCTACACTGTTATCTCTATTAGTGGCTCCTGCAGTAGTATTCCCTCTCAGATGAGGCCTGGTGTGTCTAGCTCTTGATCGGCTAGTTCACGCCAAGACAAGTGTTTCATCTTTACGCCTGTCTCTTATCTAACGACATCTCGAAACAGAATGATTTGCTACTCGAGTTCTTTCAGTCGGTATTTCTAGAAGTTTTTCTACAAATGTCTTTATGAGTACAGATGAAAAGGTTGGTTGGAAAAAGGTGAGTCAGGGTCATTGGATCTATGCAATCACACTTTTCAATTATCTATCAGATTTCTTGTGTCACTTTCAAAGATAAAGGTCTTTCACCATCTTCAGTTGAAGATTATTGTTCAGCCATTTCTGTAACACTTAGGCAGGTTACAGGAAAGTCCGATAGTCGTCTACTTTCTAACATAGTTAGAGAATCCCGCTTCTTTTTATGTCACTCCAGAAGGGGACTGTCTCCAGGTCCTGTAGGCTATTTCAGGTCCTACATCCGAACCACTTATATCTTGTTTGAGATTGGGATTAACTTTTAAAACTACTTTCCTGTTAGCTATAACTTCAGGTATTGACGTAGTGAGCTACATGCATTATCAGGAACTTAAGATTCCATTTACTTCGCGGTAGGTGGCCCTTCCATTACGTTGCTTTTCTTTCCAGGGTTTCTCTCATAGCATTAACCTCCTTTGATTGCTATTCAACAACTGGTTATTCCAGCCCTACCTACAAACACCTCAGGTAACGAGATTTCTTCTTCTGGTTTATGTCCAGTGAGAACATTAAAATCTACTGAGATAGCTCTAAGGCATGGCGCAAGTACAGGAAACGGCTTTTCGTTGCTTATCTCCCAGAAACCACAAGAGATTTTTCTCTTGCTTTCATATCAAGAAGGATTGTAGGGACTATTATGTCTTCTTATGAGTTAGAAGAAGTAGTACTTCCATGAGCAAACCCAACAGCACACGAAGTTAGAACATTGTCTTCTTCTCTTGCTTGGCTGAATTCTAATTCTCAGGATCGTATCCTATGAGCATGTTACTGGAGTTCCCATAACTCCTTAACTAAGTTCTATATAAGAGATTACTCATCTTTTTATATTTCCTGACTCTAAGTTCTGTTGTGGTAGCTCAGTTTGTGATCAGAGGTGAACCTCTAGATTGAGTTTGTTTTTAACAAACTTTATGGTTTTAGACTACATAATCTAGCTCCTTTTGGTGGGTGTTTTATGTATCAGGATTCCTGATCAAATAAATTTATTTACATTTTAATTTTCATCTTACTGATATTCGTTAATCTAGGATTTATGTTATGTTTCTCTAACATAATATATCAATATATCAATACATGGATCTCCTAATCAACTTCTGAAGTTCTGATTTTGTAGATTTATGTAAGTATATATATAAGATAGATATATATTACTTAAAATATTTTGACCTTTTGACTGCCGTGTCTCCAGGTATCTTTGACTAGAGTTTCTTCAGTCTACACAGGCAGAGTAAGTTATTTCTGCTACTTTATAATATGGAATGGATTACAAGCTGTACTTGTTGGAATGAAGGTCTTCTACAACTAGACACTTTGGTCTTCTCCTACTTCGGAGATGTTACAGCACTTCCAGATGGTTCTACAAAGTATGTAAGTTTTGTAGCACTGTTAAAGTTTATTTAGTATAGTTCTATGTTAAAATTCATAACTGATTTTTACATGACTTATCTTAGTTTCTTAAGATAATTTTTTAAGCAAATCGAGTATTAGCTTATGTAATGTTGTCGTAAGTATACTATAGACAAATAGTAAAATTAACTCAAATTTTCTATATCGTGAAATTGTAGTAAAATGCATGCAAATCCCGTGCAACGAAAATTTAAACGTGGTATGGTGTAGTAAACATGTGTTCGCGTATATGGATTGAAATAACTGTGATGGAAAACCTCAATTTAATACTATTTTGTGGATACTTTTGAAAATTTTGTTGCTATTGACTTATAAATGAATAGTGAAGTCACGATATGGCATTACATGCAAAGGATAGAAAGAAAAGGACAAGGAGAAGATTTGGACAACCATGTGGAAAAAACTCTAAGACATATAAACGAAAACAGAAACTTGAGGTCTTGAAAAAGGAAGAGAAAATGAAAATCTATTCGAATGACAGCAGAAAATTTCCACCATACCAGTTGGTACGTAAAGTTGTCTCATCCTATGGCAAGTATTACACACGATTTTCTGTCCGAAGGTTACGTATTCAAAAAATGAATACAACAAAACTATGCAGTCTTGGTTCAACATCTTTGAAATTTGTATTGCACCGACACCCATTGTCAGGTTATCGAATTATGAATTTGGAAAATTTGAAAGATCATGTTGTAAACATAACAACTCATGCATGTTTATGTTTAAAAGCCCAAGAACTTGTCAAGTCAGGAAAAGAGCCAATTGTTATACGTTCAGAAATATGCAAGAATGGTCTGTATAGTATACTTTTAGCAAAATGCAATGGATGCTTGAAAGAATTTTAAATTGAAACCAGCTTTAAGCAGGACAATGGATACTATGACATAAATGTAAGAGCGGTTTGGGGTGCTGTTACTTCAGGCAGAGGACCTTCAAATTTGAACGAAATGTTGTCCACAATGAACATCCCACAAATGAGTGAAAGAATGTTATCAAATAGGTAATTGGTGGCATGAAGTGCTGAAAGAGGAAATGGCCAAAGCTGGTGCAGAAGAGAAAAAACTTGTAATTGCCAGAGATGACTATCATCAGGGTATCCCGGCCGTGACAGTGATATGTGATGGTGGCTGGTCGAAAAGGACGCATAAACACAGTTACACACTTTTGGTGGTGTTGGAGTAATTTTTGGAGCCGAGACTCAGAAGCTTTTATACATTGGGGTTAGAAACAAACAGTGTATTGTATGTTCCAAGGCAGAGAACAATGGCTGTGACCCACATCCTCATACATGCTTTAAAAACTGGAACGGTAGTTCACAAGCTATGGAGGCTGATATAATTTTAAGTGGTTTCATGGAGGCAGAAACTGTACATGGTGTTCGGTATATGAGGTTAATAGCAGATGGTGATAGCTCAGTTTATGCACGATTACAAGAAAATGTGCCTGTGTGGGGCAGTTCCATTAAAAAATTAGAATGTGCAAATCACACATGCAAATGTGTTAGATCAAACTTAGAACGCTTAGTTCAGGAGAAACCCCACTTTAAAGGAAATGGCAAATTGAGTCAGCTTAACCGAGTGTGACTAACAACAGCTATTAAATGTGCCATCAAAATGAGAAGCAAAGATAAAAATGTTAAACAGTTGAAACATGACATAAAAAACTCTATTTATCATATCCTGGGTTTTCATCAAAATTGTTCCAACTTCTGCAGAAAGGGAAATTCAAAGTCAGTAGATGATATTGAAGAACATTATCTGGAGCAGTCTACTAATTCAATCGATGTTATATTTGAAAATCAGTATGATTATTGGAAATTGCCGTCTCAAGAGGACTTGGAACAGTCAAGAATGGCATGCAAGAGCAATATTTCATTAAGTGAGGTAACAGAGATTATTAAAGATGTTTCGGTGATATTAAATTGGGTAGCTGAAAAGAGCGGACGATTAATTGGCAACTTTACAACCAATTTGGCAGAAAGTTGGATGTCAATTCGTGCAAAATTCGATGGAGGAAAGTTTCTCAACAGATGCGCTAGAGGTTCATTGAATACCAGGTGCTATGGTGGAGCCCTTCGTAAAAATTTAGGTCCTGCATGGTC
The DNA here is from genome assembly GCA_029582155.1 of Panopea generosa. Classification (NCBI taxonomy): domain Eukaryota; kingdom Metazoa; phylum Mollusca; class Bivalvia; order Adapedonta; family Hiatellidae; genus Panopea; species Panopea generosa. Next base: position 58,621,070 of record CM055898.1, on the reverse strand, counting down.
ATCAATGACATTTCAAAAAGTGACAGAAATCCAAGCCGGTTGCCATTTCAACAAAAGGGTGAGGTCGCAGTGTAAAAAAGTAGAAGCCACAAAAGCATATAAAATTAAAGAAGAAAGTAAAACGGTTAGAAGAAAAAGGAAGTTAGAAAGTTCGAGGCAAAGTTGTGCAAAATCAGCCAAACTTGAATATGGAAGTCAACTAGATGACACTACAGATGTAACAACAGATGAATTAAGAGAAATGTTCCAAATTTTTGAATAAATTAAACAAAAATGAACAAGAAATAAAAGATATTGAACATAAATCTCGACTGCAACATAGTAGTGAAGTTTGGAAAGAAGAAAGACGTAAAAGACTTACTAGTTCAAATTTTGGAAAAGTGATGTCGCGAAGAACAAATAATTTATCTACATGTTTAGTCCAAAATATGATATAGTCTCAATTCAAGGGTAACATCAATACTATCAGAGGCCTGGCACAAGAGGAAAACACAATTATTGAATACAAAAAACAAGAAGGGAAATGTAGAAATTAGAAAAATTGGTCTAACAATCAGTAAAAAATATCCATATTTGGCAGCATCAACAGACGGTTTAGTCATAGAAGAGAATGGGGAAGGATTAATTGAAATAAAAACATTTCTGCAGAACAATAAATATAGTATCAAAGAAGCAGTTCAAAAGGTGCCAAACTTTTGCTTAGAAAAGGGTCCTAATGGAATAAGTTTGAAAAGAAAGCATGAGATATACTACCAAATACAAGCACAGTTGAACATCATTGATAAACTATGGTGTGATTTTGTGTTGCGGCGCTTAAATCCTTACGACATATATATTGAAAGGATTTATAGAGACACAATAATGTGGAATACCATGATGGTACAGAAGCTGAAATGTTTTTACATGACGTTTCTGTTGCCAGAGCTAGCTTCACCACGCCACAGAACTTACTCAGGCATAAGAAAACCAAAATCACCCTGGGTATGTATATTTTTTTACAATATCACTTTATTTATGCATAACTGAAAATTTAAGAAGAATATATGCCATCTGCAGGAAATGTCAACAAGATTTTATATCCGGCATACCAAATATTAAAATATTTGTCAGCAATATAGTTATCATGACGCCAAGTGGAGATCAACATTGCAGTGTTATATTCTGGCATTGCAGTATGTATTGCAATGCAATAATTACAGTTCAAATTATGTTTCAATGATGTATTTTAAATTGATATGTTTCGCCATATCTCTGATTGGCACATGATAGTAAGTGTTTTCTAAACATAGTGTGTTATTTACTTATAATAGTTATACTATAAATATTGGTAATAAAGTTTGTACTATGTATTGTAATTATATATAGTTTAAATGTACAAACATTTTGGATATTATACATTATTTAATCAATATTTTTGTTATATTTTAAAACAAATATATATTTATCACTACCATTTATATATGTGTCTGTTTATATATTTTTTCAGTTCAATCCAAAAACAGAATCTGACGTCCATGTAGATATACCAAATCCCACCAAACAATTACAAGAAAAGAAGATACCATCTACAAGTGCAGTACACCATGACACACAGGTACCATCTACCAGCTCAGTTCAACATGATGCACAGGTACCATCTACCAGCTCAGCAGAAAAGAAGGTAACATATGAACATAAATAAATGTTATTTTTTTGTAATTCAATGGTAAATGTACATATTTTAAAATATTGTGTTATGCAGTCAAAACCCTGTAAGTGATCTGACACCTTTATTAAGCAGCCAAGAAAACAACCACATTTCCTATTTCTATAATTTCCGAGCAAATTAAACTGTATACATGGCCATTTTAATAACATTAACAATTCCTAATCATTTCTGTAGTGGTTGTTTCACATTTTATTGAACATTTAACCATATATAATTTCAGACCCAGAGTTCCAGTTCAAGATCTAGGAGACCCCACCATATAAAGTTTCTTGATCGCAGAATTCTACATGAATGGTGCACAGACGAGACAATTAACAAAACTGAATGGTATAATGGTACAGTTTTGGAAGTTATTAAAGGTACAAGCCTAATGCTATATATTGTCACATTATGATATTATATTTAACTGTGTTATGGCTAGTGTTTAATGGTCACTTTCACCAATATTTCTGTTATATCTGCAAGTTGAGCAACCTATATGATTGAAGTTGCCACATTGAAGTATTGTACAATTAAGGTACAGTTAGTTCCTTTATAACTATTCTTAAAATGCAGAGGGGAAAAATATTTGTTGAGCCATGGATTAAGATAACATTGATAATCCATAATTCACTACAGAGTGGATGTTTTTTCACTGAACCAACACAATGATACATGTAAATAAAGAGTAAGCAGACATATTGAATTGAGTAATTAAATATTTAACATAATTTTTACCATTGATGGCTAATAGATGATCAGTTAATGTAACCACTCTTTCCTGGGATCCTCGAACATAAAACAGTACCTGTCTTTGCACCACCAAGTAACTGATAACTTAACATTTTAATCAGCGGTGACAGATGAATGGTAATGAAACGCAATGTGGTTATGTCATATATCAATTATCTTTAACACTGTGGCTGGACATAGATTCAAACTCATGACCCCAGCATTGACAGTAAGTTGGACATGATGCCAAGTGAACTAATCAGCCCTGGCAAACCTTTTAAAGCATCACGTTTTGTGCATATCATTTTATTTACCAATGTTATCCACTTATGTGGGTAAGTGGCTGTTACCTTAATTATCCACTACATGTATGCCTTTTCTTTCTTTCTTTCTTTTAAAAAAGGGAAAGATGGCATTCCTGGTGCTGTATATGAGGTCCTTTACAAAGGTGAGGATGCCCCCATTGAAGTAGAAAATCTGCATGAAGATTTAAAGACTGGATCATTGAAATTTGTGGATATTTGAAGTGCTTTGCAAAGGTTTGATTTTTATTTAGAATATACATTACTCTATTCATATGTCAATGTTTAAAAAAAAAACAATAATATTATTAATACAATCAAATAAATTTTATACATGTACTCTGATATGAAATTTGTTTATCAATTTTTAACATAAAAATACATAGTTCAAGTGACCAGCACTTTAATTTGAGTCTGAATATTCAAATATAATTTATCAGTAGATATATGACATTACCAAAATATCATTACTTTATTTATGTACAAAATAATCTTAGACATTATTGTATTCCATATTGAGTGTGTTTTATAGGTTTAATCTATACAGAGTATTGTTTTTGAGAGTTCATTGCACTGAGCGTGGAATCGAACCCATCACCTCAGTGGCCATTACTGTACTCACTGCACTATGAACCTGCCTGGAAACAGTACTTAATTCCAACATTATTAGAAAAAAGCCAATATAATCATTTTCATGAACATCATAAAACAATATATATATTTGTCCACCCTGTCCAGATGTGTTGCATATAATTCCGTAGTATATAGGTCATGGTCGACACCAAATTTATTGGTTAGGCAGAAGCCTTGATATCGTTTCTATGGTTTGCATTATAGCTAGGCGCACTCGCTGTAGTCTGATCTGTACATTTATGTCTTGGTTATTCACAAATAATTATCTCCATATATATATATATATATATATATATATATATATATATATATATACACACACATATACACACATATACATTTAAGAATTAAAACAATTTGTTATGGAAATTGACAATAAAAGTTTGAGAAGGCATAATAAAGAAATGAAAAATTAATTTAGAAATTATATAAAAAAACATTTTATTACAAATGTATCTTTAATATTTTCACCACAGATGGAGTTGCACAGAGAGACACTTGTTTCGTAATTGTTACACAGTTTGAAGAAGTGGAAAGACATAGATGCCTGTACAAGTTTCACTATAAAAACTAAAATGACAAGTCATTATGGGGTATTATCCACAAATATTACATGCTAAATTTAGCAGAACAATATAATGGTAGGAACCATTTCAAGATAAGTGTCGGTATTTGGGTGAACATCAAATTTTGACTTAATGATGCCAATAGTTGTGTTTTCAGAGTGACCATTCTTTGATATTTGATGACTCAAGTTAAAAGAATTGTGTTGAATAACGGAGTCTCCATTGTTACAAGTGTCTTAATATACACACTAGTTATACTAATACTGAAGATACAGTTGTGTTACCAGTGTAATGGTTTATAAAGTAGTTGTGGGAACTTTGTGCAAATAGTTATGTATAAATTATTTATAACATCATTGTGACCAGCACTGATGATTTAAAGAAAGAATTGTGTGACGAGTGGAGTTTTTGAAAATTGTGGATGTTAGTTCATTTTCATTGGCATTTGTGAACATAACCGGATACATCTGTGATAGTGATGTTATATTCAAAATGAATTCAATGCAATGTGCACAGATAAGTCTCCAACTCTCTATACTGTAAAACTCCATCACAGCTGCAAGACTTGATCCACCAATGTTGCATCTTCCAGTACTTCATGCAACTAGTGGATATTATTCTTTACGTCATGCCAACCAACAATGGGAACACAGATCTTGCCGTACAATTTCACAGTAATAACCAAAGACAGTATTCATAACTCATTCTTACCAGGTTAATGTTTTTACATGTTTATGACATGGATAATATTTGTTAACAATTTCTAACAGGATTTAAAGGTTTAATCTTTTATTTAAAACAATTTCATAACAATAGTCATAACATAAACTATTTAAATACCTATCATTATAGATTTAGGATGGTAATTTTTGGCCACCATACTTAATGTTTGAACTACTTTTTACATAGTCAATGCCTGTGATAGTCATTATTTTTTTAATGTACTACCATATTACAGTTGGATAAAACTTTAAAGTAAGCATATTTTTACATTTTACTTTTCTACATTTTGTTATCAAGAATTAGTGTTTGTATTGATATATCCAAATGAACTTGAAACTATTGACAATGGCCGTTTGAATGTACATGGCAAATGGAATTATAATGTGTTAACACGTTTTAAAAAGGTGTGATGTTTGTCTTATTTTTTAGATATATACTGGGTATATATATATTTTTTTTTTGTATAAAATAGAATGTCAATATTTAGGCCTGAAATTCATTGTTTACAATCGGCATAGCGGCAGCCTTGCGTAAACATTTTCCTCACATTAACCATCTCAAGCCCGAACAAGCAGCCTGCTTAGATGATTTAATGATACAAAAACGGGACATGATTATTAATTTACCGGTTGGGTTTGGAAAAAGTCTTATTTATATGCTATATTCAATATTGAGGGAAGGTTCGTGTTTAGTTGTTTCTCCGCTGAACGCAATACAAAACGACCAGCTTGTAATATTAAAAAAAGCAGACTAACCTTTGAAGGTATTGTGCAAAGGATAAAGTAATCAGTAGTTGATCTATATAACGCATCGACACAATTACTCCTGAATTCACATTCCGCTGAAAATGTAATATTAACTTAGCTTCCAACGATTCATGATCACTTTATCCACTGGACGACCACTCCTCTCTTTATTTAAATTATTTTCTTTATATTATTTATAGTTGGTATATCATTATATGTTGTTCCTATTATTAGAGTTTAACTTCATATCGTAGGTGTCTCTATCAAATATTATTAATTAAATAAAGTGATAGCGGTCAGCAATCCAAGTACTAACCAATACTTCTTTGCTTAACCATGTCGATATAAAAGCTAGCTCAACAGCGAGGCAGTTGTAAGTGACTATGTAAATTCAATACATTAATAAAACATGTTAATACAGATTAAAAACCCTATATTAATACTGTACATAACCTAGAACTTTGGGATTTGTCAGTTTTTTTATACTTAATAATAGTTTAAGCGGGACTGTAGTGTAATGATTGGAGTGTTGGTCCCTCACACTAGAGGTTACTGGTTCAAAACGACACTCAGCACTGGTTCTACCTAGCAAGTGGACTCGAGAGTGATTCATTAAGCTCTGAACTTTCATCGCAATCAGTCACCTGCACTTTTGCTGCAAGGGTAGTAAATAATAATCATTTGTTAGCCCTGCTGTAACCGGCCATAAATATTATTCATAAAAATATTATAAGAATTATTACATTATTATTACACTGCCCCTATCACATCGTGACCTAGCGGAGGATAGATTCCATACAGAAATATTATGCAAACTTTACTTCATGGGATGTACTCATTTTGAACAAATTTGCTTTTATGGCTGCCTTTATAACCATATATATGGCTACTAAAAGACTAAACTCAAGATAATATTGAGACAATTTTGTTTTTTTATATTAATTGGTAATTATAAATCAGTATTTGACTAGATGGGACTTTGGTTTTTCTTTTCTATGGTTTGTTATAAAAGAAAATAATAACCAATGGTAAGATACAAAATTTCATTTTAATTTTGTGACATGTATGATTTACATATAAGGCTATTTTTTAAAAAATATTTACTGTGCTACTACCTTCCCGCTCATTAATTGCAGCTACCCATCTTTTTTATTTACTTTTGAAGTGTTTGTGATTTTTTAGCTCTACTGGCCAAAGGCCAGAACTGCTTATGTGATGGCGTGTTGCCTGTCGTTCGTGGTCTGTCGTCTGTTAGCAGCACTTTCTCTGAAACCACTAGTTCAATTAAACTGAAACTTCACATGCATGTTTCTGTTGCATGTGCTTCTACCTTCCCGCTCATTAATTGCAGCTACCTATTTTTTTTATTTACTTTTGAAGTGTTTGTGATTTTTAGCTCTACTGGCCAAAGGCCAGAAGTGCTTATGTGATGGCGCGTTGTCTTTCGTTCGTGGTCTGTTGTCTGTTAGCAGCACTTTCTCGGAAACCACTAGTTCAATTAAACTGAAACTTCACATGCATGTTTCTGTTGCATAGGAAACTATACAGAAGATTTTTTTTTCGATCTAAAATTCAAGATGGCTGCCGTTACTAAAAATAGTCCAAAACTTAAAAAATCTTCTTCTCATGAACGGCCCAACAGATTTTCAAAATGTTTATGTAGTAATGATGACCAACTATAGTATTGTTAGATTTGTTCAAATGTTGTCCCTAGGGTTAAAAATGACCCCGCCCAGAGGGTTCATGAGTCAGTAGAGCATCCTCAGGCCCTCTTGGGCCTCTTGTTTTAAAAGTTCCAGTTGAAAAATTCAAAACCATAAAAAATTAGCAACCTACCCACATGAAAAATACATGCTTGAAGCCCAATAAATTAAAATATTTTTTACGAATGACCTAACATTAGCTATGTATAACTATTGGCCGACTTTAGCACATATCACATTTATAATACAATCATTGCCATTTAATTTACGTTTAGAATTGTTTATCACAGTAAATCAATTGTTACATTATTAATACATTTTCATTTTTACACAAAACCATTGATCTTTGATAGGAAGTATGTGTCAGTTCCATATTTCAGCCATTTGTATATTTCAGCACACACAGTCTCAGTCGCCATGTGATCATTAAAAACATGAGAAATTAAAATATGTCATAATAATTACATGTATACATGGTAATAATGAAGACTTCATTTCAAGAAAGTGGTGCAATTACTATCATACAGCAGTGATTATTCTCCCTTGCAGCCCTCAGATTTATCAATATTTACAAATTTATAGTAAGAACATTGTCAATGAAACTACCTTATTTAACAAAACTTAATTACATAAATAATCATTTCATTCTGTTATTTAGGTATAGCTGTAAGTGAAGATGGAACTCGGGTGCATAACATGGAAGAACAGAAACTGATATTCTGTCATCCAGAAAGCACTTTCAGTAACAGAGGGCATAACCTATTGAAAGAAACATGTATATCAACTGTATTTATTGATGAATGCCATATGGTTGAAGAATGGTAACATTCATAGTCATGTTTTGTTACCAGTTTGAAAACACTGTTTAATTTGTTTTCATTTTAAAACTATTTTAAAACTGTTTTATTAATTTACTAAAGCAGAATTTGAACCTTTGAACTAAGAATGGTTTCAAAATTTGGCTCTATCAGAAATATTTACTGGTTAGATTCTTGCCATTACAAAAGTTTGGTTATTTGGATATTGAATCTAGTATATTTTTTTTTATTTATTAAGCATCTTTTTATGCCTTTGAGTTCTAACAGACAATCTGTTGGCCATTGGTATAGCCTATTTCCATTAAACATGCTATTTTCTGTCTGTTATTAATTCTGACACAGGAAGTTATCAAAGAATAGTCTTAGTAGTACAAGAAAGTACACACTCCTTCTGGGAGTAGATGTCAGTTCAAATCTGGCCTATGACAAAATGATAGACTTCCATCAGTTCAAGTTTAATTTTGCCATCGCTTTGTATAGCATAGTCAGTTAATATTTATTTCCTCGAGGATTGTCACTCTGTCTATCTATCTGTCTGCCTGTCTATCTAGTCATCAGAATTTGTTTCTGGAACACTACTCCTAAAGGACTGATGGAAGACCATAACTATATCTTGAATAATTATCTCTGTACTGAAGTTTTTTTTACTTATCCACAGCATATTTTAAAAGTTTTTGAATTTAGAAAGAAAAATGTTTTTTAAAAATTGTTAGAAATGTTATATTTTATTTATTGTTTACAAAATATATCCATTTTATATATTCAGGATGAAGAAGTTTCGAACCAGTTTTGGAAAAATAGCTGATATACAAGCTATGTACCCTGAGGCACCATTTGTTAGTTTAAGTGGGACCATGTCAGAAGAAAATCTTAGATACCCAAGATCATTCGACTTAGAAATCCAAAGGTAATATCTGTAAACCCTGATCGGCCGAACATATTCCTTATCCGGCAGAAGAATGGAAAAGGAAACAGAAGAGAAGCTGTAAGAGAAATAATTTGTCAAGAAATTGATAATCTTAACACGTTGAAACACCTCTATCCTGTCACCCTTTTATTTCTACCAATGTCATCCATGTCAGAGGCCATTTCATATATTCATTTTGTATTTTTCAATGAGAATTTTTCAAAACGAATCTACTCTGCTATTTATAGAAATCAAGATCCTGAATTTGTGTCAGAGACCTTGAAGGAAATGGAAAGAGAAACACCAACCATTCGCTTGGTGCTTACTACATCATTTGTAGGAATGGGCTTTGATCCTTTTAGTGTGACCCGTGTTGTCCACACATGTCCACCAAGGTCTCTGTCTCAATATTTTCAGGAACTTGGCAGGGCTGGTAGGAGAGACCAGAAAGCAGAGACAGTCTTATGGTTTTGTGCCTCTGACATAGCTTGTAATTTAGACGGTCTTAAGAAAGATATTGTAGAGTACTGTACAACCAGTACATGATTGAGAGATTTATTATTGACTTCATTTGGTCACTCTAGTAATTCAGTATCTGGTTGTCAGTACTGTTCCTTGTGCAGATCTCTCTGCGAGTGGGATGAATGTTTCAGACTTGCAATTGATAGTATGTCATTTGGGTGATAGGAGGCACTTTAATATTGATATGGTTACCTCTGGTCTTCAGAATGTTAAATATTTACAAGATAAGACTGAAAGGCCAGTGCTAATTGTTGACTAATGATCTTATAACTACTTAAACATTTGTTAATACAAATTGATGAATAACTGTGTTCTGATTAAGATGTGCCTTTAAAATCAATTTTCACCTCAAGTTAGATTTGCTGTGAACTGATAAGCACTTATCTTTCTGGAAACATGTAAAATAAATAGTTATTTCAAATAGTTATATACAAACATGATACTTTTAATAAGTAGCAGACAAAGATTTCACAGTTTTCATGAACCCAAGGTAGATAATTTCATGTCAAATACCTTTTTTATCAATATTTTTGGGTTGCAAGAAAAATAAAAGGAATGGAAAGCAAAAAAGCTATTAATAAGAAGTGAAATTGCAACTCATTTTAAGAATGAATTATGTAAATGTAACCCCTACATTTCTACTGATATTTAGACACTGAAGATGTAAACAAACAGTACTTTTTATGAAATACAAGCCCTTACTATAGAAATAAGAAGGAAAATCAATGGTTAACTTACACCTAAATTATAGTGGTTCCCGGTTGTATTAAGGCATCATCTCAAGATCACTGATCTTACCACTGTGGTTGTAGAGTCCTGCTATGTAAAAACATTTATGTGAGAATGTTTGCCAGTTATTTCCAGAAGGAATGAGGTTTTCAGACATGACATGCCATATATAACCTAAAATGTGTTGAAAATTGCACTAAACTCATTAAAATAATGTGTAAAAGTACTGCAGAAAAGAACTTCAATTTTCAGTGTTGGAAATCAGTATATTCTCTTTGAATCATCTATTTTAGGAATTATTTTAACCATCTGAGGTATTGTTTAGTCTTAACAGTTGAGATGAGATCTTTTAAATGTTATTTAATATCAATATGAGGCCAGCAGGAACCCAAAGAAATAATATTGTAAAATTACAAACATTTATTTCACGAAAACCTTTAATCCAAATTGGTTCTTATTTGGTGTAAATTTTCAAATTAAGGTCCATTAGTGTCCTTTAAGGAACTTTGATCGTATCCATTCAAAATTGAAAAGATGTGACAGATAAGTTAAGGTGAGCAACTTCGACCCAGTTGGGCCTGTTATTAAAATATAATCTCTTCATAGCAATTCAAATGTCTGGCAATCCAGCCAAAAAATCATCATCATCATCATCATCATCACTACTAACTTCATGATCATCATCATGCACATCATAGTAATGATGATTCCACGCTGTAAGACATCATGAAATGTTTGTACATTTAACCCTGTTATATGACTCGCCTTGCAACTCGGGAAACCAATACATTTTTCGTCCTGCTTCTATCATGAATGGTCCAAGCTGTCGTAACTTGCCTGAAATGGTTGTAACATCATTTTCAGCAAGATCTTTTGTTGCCGACCATTCTTTTTCCTTATATTTAGAGAACTTTCAAGATGAGAAACAATATCATTAATTGTATCGGCAGATTGTTTACAACGCTTTATTGCTTTTTCATTTTTGTTTGCCCCAAGCTGTTTAATAAGAGCTTTTTGATTTCTAACGGAATGTTCTTGAACTAAATCTGCCTCAACATTTTGATTTGTTCCCCCCTTCATGTTAACAAATGCAGTGTCTAATATCAAAGCCCTGTGGTAGGGTGACAAAATATGATTTGCCTTTAAAATAAAATCAATGTTTTCCACAATATATTTTGATCTTGGGCTCCATGTGTAAAAGAATGGAATACTGTACATTGCATTGATGATCAACTGTTCACCATCTCCAGCTTTAGATTTTTCACATAGTTGCATAAAATGCAGTGCCCAGTGACATAACTGGGATGAGTAATTGAACAGTTTATCATCAGTACCATGTACAATATCAGTTAAACCTGACATTTCACCATATTTGAAGTGTTCCATAAATGTTTGTAACGTATCAACTGTCAAATCTCGTCTACTGGAAATATTGTTTGATTGATGTGCTGGAATATTTTGGGTTGGCTGTAAAGTGGTGTCAGCCATCCCAAAATATTCCAAGAATTGTTCTACAATCATAGCTTTCCCAACAGCAGTAAGTAAATTTGCGCGAGACTGGTAGTTTTTTTTACTTTTCCATCAACGCTATCAATACCTAGAAGGGATTTAAAGAAGCTGAGTGTGCCTGGTTGTCTAGTTGACCTCACATGGTAGAGTTTTTTGTAGATCTTCTGTAATAAAAATACAATGATTGCACATTATTATAGTATGTTCAATACATGCATAGATAATTTCTGTATTGTTTGCTCAAAAGCAGACTAGCTAAATTGTATTAGGATTTTTGTTATTTTTAAACAGTAGACATATAAAACTGAATTTTGTGAGAAACACTCCAGTTGTTCCGCACATTTATTGATTCAAGAATTGTAGAATTTCCTTAACATGTTTTCATTATATAATTGCCACGTGGAAGTTGTTATTGGAAAAGTAAAAAATGTATTACTACCATATGGCAGACTCAGCTCAGAGATTCAGTAACTTAAAAGCAAACACAAACCTCCAAAAAGTCTTGTTTGTTATGACACCATTCTTTTACAATTGGATAAATATCTTCAAATCTCTTGCCCCTTGATAGTGCTAGTGACCTCAACTACTTCGCTTCATGTAACCGAATTCTGGTCAGCTGGTCTTCCCCCACACACTTTGTTTTTCTGGTACATCTCTGTGTTTCCTAATATGTGGAGGATATCATATATTCAAAGTCATTTTGAATAATAGCGCATTGATTTAAGTAGTTAACTAACTATGGTTGATCTAGGTGAAAACAGAAATAGAACAAACATAAACTTTACATTTTCATGGCTATATTAATTGTTGATCATCCGGGAAATACTACATGATTTTGAGTCATACTACCCATGCCACAATCTTTTACAAAGTTTGGTTGCTCCAAACGGTTTCAATTAAACAGAGTAATGCATACAATTTAATATTTTGTAGGTTATATGTAAGCAGGATTCGAGGTCACGTTGAATGTTTTTGTTAAAAATCTAAATGCAAAAAATTTACATATTGATTTTTTGTCACTGCCTATGTCAGACAAGTAACACCTATGGGCTTTTATTCATTTGACTTATGTAAACAAAATTAAGGTTAAATTACCTAGAGCTTCTTCAAATAGATTTTCAAACTGATCTTGGTAAGAGTCAAGAATGGCAATACAGTCTTCATGTTTCGTTTCATTTTTAAACTGAATTGGCAGGGAGAAGACTTTGCTTTTTTTTTTATTCTCTGATATTGGCCTGGTAGTAGTTTGGGACAACCATCCACTTAAATGCTTCGAACTCCTGCAAATCATTTTCAACATATACAGTAAATAAACTGTATAGTAATACATACATATTTCACTTAATTTTATATCGTTTGTTTATTTTTATTATTATCAAATTGTTGAAATTATTTTGAAAATTAGAGAGATTCAGACTAAGGTGTTTTACATGTTACTTCACTAATTTTGATACAGTGCAAGTTAAAATATAAATTGTACTCCATAATGTCTGTGTATACAAAATTTACCTTGAGGATCTTGCCCAATAAAAATGTATATGCCTGTAAAAGTTTCTCTTTGTCTTCAGGCCTGGACAGCAGGACGTCTTGAGGACTAAGACTGTTCACACCAACTATAATTTAAGTTCACAAAAATGCTTAGATCATAATTGAACATAATAAAAAAAACAAAACAACATTTTCATGTTAATTTGCTTCATCTATTGAAGTTGAGAAAAGTCAATATACAGTCAAACCTGTCTTAAGCAGCCAGTCGTGGGAATGAGCAAAAGTGGCCTTTTTAGACAGGTTGTTGCTTAATATGGGTTAACATGCTCTGAAATCAAAGAAATGTGGAAAAAGTAAATGTGACTGCTAAAGACAAGTGGCTGCTTAATACAAGTGACCGCTAACACAGGTTTGACTGTATAAATATATATACTGGTATGTTTGAGACGATTCAACAAATTTCTCTGCAGACAAACATGGGATATTTACAAGTCAGTTTGAAATATTTAAATTAGTATACTACAACTTGGTTTTCAATTTTAAGAATATCAAATTAACAATATCAAACATAGCTATGGCAGTGCTGCCCTGTGTTAGAAGATATTTAACCTAACAACACAAAGACATCTTTTTGATACTGACTTTAGAAATGCCGCAATAATGTAAAATTCTTATTTGACATGCATTTCATAGTTTGAAAACCCATAAATTTATCCTTAGTTGGATTTGAACCAACATCTTCCATCTCAAAAGATGGACGTACTTCATTGTACTATAAGGACAATATATTATTATTGAACATTTAATTTTGATATTAATTTTGTAAAAATAATAAAAGTGAGCATCAATAATTTTAAACTATAATGTATAATGGAAAATATTACCATCCAAATACTTCATACTTTCATTTATGCTGATCATCTTTAAATTAACAATTCTAAGGCAACAATATAACAACTTAGAAATTTACTTCTAGGTGGTTGTTTATCATATTGATTCATCTCTCCTCTTGCAAACATAACGGTTACTCGCAAACAAGTGCATATCTATGTTCCGCTTATCAATCCGCTGTTGGCTTGTGCGGACATAGATGTCCAGGTTATCACCTGTAACCTTTAATGATGGAATTGTCTAAAATCAAGATATAGAGCACATACATTACTATGCAGTTATTATATATAAAGCGAAACTAACTATAAGTTTCCCATGTCTATTAGCTATGCATGTGTATCAAGGAAGCATTGTTACTCTGAGTGTTATTATGTTTTATTCATGAATATCATTTCTATTTATAGTCGAACCTGTCTTAAGCAACCAATCAAGTGAAGGAGTAAAAGTGGCTTTTTGAGACAGGTAGTTGCTTAAAACAGGCTAATTCACTATGAAATCAGTGAAATAGTAAATATGGTTGCTTAAAACAGGTCGGTGCTTATTAGAGATAACCTTACAAAAGTTTGACTGTAATTACTGATAATTGAATATACATGTTGCAATGTAATAGAATGGCATCATTCATATATTAATCACTTAATATGGGAAATCATCAATCTGACAAAGATGTTGGTAAGCATAATATGCTAAAACAAAATATTTTTTATAAATTACCCGCAGTGTTTCAATTATGCCTTGTGTGCTCTGCTGGCACATCTCATCCTGTAACACAAGTTTACCTCTCACTGACATAGCCACACCAAGTTTATGGAATATATCCAGTCCCTTTAAAAACAGTAATTTACAAAATTATTACATTCATGCAGCTTTTACAATTAACAGTTGAGCATTGCAAATGAAAATATCAACATAGATACTAGATCATTTGTAGAAAACTTGTAACAAAACATTTATTACAGAAATATTGTTAATTAATTCAACATTGAATTGAAATTACAAACAGAAGGTCTGTACTTAACACACCAACAAAGATTATTCTAAAATGTGAAATAAATAATATTTATATAAGTATATTTACAAGAAAGTTGACATTGAATCTCATTGCCATTCATTTCTCATTGCAGATTCAAGTGGGTATGTCATAAACTACTTGCTGAGATGTGTGTACAAAATGAGCACTGGTTAACCTTCTAGGATTGAGTAGTTTTGGTAAACTAGTCATCTGTTAGCCCTTTATGGCATTAAAATGACACTTTATCATGAAATAAATAGTACATTGCCTATCTTCTTTTTTTAAACATATTACAGTCATGTTTCTAATGGATCTCGGTTTTATTAGTGACTAAAGATGAACATTTGAGTAGAGCAAATGTCATTCTGAATGTCAATAGCAATCCTAATTTGAAAGAGTTTGTACCAATATTGGATTGTACTTCAGCACTTGAAGGTAAGTGATCTTAAACCATACCTCAGCCACATGGTCACAAAGAATTCCATTAATTATACTGATTATATTAAAACTAAGAGGTATCAATAAAAACTTACATTATCATCAAGATTGCTCTTTATGGCTACACTGGTAATAATCTTATGCCATGCAGTCATCATCTGATTCCTACTTTTCATTGCAATAGTATAAATTGCACACACTTGGGGTTTTAATTCTACACCTTTCATTATAGTAGAAAGAATATCCAACAGAAATGGTAATCTAAAAAGAAAATTATTTCCATTCATTGTATTAAATTCAGTATATTGACAACTTCAACATTTATTGTCAAATTCAATACTGTTTAAAATGTTATAGAATAATCTTATGGTATTACGCCACTATTGTGAAAATATGGTGATGAAATAAAAGAGTGCAAAAAACTGATATAAACACGTTTTCAAGGCAATTAATTGTCTATATGTTAGACAGTTAAAAAATAATGTTATGGTCCCATATGACCTCACAAAAAATTCAGGTAGTAGCTAGCCCTGGCATTAATTCTACAACATGGTAATGCAACTACTATATACATTTCATAAGATTCATTTAAAACTGCAAGTTGCACACAGTGTCATCTGTAAAACAATGACACTGGTGAGCTTATATAAAGGATACATTGTAATGCAAGAAAAGCTTACCTGCAAGCAACTTCATTATAAATGCTATCAATGAAGTTTTCACTTTCTTAAACCAGATATTTTACATCTTTACAGGTTTTCAGGATAGATGGATCCTTAATTGAAGTTAGAGATTGACAATTTTGTTCCAGTTCAACAAATATCAATCTTTGGATTTTGTAACTTTAAAACTGGATCCTGGTACATTTTCTTGATTTGTTTATAAGTGTCACTATCAGCAATTCCTACAATATGAATAGAATACCGTTTTTATAAATCTGAAATGTTAAGCTTCTGTCTAACATTTTACTGTATCAGGAAAACAGAAAATTCGTGATGTCACATGCAAATTAGAAACAAGAGGCACAAGAGAGCATAGGGACACTGTTCTTGCTCATAGTGGCCATAGCATTTTTTTTCGAAATTTCACACAATATTCAATCTCTTTTGGAGGGAGAGGTTGTGTGTTGTTGTTTTGTTGTTGTTGTTTTTTTTGTTTGTTTTTTTTTTGGGGGGGGGGGGGTTGTTGGGGGAGGGGGGGGGGGTAGTCTTAACACTTTAAGGAAAAATACCCACACCACATATAGGATAAATATGAAAATATAGGCAAAATCAATAAAGATTCAGTTTCATTTTTAAAAAACAATATTAATGTTTATAAAAATGACAAATCTCCCCTATTTGACTTTAACCCCATGGACACCATTTGTACAAATCAAATAGTATTACAGTGGCTTATCATTACTGCATAATTATTTTCAAAATCTGTTGGGCGGTTCATAAGAAGAAGATATTTTAAGTTTTCTACTATTTTTAGTAATGGCAGCCATCTTGAATTTCAGATCGAATAAAAAATTCAATTATCTCCTATGCAACAGAAAAATCCAAGTGAAGTTTGAGTTTAATTAGCATAATGGTTTCAGAAAAAGTGCTATTACATGTTACCGACAACAGACAACCAGCCGTCCCATAAGCCCTTCTGGCATTTGGCCAGTAGAGCTAAAAATATACATCAATTTATTTTACCTTCATCATATCTTTGATCCCAGAGACCATTCTTTTGAAAAGAACAACATGAATCAACCTGTAAATGACTTCCTGAAAAACAAAAAGCATACATAAAATGATATAATAAAATTATTACAAAATTATGTCATATAAAATATGAACAAACTTGACTGACTAATAAGAAGAGCTTAGAATGAAATTAAAATATAGTTGTAATATACAACATGGTAATTTGAAAATATTGTTACTTTGAAAACGAGAAATGAATGAAATCATCCAATATTGCAATACCCGATTTAACTGGTTTTAGTTGTGCATACGCATAGTCATTTTCATCATTCTCTGACATCTGACTGTCAACTATGGACTTGATACCTGAAACTATATAAATTTCTTTTATAAAAGATGCCAAATTCACCTTTATTGTCGATATAATTCGGGAAAGGAGACCATTGAAAGGTAAGGTATTAAGACACGAGTATCAATTGTCATTTTCATTTTCAATTACATGCAACTGAAATGTAATAACTACATTGCTTTCTTAAATGTTTGTAATTGCATACATTTATAAATGTTAATACATGTTTCAATTAAATGATTTTGATATATTCATTTTAATTATAACATAATAATACACAGACACGCATAATAAGCAATCTGAACACTTCCTGCACTGTTTTCACTCTATCAGTTAATATAAACATAATTCACCCACTGCTGATACGTGATGAATTAATGCTTTCAATTTTGAAGAGTTCAAGAAAATGCTTATTGAGCAAAGGGTTAACTCTTTACTACATATGCATTTTAACTGGACTCTTCAAAACTCAAAAGCCCACAAAGTCAATTTCCATGAATAGATACATTTTACCCTTTTATTCTGATAGAGCAGAAAACAGTGTAGAACCAGTTCTAATCGATTGGTTTGAACAAAATTAAGAGTGCTTCATGTAATAATGCTTTCAACAAAAATTGGTGAATATCTGAAATGTGGTTTCAGAGACGATTTCGTTGAACCAGAAGTTTACAACAAACAACATACTAGCATTCCATAAAAAATAGTCCATACACTTATTTCAACACTATGCTACCATTATTCGTAGATGGTAATTGAGAATGTGTAAGTATCCAGTGTCATAATTCAATTGTGAAGGAAACTGGACATGAAATATTAACATGTTTGTAGTTATTATATAAAGCATAATTTATTTACAATTACAATTAACAACAGTCTTCCATCATCAAACTACCACCATAAAGAATTTATAAAAACACTTAATATATATATACTAACCTGTCACCCTGCAGTTCAACAGAATCTCTCTGTATACCAACAGCACACATCTGTCGCAAATATTTTGTCTTTCTTTCATATACTCTTTGGCAAGCTTTGACTGTAAAACAAATGTTATTTGTGATTATAGATATACACAGAAATAATCTTTAACAGATAAAGCTCCCAGCTAAACAAAGTGTCCCAGTGACAATCAACAGAATGTCATACAAAACTTATTAGCTGCATTCATTTGTAATGGTATATACAAACCTGTTCTGGTGGTTCCAAAGGCTGTGTACAACTGTTTTACTATAACATCCCAGTTGTGTGGTGTAGATTTGCAGGACAGGTTAGATATAAATTCCATTTCTGCTATACTCCATCTTTCCACTGGCTCAAAATATACATGCTTATGGCTAATTTATACACTTTCTCACTTGACCTTTTATAATTGTATTAAAGGGTACCGCATGTCAGAATATAAATGGCCATTTATCGTTAAATAGACATGTAACTAACACAAAAAACAACAAATTTTAATTGAACGAAATTTATCAAGTGAGAAAAACGATATTAAATATCATGATTTCAAGCGTTTCTTATATAGCATGGGCGCCGCCATTTTAAAGCTCTTTTATGTTGGAGGTTTTCGGTGACGTCATAGCTGCACTTCCGTTCTAGTTCTTGCGAAAAATTTATTGTGTCGTTAGTGACTGCTCTCAACTGATACTCTTTTGTATATATATAATTCACGTAAACAATTGATAGACAGATATACAGTACATTAGTGAACATCGAAGAAAGACAATTAAACGCGAAAACTATTCTGAATTGAAGGATTTAACCATAAACATTGTTTTCTTCAGCGGAATAAGTGAGTTGAGTAATGCGATATGTTTCGTGGGCAGCGTTGTTTTTAGTTTTCCTAATATGTGATTTCACATTGCCTCAGTGTCAAGCTTCTGGTGACATCACGCACAAAACGCCTTTATACTTTGGGGTAGGACTTAAGATTGCAGAATGAAGCGTACCAATGCCTTGGCGTACTATTACCCAAGCATACAATTTCTGATGATTTCAGTACGAAGATGACCATATGCGACATACATATAGACTTAGTGTATATTATCCAGTGGGAAGCTCTTAAAAATGTGCTAATAACATATAGCTCAGCTGATTTCTGAAATTTTATTTGTAATTTTATATACTCTTCCAAAATATTGCGAAAATGATATAGCAAACTTTCACAATCTTATAATTGCAGGCTGTTTAAACAGGTGTGATAATCCAATTAACAATAAAAACAAGAGGTTAATGCCAAAACATAAGGTGTGAAAACGACATGGTATCTAAAAGTTATTATTAAAATACAAATTAAGGCCAATTAATTGTGAAAGGCCCGATTAGCTCAGTCAGTTACGTGTCTAACTATCAATCCAGGTGTCTCGAGTTTGAATTCCCACCCGGCGACAGTCTCTGTGATGACTGACATACCACATTGTGTCTCAATATTATTTGTCTCTCACTGCTGATTCGAGTGGAAAAATTATCAGTTACTTGCGGTTGTTTGGTGTGCTCGAGTACTGGTTAACTTTTGCAGGAAACAGTGGTTAGGTTAACTGAATATCTGTACAGTAAACCCTCGATGGCAAAAAATGATGCTAAATATTTAGTCAACCATTAATTGTTCATAAACTCATTTTATTAATTTTATAATTAATAGGCAATTTAGTTTATTGATATATGGCTTTTTTCACAGTCAACATGGTCATTATTCTTGAATAGACATTTGAACTACCTCTACTTCGTAATGAAAAAAGATAAAGTAAAACCTTTGTTCCTTTATTTATTCATTAATACATGAAAAGTTTTTTTTACTGTTAAAATAGTGTTCTGGTATACAATTTATGAAAAATATTAATAAAATCATATAACATATTTTTTTTACTTGTAAGTTTGCATTGATATTGAAACCCTAATTAACTGAAAATGTTTAAATTAGTAATAAGGCATAATACTTTGTGATATAACATCCTGTCATAAACCCTGGGGTCATTAAACCTGGGGTGATTACGCTTATTAGGGTACAATATGCACACTGTGGCAGGGTATTTCTCATTACCACATGGTGTGAATGTGGTGTTGGTGAATTATGAAAGCTCAGCAGGGTGCCAGTAGCTGGACAGTAACATACACTTTGTGCAATATGCCTGTAGACATTATATTCCATATGACACTCCCTATAAGGAGACGCATTCATATATGTTCAGAGAACTGGTAGAATAGATAATCATCATATATCAAATTGGGTAGTAACATCATTTGAATAACCAAAAGACAGTGCCAGTTATGTAAAACAACACAAAAAAACCCAACTCATTCATGCTTCATCTAAATTTACTAAAAAGGGTATGAAATCAAAATTTTATCGGCCATTTCTCAGTATGCAACAATGGCCGCACCAGCTAAACACGATAAGAAAAGAGATATAATATTATTTCTTATTCTCTCTTAGACAGGTAAATATATGTAACAAAACATTTTCCCTTAAATTCCATTCCTGGTCTAATTAGTGTTTTTTTTTGATAATGTATTGACTGAGTAGCAAACAGTATATACCCTGATAGTACAGCATGAATGTGCAGGCTCGCCTGGGTCTACATCAACACTGACGGCAATAATTTTTTATCAAGCTTAGGGTAATTTTACTTCTTTGAAAAATTCAATCATCAATGTCAGGCTACATGATAAGATGTCAGAGTCGTGATTGATGGGTTTCAGGTTTGATCTCTGGTTCATGATCGGTGTGACTGTTTAACAGTTATCATCTTTTTGGGTGAAAACTTCATAAGACATTGCTGTGACATCTCTGTATTATTTTTGTGATTCATTCTAAATCTTCTAAATTTCCAATAGTGTGGTCATTGCATCTGCAGCACGTATTTTCGTCAGACGAAAGCATCATTACACAGTTTCCGCAGCTGCAAAAATCTTTCACATGTGTGAACAACTGTGCTGTCTCACTATTTCTCTCGTCTTCTAATTAATTTAACTCAGCTTCTGAAAATTCTGGTTCAAAGTTGTAGGCCACAAGTCCTTCTCCGTTACTAAAATCCATTTTATTATTCTTGCGAGTACTTTTGCCGTTGACTATAATTGCACGTTTCTATATCTGCTGTAGCGTATAAATCAATTATGTTTTAAACCGGAAGTACAGTTATGACGTCACGCAGGTATCCAATATGGCGACTTCCACCACAAAGTCGATGTGCGAAAATGACCGTTACAAAACGAGCTGATATATCTTTATGGATTCGAATTTATGCATAATAGTACTATTAATAGAAAGCTGAACTCATAGCTATTCATATTATCCTGTTTTATACACAGGGTTGCGTTCCCCTTTAAGTCACCTTCAAAACTAAATATTAGAAACCAATTCATTTTTTTAAATAGTTTACCCAATGGACAATCAGTGTTTACTTGTATGTATTAAACAAGTGCTGTCAAATGCACACACTGTGTGGTCAATTATTCTCAAATACTAATTAAACAAAAGATTGCAAAGCATTCAATATTTGAAAAGATACTTGTCAACTCCATTAAACTGATACCAAGCCACTTCTTTCATCATCAATACTGGCTAGTTCATGCATTTGACAACCAAATGATATCATGCACCATGTAAACATTCACACTAACTCACTTGATTTAATTTATTTTAATTATCAGTCGGTTACGACACTGTTTCTCATTATCATTCATCTGTCACTGCTGAACCTAATGCGCGAGTTATCAGTTACTTGCAGATATGGGGTGTGCTCAAGTACTGGTTAATCCCAGGAAACAGTGGTTAGGTTAAACTTATTGTCTGTTAGTCCTCAATGGCATATAAATTATGCTTAATACTCAATCAATCAATCAATCAATCAATCAATTATGTTAAAGAAAAGATAAAAAATATATTTCATACATACATGTATCTTACTTTGCGTTTATTTTGTGACGATCCCAATGAATATGACCTTTTCAATGGCCGTTTGAGCTCTGATGGGCTAAAACATAGCTAAAATGATTCGCGGACAAAAGCCCCCCCCCCCCCCCCGGACAAAAGCCCCCCCGGACATAAGCCCCCTCAAACCGGTAGGGCGGACATAAGACCCCTCGATGTTTTTGCAAGGCGGACATAAGCCCCCTCGTCTAATTTTTTTGGGGCGGACAAAAGCCCCCTCGACTATTTAAGCAGGGCGGACAAAAGCCCCCTTACCTAGAGTAATATAGTTGATAAACCCCCCTTCACCTTTGTTTTTGGTCATAGGTCTGCTCAAATGTTTATCTTCTTAACAATTTCCGAATCAATAATGGTTAAACATGTCTTAAAAAAAAGAATAGCGTATTTGGTTTAAAGCAAGGGAGAGTACTCGTTATAACTCTCAATGCGCAACGTCATTTAATGACGACATACCTAATGCACACTCTGTTTTTATCGTTAAACTTAACCCTACTCGGCGCCTTTTCCCATTATTTTTTTTTATGTCTGGCGATGAAAGCGTTTATAAGCCCCAACAATAAGGTTAATAAATTATAACTTTGAACGATCCGCACTACTACTGCAAACAGAGCAGACCCTGATCAAGCCACTACTCGGCTATCATGATTTTGATTAGTTACACCGTAATTATCCCGATGTTGTACAAATCCTGGGTGATTAAAGTTAATGTTATGTTGTTGTTGATAATTGTAAGTTTGTAAACATGCGATCATATTATAAATGCTGGAATTTTGTTTGACTGAATAAAGTTATCTTTCACCTTTAATGTGTGTTATAATAACTTATTATTGTATGAACACCATAATTGATAATTAGATAAGGAGATGTTTGTTGTTGACGGTTAATGCAAACTGTCGCGTTATTATAATTAAATATAATTTTAAAGAAGAGAGACTGGGTCGCGTATTCACAGTTTGTTTTAAGCAAAAATGTGGATTACTTATTAAAGAGCACCCGGTATGCTAATTACTATCTAACAGGTAGCTGGCACTCAGTAAGTTAATAATTGTTATTCGTACTTGTGCATTAGGTATGTCGTCAAAAGAGACGTTGTGTCTGATAGGAGGTTTCCCTGTTAGTCTTTATTTAACCTCTTTCTTAATTTTGTCTGACTTTTTTCACATAAGTAAATTGAAGCTGTTTTCAACAAAAATAAAGGCTTCAATGGGGAAAAAATTACCGATAATAATTATTATTATAACTTGTGCATTAGGTGTGTCGTCTGTGACGCTGTGTCTGATACGCTATTTTGGCAAACAGTTTATTTTATTTTATACGGATTAAGGGGGGCTTTTGTCCGCTCTGTACACGAGGTAAGGGGGCTTATGTCCGCCCTATATTTTTTGGGATCGAGGGGGCTTTTGTCCGCCCTGCTAAAATGGTCGAGGGGGCTTATGTCCGCCCCTTGAGATTAGCCGAGGGGGCTTATGTCCGCCTTGCAAAAACATCGAGGGGGCTTATGTCCGCCCTACCTGTTGGAGGGGGCTTATGTCCGGGGGGGGGGGGGGGGGGGCTTATGTCCGGGGGGGCTTTTGTCCGTATACCAGCTAAAATAATACAAGAATGTATTGTTATACAAAACAAAATAATAAAATAATATAAGACAAAAAGTGAAGTTAAACCAGCATGTATATGTTTGACAGAGGGAATGTGAGACTGTACATACAGCATGCTTTAATAAATCATGACATGACAGGATTGCAATATCTGGTTGTGATCTGTTTTACTGCCAAATGGTGAGGGGGAACAAACTGTTTTTATGCCCAACAAAAAAAAATTTGGGTGGCATATAGTAATCGCAGCGTCCGTCCGTCAGTCCTTCCGTCCGGTATTTCGTTTCCGGTCTGTAACTTTGTCATGCATAGATGGATTTTGTTGATACTTGCTACAAATGATCAACATAGAATAACGACGTGTCGCGAGTAAGATCCACACCAATACCTCAAAGGTCAAACTCGCAATTTGAGTTTGTTTGACAACACTTTGAGTTTGTGTGAGATTTCGTTTCCGGCCTGTAACTTTCTCATGCATAGATGGATTTTGTTGATACTTGCTACAAATGATCAACATAACATGACGACGTGTCGCGAGTAAGACCAACAACCATACCTCAAAGGTCAAGGTCACAATTTGAGTTTGTTTGACAACACTTTGAGTTTGTGTGAGATTTCGTTTCCGGCCTGTAACTTTGTCATGTATTGATGTTTTGTTGATACTTGCTACAAATGATCAACATAACATATCATATATTTTTATTTTCACAGACCATTTGGGGGGCATGTGACACTTAACAGTGACATTTCTTGTTTTTATTTCGATTTGATTTATTTGTGACATAAGAAAAGATACATCAAGCACATTACAAAATATAAACTTCATTTATAGAGACTATATTTCAATTGCAATCATGCATTAAACAATAATAAAGAACAAACATTGACATCCCGAAGGAAATGGGATCAGTCAAATCGACATTGAAACGTGCAATACAGTATGTCTCACTGATGATGGTAATTTTAACGTCTACTGTATATTTTTTAAAAAATGCATTTCGCCATACAGTAATTGTGCTGAAGTCAATATTGTCAAACCTTTCTACGAGCAGTCTCCATCTTACAGCATCATCACCATTCCTTAGAGTCGTCAGAATGTAGAATGTACCGAGCGTGAGCATCTTCGCGTCTTGTTGACAACCAATCGGAATTCTTCTATTTCGATATTTGTTTTGCTTTTGGGGCGTAGGATCTGAATGACAAACGGGAATTAGTAATTTTGTCAAAGCCTGAAGTACTTCCCGCCCAAGCATTCAAGCCCCGCCTATTTCTTCTATTATATGATAGTTAATTAGACATTGATTGACCGTTGAAGTTATTTTGAACCTAAAGTAGTTGTAATGGATATAAATACCAATAATGGACAAAATGAGTTTATAGAAATAAAAAAGAAACATGTTATATGACAGTACTTAGCCTACTTGCGTCCTAACCGTTTCCGAACATGATCATTTTTTTTTTTTTTAAAAATATCGACATGTTTTATGTTCAAAATGATAAAATGGCATTAGCAGAACGGAATCCTAAATAATCGTTATTTAATAAGTGCTCGGTGTTGCAGAAACTGACAACAACTACTGAAGTTCGAATATTAGAATTATATGATTAATTGCTCTATTTTAAATCATTACTTTAAATATTGAAATGATGTTACCTGAACAAAACGGAATCACAACGTTTCGGGCTTTATAGGGGGCTCGGCGTGACACAAGTCGATGTCAACCGCTAAAGTTCGAACACAGGATATCAATGAAAAAACAATCTTTTTAATTTTTTTGTATATGAAATAAGCAATAATGAAACAGTTAAAGTCTTAAAATGTTGAAATAATATCACCTGAACTGATTCACAAAGTTTCTGACTTTAAATTGTGAGACACAAGCCGATGTTAATCGTTGAAGTTCAAACATGGTATTTTAATGGGGGAAACACTTTTTTTTTATTTGAATTTAGCAATAATAAATTAGTTTATGTCTTACATTGTTTAAATAATATTACCTGAACGGAGTCACAACATTTCGGACTTTATATGGGCCTCAGTGTAACACAAGTCGACGTCAACCGCTGAAGTTCGGACACGGGATTTTAATGAAAAATAATATATATTTTTTTTAACTTAGCGATATTAAAATAGTTCAAGTCTTAAATTGTTGAAATGGTATCACCTGAACAGAATCACAACGTTTCGGACTTTATAGGAGTCTCGATAAGACACAAGCCGATGTCAACAGCTGAAGTTCGAACACGGGATTTTAACTGATTTTTTTTATTTTTTATTTGAATTTAGCAATATTGAAATAGTTTCAGTCTTGAAATGTTGAAATGATATTACCTGAATGGAATCACAACGTTTGAGACTTTATATGGGGCTCGGTGAGACACAAATCGACGTCAACTGCTGAAGTTTGAACACGGGATTTTAATGAACAATAATATATATATTTTTCAATTTAGCGGTATTGAAATAGTTTAAATCTTAAGATATTGAAATGATATCAACTGAACGGAATCACAATGTTTCGGACTTTATAGGGGTCTCGGTAAGACACACGCCGATGTCAACCGCTAAAGTTCGAACACGGGATTTTAATTGAAAAAAAAAAATCTTTATTTATTTTTTATTTGAATTTAGTAATATTGAAATAGTTTCAGTCTTGAAATGTTTAAATGATATGACCTGAACGGTGAGACACAAGCCGACGTCAACTGCTGAAGTTCGAACACGCGATTTTAATAGAAATAATAATATTTTTCACTTTTTATTCAGCAATATTGAATAAGTTTATGTCTTACATTGTTGAAATAGTATTATCTGAACGGAATCACAACGTTTCGGACATTATATCGGGCTCGGTGAGACACAAGCCGACGTCAACTGCTGAAGTTCGAACCGCGATTTTAATAGAAATAATAATATTTTTCATTTTTCATTTAGCAATATTGAAATAATGTATGTCTTGAATTGTTGAAATGATATCACCTGAACGGAATCACAACGTTTCGGGCTTTATAGGGGGCTCAGTGTACCACAAGTAGACGTCAACCGCTGAAGTTCGAATACGCGATTTGAATAGAAATAATAATATTTTTCACTTTTTATTTAGCAATATTGAATTAGTTTATGTCTTACATTGCTAAAATAATATTACCTGAACGGAATCACAACGTTTCGGACTTTTATACGGGGCTCGGCGTAATACAAGTCGACGTCAACCGCTTAAGTTCGAATATGGGATTTTAATGGAAAACATTTTTTTTTCTTTTTTTTTGTTTGTTTAAATGTAACAATATTGAAATAGTTTACGTCTTAAAATGTTCAAATGATATAACATGAACTGATTCACAAAGTTTCTGACTTTATATGGGGCTCGGTGTAACACAAGTCGACGTCAACCGCTAAAGTTCGAATCTGGGATTGTAATGGGGAAAATATATTTCTGTTTTTTCATTTGAATTTAGCAATATTGAAATAGTATATGGATAAAACTGTTGAAATGATATTACCTGAACAGAATCACAACATAACGGGCTTGACAGGGGGCTCGGCGAGATACAAGCCGATGTCAACCGCTGAAGTTCGAACACGGGATTTTAATGATTTTTTTTTATTTGAATTAACAATATTTTATGTCTTAAAATGTTGAAATGATATTACCTGAACGGAAACACAACGTTTCGGGCTTTACAGGTGGCTCGGTGTGACACTAGTCTATGTCAGCCGCTAAAGTTCGAACATAGGATTTCAATAGGGAAACAATCTTTTTCTTTTTTTTCTTTTAAATTTAATAATATTGATCAAGTTTATGTCTTAAACTGTTGAAATGATATTACCTGAACGGAATATTGATAGGGGTCTCGGTGAGACACAAGCCGATGTCAACCGCTGAAGTTCGAACACGGGATTTTAATGGAAAAAAAAATTTTTTTTTTAATATTGAAATAATTTCAGTCTTGAAATGTTGAAATGATATCACCTAAACGGAATCACAACGTTTTGGGCTTTATAGGGGGCTCGGTGTAACACAAGTCGACGTCAACTGCTGAAGTTCGAACATGGGATTTTAATGGAAAAAATAATATTTTCCTTTTTTTATTTGAATTTAGCAATATTGAAATAGTTTATGTCTTAAACTGTTGAAATGATATTACCTGAACGGAATCACAATTATGGGCTTTATAGGGGGCTCGGTGGGACACAAGACGATGTCAAGTGCCAAGTTCGAATATGGGATTTTCTGTATGCCTTAGAGTACTTTTAAATATGGAATGATTTCAGAAAGAGTACATTATTCTAGTGACATACAATTTGAAGTATACCAATCTGCAGAATGTTCTTGTTAAACAAGAAGGGATGCGGGCTGTGGTTAGTATTGGCTGTTAACGCTAGGTATTGCAAGTTCAATTCCTAGCTCAACCCAATGACCTCTCATAATAAGCGAACTCGAAAGCGGTCAAATTAAGCTCTGAGCTTTCTCGGCAATCAAGGTAAAATCAATGAGTATAAAGTAAATTAGGGATGGTTATCTGATGCTTATCTGAATGAGTCACCAAAATATGGAAATTAATTGTATCGTTATCCGGAACACAATTTGGGGGAAAGCCCACATTTCCGCCAGAAACAGATGTTTCATAACATAACATACAAATGAGAGTTGTGACTTTATTGGGGTTGGAGATAACTTATTGAGGTAAATTGTGAAGATTCATCTGATAAACAACTTAGACCAATTGACGACAAAAACCCTGTATGTTATTCAATCGTCCTGAAATGGGATTAACATTAAATAGTGAAACAGCATGTTCAAATATTGTCTTTTATTTTTTTATGAAACACAAACGACAATGGAATAACAGATGAATTATATACAAGTATTGATTTTTGTCGAGTAGAATGAAACCTATGTAAGCGACCACCTCTGTTGAGCAGCAACTTTTCTTAAGCAACAACATTTGTTATTTACCATTTCTATGCGTTTGAGTAAATTAAGCTTTATTAAGCATCATCCTCTTTTAAAAAGGCTTCTTTAGCTCCACCCCTTGGTGTAGCACCCCAGGTGTTATGCCTCACATTACCACCGAACACCTGATCCATGCATGTATAAGTTTTTATTTATATTCCCGCTTTGAACCAAGTCATTTTAACGAGCGAATAAGATGATTTTTAAAAAATAAAAGATGATTAATGTATATATATATATATATATATATATATATATATATATATATATATATATGTGTGGTTTATGATGATGATTATGATAATGATTATTAACTTTGAAGTTTAAGTATTTCTAACCTTTAACTAGCATATCGGGTGATTATTGTTTTAATTACTACATTAATGCAGATACTATATATGATATAAATAGATGATTAAATAATTACAACTAATTATTATAGATTTAAATTAAATTTCTCTACCTTGCGCAGCAAAGTGATAAATGGAACAAAAGTTATGTGTAAATTAATGTGACTATGGTTATTTACTATATGTAATACATATAGGTTAAGCCAGACACTTTCACTTATGGCACAAATAAATTTGAAGGTGGTTTCAAAATTATCTAGCTCAACCTAGACCTTCAACAGAAATGATTTCTATTGATTGTATATCTGTGCACACTAATTGCACTAGATTCCTATTGTAAAATTTTATTTGTAAGACAATATCTATAGCAACCGTTTATACCAAATACCAACAATTGTCAATATAAGAATATCAACCAACTAGAGTATGCCGTAAAACCCCCAACTCTATTATTATTGTTGCTGGTATTGTAAGTGTGACTTAAATTGATTGTAGCTGCACAGGTATCCTATATTTAAATGAACCGTGTTTAGTATATTAGTCTTTTTTAGTTAATAGTCTTGCATAGCTCTATATTGAGTGCCCGTGATACTAATAACATTGTTTGACATTCCCTACAACCATTATACAGTAGTGTTTACTGTTAATGGTGAACCATATAACCCTGTACATGAGTACTTTGTTATTTATATACATTAAAATGTATATTTGTATTGTAAACATAAAATGTAATAATAAAAATCTTCTTAAAGTGTACACATATTTTTATTTATAATATATCGGCAGGTCCCATTAAATAACAGATTGAGCTATGTAAGTAGATGGTTTATTTAATCATTAAAAAGTGTTTGTCAGCCTTGCAATATTTTATTAGTACACCACGTTATTAAATATGACCAACCCCCCCTAAAATTGTGTTAAAAAGTTGTTTTAATTAAATTGTTATATTTGTAAAAAAAGCGCCCGGCAGATTGCTCTTACCTAAAAAGCACCATGCATAAAAAATATTGCAAAAAACTCGTTATCCCCTCAGATCAGATCTGCTGAAAACTGATTAGCAAAAGTTGATCACTATATAATTTTAAAGTAGTCTTGTGTAATTCTATAATGAATATCCTGGCATTTCCTAACCACAATATCCTCTAGAACCGTACTCAGTGTCGAGTAGTGAATACGGAGTTGCCATATAGTCCCGTAGTCAACATGATCTACGTTGCTATTTCAATGATTACAAGATATTATAATCATTATATATTAATACACATATAACTAGGTACAGAGCGTTCATGTTTATATTACCTGATCCAGTGTAACTCAATGGATAAGGTCAAACACCTGTTAATAGAACTGCCAATGAAAGGTTAATACCCACCAGACGATTTAACTGGATAGTAAAGGTTAGATCACTGTAGCGCTATGATGATTCGTCCGGCAACTCTGAGATTAGATATAAAAGTACATGCTACTCTGTCAGAGGGAGAGTTCTTAGGCAGTTCTAGAGCCGAGTTCAGTTCCTAGTAGTAGGGATCTTAGAAAGTGATGCAGCTCTCAAGTTTTAGACTTTAGTATGTGGGTTAGGAGTGGCAGTAAGTAGAGTTAAGAGAAGCAGTGGGGTGCTTTGAAAGTTAGGATTGTTGAACTATGTAGACTAAATGGCTGGGCTGAATCAACCATTATATGGTTACGCAAGTTATGAAATTATATGTTAAGATGTAGAAATTCTTTAATCACTACCTTCATATATGTTGTTACATTGGCTGTCGACTTAAGATAGGTTTGGCTATATACAAGTAATAGATTTTGTTGAGACCGACAACTTCATTATTAATCTGAGGGGTTACTTTCAGATGAGACGGTATTTTCTGAAGGTTGATAATATTACTGTCACTCTAAAAAGAATGTTATAAAATTATATTCTACCATACTAAAATTAAAAGGCTTTCTAAATCTGTGTATTAACTTTTAAAACAAGAAATATTTAATATTTGTATGTATACTGGTTATTCCTATTACTGCGAGTCCAAAACTTTGTCAACCATGTAAATAATGGCATCAATAATAAAAAGTAATAAAGTTACTTAAGTATGGTGATAATAAACAGTTGCCGGTACAAAATGTAAACAAATGCTCTGACACTTATGGGTGTGGAAGCTTTGCACTTGTCTGAGATATTGTTATTATACAGGCATTCGTGGTAATAGGTATATCGTTGTATTAGGTATACAAGGGATATATAAAAAAGAGAATTCTGCTGGATGACATGTTCGCATATATCACTTTATCCCAAAGTGAGGCTATGATGAAGTCTAATTATCAATGTATTGCCAAGGCTAGATAAATAACATAAACTAAAGTAACTTTGTGTTTTCTGTAGCATTCCCATGTAAAAAATAAGTCTCTTACTTGGTAACAATGGGCACTAGCAACCTTATTAGAACAAACTTGAGATACTTTGTATGCCAAACATGAACAGATTTGGCTGATCAGTGTTTGAGAAGAGAAATAACCGCTCCCTACCAACCCCTAGCATCTAGATATACTCTATAGCAGTTGTAGTATTTTATTATCCTTATATTCCTTTATTTTGAATGAGAACTTATAAGATATCCATCCATACAGTTATAATCTTAAAAGAATAATTGGTGGGGGTCACTTTACAGTGGCATTATTAAATTTACCCCAACCCATATTATCCAGATATGTCCTATAACAGGTGTAACTGTTTCAGTACACATATATCCCTTTTAATACTTTGAATGAGCCATTACTATTAATATTTAACTAGATTTACAAGTACAAGAACAACATATGATCACATAACACATTTATAATGTGATGACTTCACAAAAGTCTGTTCAGTTAAGAATGATCTTACGGTTTTTGAGAACAAGTTGAAAATGTGAATTGTTTACGAATTTTTTTTAAGGCCCCACCCACAGGGCTAAGCTGTGAGACTCAAGGACATGTAATTCACAATATTTATAAAGGACCCATATACGTCCATAATCATGCTCACCATTTGTTTCCCAGTGCTTCCTATATTAAAGACCCAACCTGGGTATAAAAGGGAGGTAATGGAGGTGGGAGTGTTTTCCCTTATTTTTCAAAACACATTCAGATCTGGGAGAGTAATTTTCAAATCTAAAATAAATTCATGGATTGAAAAATTTGAAATTTGTCATGCAACATAGTCTTAATATTACTCACAGTTCCTGAAAATTTCAGTAAAAAATTTGCAATAATGTATTACTTATTGCTTTCAACAGACAATCAGTTACAGAGAAATTTGAATTTTGTGGGAGGAGCAAACGGGTCAATATTTGTCATGTGACAATGTTTGTAAACAAACTGGCATGCTGTAGCTCACATGGCTGTATTTAAGATATAATAGTTAAATGCAAACTACAAATCATGCAAGACTTACCAAACTTTTAAATGATTCCTTCTATTATCCTTTTCTTAATCACAAACAGTTGTATATCACCATATTTAATCAAATTATACAATTGTTCCTTTTCTTTATTAAAAAAAAATTATGTTGCCACATGAATGAATCATTTTACATGTGTATTATATCACATGAAACAGAAATGATAGTTTTAGATTAAAACTAAAGATAGTGCTTTCACCAGGAATATCATGAATATATATATATATATATATATATATATATATATATATATATATAAACGGTTTTTGTCAAATGAAAGCTTTTGAAAGTGACTTAATTACCAAATCAAAAAACATTTCTGGTCTTTTTCTTAATTAATTATCAGTAAATTCTTAATTACAACTGATTTATTCATCATGATTTCTGCTTTAATGAAGTTGAAGTGTTTATCTCCCTCCGTGTATTACATTGTTATAACAGGAACCAATTTTTTTAATGATTTTTTTCCTTTTTTATTTTGTTTTTGATAGGCGCGGCCTTGACATTGTTCATAATCACCACAATTTATAATTTACAATTAATACACATGCATTATAAAACACCAACATTAATTCAAGTTTATTATTAGCACAATCTCTGTCACTCAACTTTGTATCCAAGGTATGATTTGAGGTATTGTGTTGAGAAAGACACCTTTTGCAATTTATAATCACATCAACATTAGTTCAAGTCTAATTCCTAATATATTCAACAAAGTGTTGATAATTACTTTTTTATCAATAACATCCCAGTATTAATATAATATCCAAGTATGAATATAATTGCAAGTTCTTATTTTCCGTCACTAAAAGTGACAAAAATATCAGCACATAACATGTAACATATCTATGTATTTTAATTTCCCTCCAAATTGTACTAAATGATTCATAATGGGCTATACCAACATGATATAGGGATTTTGGGCATATCTGTTAGACTGATTATAATGCTTGAATTGTGGTTTAAAATTATTAGGCACATATGTCCATATACATAATTACTTTGATATCAATCAACAACATTATAGTATTGATAAAACAGTAATTACCTGATAATGATGAAAGACCCTGTAGTCCCTAATGCTAAAGTGGGATGTGATATTGACCCCAGAGTCAACATTCCTGTATCAGTTACAATGTAAACCTTCAGCATTGTTTTACAAACATTTTGCTGTCTGCTATTATCACTGTTCTATTGTTAGACCATATTATACACTCCCAGTTGATAAAACACGCCCAGCAGAGTACTAATTTACATCCGATAGTGTGATCGGATGTTGGGTCTTTAAGAAGATTTTCAAAGTTTACCTTGAATTTGACTCTTCTGGCCCGACCCCGCTCCCAAGGGAGTCGGGACCATACAATTCACGATTAGCAAAGCTGCATACAACATTTCAATACCATTGAGCTTACAGTTTTTGAAAAAAAGTTAAAACATGTCAATTGTTTATGGACGGACACCTGACGATGCACAATAACAGACAAAAGGCGATTGCAAAAAGGTCCCTCGAGACAGTCTCAGGTGACTTAAAAATAGAATGTTTTTTTAAATAAAATAATTTTGATATTAAAAGCAGAGAACAAATATACAAATCTAGACACCAATTTAATATTATTGTTGAAAGAGTGACATTGTCTTTATAGATATATTTGTATGTGTATTTTTTTATATTTTATACATCAACTGTGTTATCATACACAAAACATACTGACGAAATGAAAATATGTAGAAGCACAGATGTTCTTTACAGCCTTGTGAGGGTTTATATTTAGTTTAAAACTTGTTTGTTTTACTATGATTGTGTAACAAATTCTTACAACATAGGCAAATCATGCTCGAAGTATTCCTGGTAAGAACCAGTACTTAGCATATGTGGAGAAATGTCGTGCTCAAAGATATCATACATATCCGTGGCGGAGGATCGAACCCACGACCCTTTGATCATGGGTTTGGTGCTATACCACTAGACCACGCGCTTATTTTTGGATGGTAGTGTAATTATTACTGGGTATTAAATGATACAAATTTATTTACAAACAATTAGACTATATCCTTGTAGAAACATGCAGACACATCAAATGTCTTAGCCTTGATGTAGAAAATTATCTACTGCCTGTCTGTGCAGTCTTCTGAAAGTGCAAATAGCCATATCATCACCAGGGTCGTGTAAACAAACAGAGTGGCATCATATGTTCTCTTGTGTAGATATTCTCCTGCATTCCTCTGCCAGTTCATATTTCAAAAGCAGTTACTTAAAGCAGTTATTATGCACAGTCCCATTTGAATATAGCTGATTTCGGAACATTCTTTCCAGTTTCCATTTCTGTATGAAGTTACTTGTAATCACGATTTGAAATACTTATTATTCTCACTTGTTTCACTTCCCTTACTTTTCATCTGAAAGTTGTGTAACTGAAAATGGTACTCTGATGGTTCACAGACATAACTTCACCGAGCAGCAGATAAGCCAGTTGCTTTCTTACTTCTTTTTGAGATATCTGCTAAATCTATTTTGGTACCAGAAAAGTTTTTCATAAACCATGCCATACTCCTCACATATCAGTCTTACAAGGAATTCCCTCATAGGTTATGAAGGACCAACTATTAACTGACCATCCTGAAAAATTAATTATACATATATGAATGTAAGATTGGTTGAAACTAAAGAAAATATATGTTAGAATGAAATATTCCTGCAAGATAATGTTAACAAAAGTGATAGGAAGGAGAGCGCACCAAACTACTCTAAAAAAATAAACATGTGCAAATCATTTAATATTAACTATTTGAAAATATTACTTGTTATTAAGCAAATGTCTAATAAACGAAATTTTCTTAAAGTGGTACATAATTCATGTACAGTTAAAACAGTCAAATAGAACCATTATAAAGGAAAAAGATTTGTAAAATTCAAAATATCATTTTGTAAATACAATTACAAGTATGCTTGTAAAAATAATTATATAGAATTATTGCATCCATGAAAGCTTACGTTTCCTTGACATTTGATATTATCTTATAAATTTATGGAACTTAAAAATGAAATAAAGATCCTTTTAAAAAGCTTTTATTGATATTTACCACTCAAATTGAGGTTTCTATTTTTTCCAGGTGTTCATCTCAGTTTCATTCATATATGTGTCATTCTCATCAAACAATGGAAATAAACTCCTGCAACACAGAAAAAAAGCATTTATGAGATACAGTTGACTTTCTATGGCTTGAACCAGACAGGACTGGACAAAACAGTTCGTGTTAAGGGTTGTTTGAGCCAAGTAATGTATTAATCAACATCATCCATGTACCATACGTGTACATACTTCGACCAAGATAAATAATTCGAGCTATATGTGGTGTTTGAGACATCCGTGTTTGTGTCAATGAAGCCCTACTGCACATGAACTAATATGTGAAAAAAAACTAAAGACAAGATAGTACTCATGAAAAAGAAAATACTAAAAGCTCAACTAAAAAAATAGAACTGGGAGAGGTCTGAGCAAACTGATATAAAGCATGTTACCACCGCATCATTGTAGTCCTAACTTTCATAATCATAAAGTTGGATTTTAGAAAGAGACCGAATGTCTATGTTAATGTATTTAAAACCGTCTATATTTTGAAATGGGGATTTCTTTGCAAATTTTGCCCTCCAATTAAAATATTGATTATGTCACATTTCGGTGGATTTGACATACCAAACCATTTGAATTCTATTTCTTGATGATAACGAGATGCTTTTTATTTATTTTAAAAATAACTCTTCTTTTTAAGACATTTATATTTTTTCCTGATATAATCCCTTTAAGAAATCATTTTTATGTCCATTGAAGGATGATATTTACTATTTGCACATTTAAGGGTAGTCGATTTAAATTCATTTATAGTTCTAATATGAAGAGCATACTATACTAACTGTATCCATGCATATGTACACTAATTTTATTGTATATTATGAGACAGAAATAAAGTATCTATATTATTGTATAGGTTGTTATATATAATCTTCTTACTGATTTTGTAAATTTTATATTTGAGGATCTGGTTAGCTCTACAGGTAGAGTATCTGACTGTGAGTTCAACTTACCTGACCACAGTCTCTGTGATGAATGACACTGCCACTCGTCTCTCACCAATGATTCATATGGGAAAGTTATAAGTTACTTGTAGAGATGGGTGTGCTGGAGTACTGGTAAACCTTCCAGGACAACAGGAAAGAGTGGTTAGGTTAACTGATCGTCTATTAACCTTTGATGGTGTAAAAATGACAAACTTACCTGATTATTTGGCTTGTTGTATTGTATGTAAAGGTCCAACTAAGAAACAATACAAGGAGGTGATTAATGCACTCCTTGTGTTGTCTTTACCAATACGTCCATTACTCCAAATGCTACAAAAGAGGAAAGTAAAATACATCAGCACACAAATAAGCAGATTGAGAAATTAGCCCTTCAATCATAGATGTTATTTGTTTTCTTTCCTTATGTGGAATGTTCTTGAGCAAAACACCTACCCTTGAAAACTAAGTGGATGTGAGTTCACAATCAACGTAAAAGGTCACTTACTTATACATTAATATAGCATTTTTATTGTAATGTGTTATTTAATATCTTAATTAATAATAAGAGGTCCAAGCCTTCGAGATTATGAAAAGAACAGTGCAATTAAGGGGAAATTGGGCCTTTATTTAAAGATCTAGCAGATCAAATGCACTCTCACAGTGCATTATTTAGAAAGCTTGCAATCCTTTTGGGAGTCATACCCAGTACACGTAAAACAACTCATTGAACTTCTATCTGCTATATTAATCATATGTGCACTTTGTGCCTGCAGGTAATAAAAAAAATCTTTTTGAGAGGGTGCATACTGCAATATGAGAAAGAGAGAGAGACAAAGGAGCAGACAGACAGACAGACAGACAGACAGACAGACAGACAGACAGACAGACAGACAGACAGACAGACAGACAGACAGACAGACAGACAGACAGACAGACAGACAGACAGACAGACAGAATGAGAGAGAGAGAGAGAGAGAGAGAGAAAGAAGAGGGAGGGGGCAGATAGAGAGAGAGAAGGAGAGATAACTTATACATATGGATAACCGACTGTGGAAGGAAACAAACAAGATCATGATGTTGCGGAAATCAACACACTCCCGTATTGTACATGTGCTGTAACTATATTTGTACGTCATACTCACTTTATTATTAATTCTCAATATTCCATCGTTTCATATCATCTAAGAATTAAAAATATATCAATAAATATGAAATATATTGAGCAATGACTTTGTCGTCTGGTTTGGTATTTTAATTATCAACTAAAGATAAGAATTTTATTTATCAAAAAAGTTCAATTATTTTTATATTATTATTACAATAATTCTTTTGAAACAAGATTTTGTTAGTTTTATTTTAGTTGGAATAATAGTCACGAGGCAACGTATGGGTTAAAGGTCGTCGTGTTTTTTTTTTAAAATGGTCAGCTACCGCCATTGAGACGAGCTCTCTGATTGGCTGAAAAAAGTATAGGGATGTTCAGGGCATATATTTCTATAGTAAGCTTAATTCTGGCTGGATGAAAATGTTAAACTGGCAAATGATCACAATAGAATATAAGCTTATTATGTTTGTGTCAATAAAAAATTAGAATTATGTTTCTGTGACTGACTAAATTCATTTTATCAAGGAAACTGCATGAAAAGTAAAATTGGTGAAATCTACTTTTTTTTTTCATGCTGAAAGTGGGGGTACCCAACTTCAGGGGGCAAAAAGTGATAAAAAGTGGTAATTTTGACCCCATTTTGGGGACATTATAATTTGAGTCTAGGACAGTACTTTAATATGATATAGGACTTTTTGGTCCGCCAATGCTAGAAATAGTGAAAATTTGGTGAAACGTTATAATGTTAGGGGATCGCTTTACATGTTGGTGTTCCGAGTTCGAATCCCGTACACAGTCGTGTTCTATTTTCGATTTCTTATTGAACATCTGAAATTC
Organism: Panopea generosa; assembly: GCA_029582155.1. NCBI lineage: Eukaryota > Metazoa > Mollusca > Bivalvia > Adapedonta > Hiatellidae > Panopea > Panopea generosa. Next base: position 58,582,380 of record CM055898.1, on the reverse strand, counting down.
CTCATTTATTTGTAGGAACTATATGAGTATATGGATGTTAATACTGTTTTGAGAAGTCAATGTCCTCCGTGGCCTCGTGGGTAAACGGCTGCTCCACAAGCTGGCGTTGCGGGTTCGATTCCCGGAGGTGATGAATTTTTTTTTTTCGATTTCTTTCTCTTTTTCTTTTTCTTTTTTTTCTGACCATTATTTTCACTTCAGCATACCATGGTCAATTTAAATCCCCTGTATACAAAATGATTTAAGTTCCAACAATAACGAAATAAAGCACTTAACTACTAGTTACCTTTCTGGTAAGTGTGTATTGACATTTTGGAGGTATGATTAGTATGCATGTTAATACTGCAATATGAAATTAACTGCCCTTCTTGGCTAATGGTAGGGGATCGCTTTACATGTTGGTGTTCCGAGTTCGAATCCCGTACACAGTCGTGTTCTATTTTCGATTTCTTATTGAACATCTGAAATTCCTCATTTATTTGTAGGAACTATATGAGTATATGGATGTTAATACTGTTTTGAGAAGTCAATGTCCTCCGTGGCCTCGTGGGTAAACGGCTGCTCCACAAGCTGGCGTTGCGGGTTCGATTCCCGGAGGTGATGAATTTTTTTTTTTCGATTTCTTTCTCTTTTTCTTTTTCTTTTTTTTCTGACCATTATTTTCACTTCAGCATACCATGGTCAATTTAAATCCCCTGTATACAAAATGATTTAAGTTCCAACAATAACGAAATAAAGCACTTAACTACTAGTTACCTTTCTGGTAAGTGTGTATTGACATTTTGGAGGTATGATTAGTATGCATGTTAATACTGCAATATGAAATTAACTGCCCTTCTTGGCTAATGGTAGGGGATCGCTTTACATGTTGGTGTTCCGAGTTCGAATCCCGTACACAGTCGTGTTCTATTTTCGATTTCTTATTGAACATCTGAAATTCCTCATTTATTTGTAGGAACTATATGAGTATATGGATGTTAATACTGTTTTGAGAAGTCAATGTCCTCCGTGGCCTCGTGGGTAAACGGCTGCTCCACAAGCTGGCGTTGCGGGTTCGATTCCCGGAGGTGATGAATTTTTTTTTTTCGATTTCTTTCTCTTTTTCTTTTTCTTTTTTTTCTGACCATTATTTTCACTTCAGCATACCATGGTCAATTTAAATCCCCTGTATACAAAATGATTTAAGTTCCAACAATAACGAAATAAAGCACTTAACTACTAGTTACCTTTCTGGTAAGTGTGTATTGACATTTTGGAGGTATGATTAGTATGCATGTTAATACTGCAATATGAAATTAACTGCCCTTCTTGGCTAATGGTAGGGGATCGCTTTACATGTTGGTGTTCCGAGTTCGAATCCCGTACACAGTCGTGTTCTATTTTCGATTTCTTATTGAACATCTGAAATTCCTCATTTATTTGTAGGAACTATATGAGTATATGGATGTTAATACTGTTTTGAGAAGTCAATGTCCTCCGTGGCCTCGTGGGTAAACGGCTGCTCCACAAGCTGGCGTTGCGGGTTCGATTCCCGGAGGTGATGAATTTTTTTTTTTCGATTTCTTTCTCTTTTTCTTTTTCTTTTTTTTCTGACCATTATTTTCACTTCAGCATACCATGGTCAATTTAAATCCCCTGTATACAAAATGATTTAAGTTCCAACAATAACGAAATAAAGCACTTAACTACTAGTTACCTTTCTGGTAAGTGTGTATTGACATTTTGGAGGTATGATTAGTATGCATGTTAATACTGCAATATGAAATTAACTGCCCTTCTTGGCTAATGGTAGGGGATCGCTTTACATGTTGGTGTTCCGAGTTCGAATCCCGTACACAGTCGTGTTCTATTTTCGATTTCTTATTGAACATCTGAAATTCCTCATTTATTTGTAGGAACTATATGAGTATATGGATGTTAATACTGTTTTGAGAAGTCAATGTCCTCCGTGGCCTCGTGGGTAAACGGCTGCTCCACAAGCTGGCGTTGCGGGTTCGATTCCCGGAGGTGATGAATTTTTTTTTTTCGATTTCTTTCTCTTTTTCTTTTTCTTTTTTTTCTGACCATTATTTTCACTTCAGCATACCATGGTCAATTTAAATCCCCTGTATACAAAATGATTTAAGTTCCAACAATAACGAAATAAAGCACTTAACTACTAGTTACCTTTCTGGTAAGTGTGTATTGACATTTTGGAGGTATGATTAGTATGCATGTTAATACTGCAATATGAAATTAACTGCCCTTCTTGGCTAATGGTAGGGGATCGCTTTACATGTTGGTGTTCCGAGTTCGAATCCCGTACACAGTCGTGTTCTATTTTCGATTTCTTATTGAACATCTGAAATTCCTCATTTATTTGTAGGAACTATATGAGTATATGGATGTTAATACTGTTTTGAGAAGTCAATGTCCTCCGTGGCCTCGTGGGTAAACGGCTGCTCCACAAGCTGGCGTTGCGGGTTCGATTCCCGGAGGTGATGAATTTTTTTTTTTCGATTTCTTTCTCTTTTTCTTTTTCTTTTTTTTCTGACCATTATTTTCACTTCAGCATACCATGGTCAATTTAAATCCCCTGTATACAAAATGATTTAAGTTCCAACAATAACGAAATAAAGCACTTAACTACTAGTTACCTTTCTGGTAAGTGTGTATTGACATTTTGGAGGTATGATTAGTATGCATGTTAATACTGCAATATGAAATTAACTGCCCTTCTTGGCTAATGGTAGGGGATCGCTTTACATGTTGGTGTTCCGAGTTCGAATCCCGTACACAGTCGTGTTCTATTTTCGATTTCTTATTGAACATCTGAAATTCCTCATTTATTTGTAGGAACTATATGAGTATATGGATGTTAATACTGTTTTGAGAAGTCAATGTCCTCCGTGGCCTCGTGGGTAAACGGCTGCTCCACAAGCTGGCGTTGCGGGTTCGATTCCCGGAGGTGATGAATTTTTTTTTTTCGATTTCTTTCTCTTTTTCTTTTTCTTTTTTTTCTGACCATTATTTTCACTTCAGCATACCATGGTCAATTTAAATCCCCTGTATACAAAATGATTTAAGTTCCAACAATAACGAAATAAAGCACTTAACTACTAGTTACCTTTCTGGTAAGTGTGTATTGACATTTTGGAGGTATGATTAGTATGCATGTTAATACTGCAATATGAAATTAACTGCCCTTCTTGGCTAATGGTAGGGGATCGCTTTACATGTTGGTGTTCCGAGTTCGAATCCCGTACACAGTCGTGTTCTATTTTCGATTTCTTATTGAACATCTGAAATTCCTCATTTATTTGTAGGAACTATATGAGTATATGGATGTTAATACTGTTTTGAGAAGTCAATGTCCTCCGTGGCCTCGTGGGTAAACGGCTGCTCCACAAGCTGGCGTTGCGGGTTCGATTCCCGGAGGTGATGAATTTTTTTTTTTCGATTTCTTTCTCTTTTTCTTTTTCTTTTTTTTCTGACCATTATTTTCACTTCAGCATACCATGGTCAATTTAAATCCCCTGTATACAAAATGATTTAAGTTCCAACAATAACGAAATAAAGCACTTAACTACTAGTTACCTTTCTGGTAAGTGTGTATTGACATTTTGGAGGTATGATTAGTATGCATGTTAATACTGCAATATGAAATTAACTGCCCTTCTTGGCTAATGGTAGGGGATCGCTTTACATGTTGGTGTTCCGAGTTCGAATCCCGTACACAGTCGTGTTCTATTTTCGATTTCTTATTGAACATCTGAAATTCCTCATTTATTTGTAGGAACTATATGAGTATATGGATGTTAATACTGTTTTGAGAAGTCAATGTCCTCCGTGGCCTCGTGGGTAAACGGCTGCTCCACAAGCTGGCGTTGCGGGTTCGATTCCCGGAGGTGATGAATTTTTTTTTTTCGATTTCTTTCTCTTTTTCTTTTTCTTTTTTTTCTGACCATTATTTTCACTTCAGCATACCATGGTCAATTTAAATCCCCTGTATACAAAATGATTTAAGTTCCAACAATAACGAAATAAAGCACTTAACTACTAGTTACCTTTCTGGTAAGTGTGTATTGACATTTTGGAGGTATGATTAGTATGCATGTTAATACTGCAATATGAAATTAACTGCCCTTCTTGGCTAATGGTAGGGGATCGCTTTACATGTTGGTGTTCCGAGTTCGAATCCCGTACACAGTCGTGTTCTATTTTCGATTTCTTATTGAACATCTGAAATTCCTCATTTATTTGTAGGAACTATATGAGTATATGGATGTTAATACTGTTTTGAGAAGTCAATGTCCTCCGTGGCCTCGTGGGTAAACGGCTGCTCCACAAGCTGGCGTTGCGGGTTCGATTCCCGGAGGTGATGAATTTTTTTTTTTCGATTTCTTTCTCTTTTTCTTTTTCTTTTTTTTCTGACCATTATTTTCACTTCAGCATACCATGGTCAATTTAAATCCCCTGTATACAAAATGATTTAAGTTCCAACAATAACGAAATAAAGCACTTAACTACTAGTTACCTTTCTGGTAAGTGTGTATTGACATTTTGGAGGTATGATTAGTATGCATGTTAATACTGCAATATGAAATTAACTGCCCTTCTTGGCTAATGGTAGGGGATCGCTTTACATGTTGGTGTTCCGAGTTCGAATCCCGTACACAGTCGTGTTCTATTTTCGATTTCTTATTGAACATCTGAAATTCCTCATTTATTTGTAGGAACTATATGAGTATATGGATGTTAATACTGTTTTGAGAAGTCAATGTCCTCCGTGGCCTCGTGGGTAAACGGCTGCTCCACAAGCTGGCGTTGCGGGTTCGATTCCCGGAGGTGATGAATTTTTTTTTTTCGATTTCTTTCTCTTTTTCTTTTTCTTTTTTTTCTGACCATTATTTTCACTTCAGCATACCATGGTCAATTTAAATCCCCTGTATACAAAATGATTTAAGTTCCAACAATAACGAAATAAAGCACTTAACTACTAGTTACCTTTCTGGTAAGTGTGTATTGACATTTTGGAGGTATGATTAGTATGCATGTTAATACTGCAATATGAAATTAACTGCCCTTCTTGGCTAATGGTAGGGGATCGCTTTACATGTTGGTGTTCCGAGTTCGAATCCCGTACACAGTCGTGTTCTATTTTCGATTTCTTATTGAACATCTGAAATTCCTCATTTATTTGTAGGAACTATATGAGTATATGGATGTTAATACTGTTTTGAGAAGTCAATGTCCTCCGTGGCCTCGTGGGTAAACGGCTGCTCCACAAGCTGGCGTTGCGGGTTCGATTCCCGGAGGTGATGAATTTTTTTTTTTCGATTTCTTTCTCTTTTTCTTTTTCTTTTTTTTCTGACCATTATTTTCACTTCAGCATACCATGGTCAATTTAAATCCCCTGTATACAAAATGATTTAAGTTCCAACAATAACGAAATAAAGCACTTAACTACTAGTTACCTTTCTGGTAAGTGTGTATTGACATTTTGGAGGTATGATTAGTATGCATGTTAATACTGCAATATGAAATTAACTGCCCTTCTTGGCTAATGGTAGGGGATCGCTTTACATGTTGGTGTTCCGAGTTCGAATCCCGTACACAGTCGTGTTCTATTTTCGATTTCTTATTGAACATCTGAAATTCCTCATTTATTTGTAGGAACTATATGAGTATATGGATGTTAATACTGTTTTGAGAAGTCAATGTCCTCCGTGGCCTCGTGGGTAAACGGCTGCTCCACAAGCTGGCGTTGCGGGTTCGATTCCCGGAGGTGATGAATTTTTTTTTTTCGATTTCTTTCTCTTTTTCTTTTTCTTTTTTTTCTGACCATTATTTTCACTTCAGCATACCATGGTCAATTTAAATCCCCTGTATACAAAATGATTTAAGTTCCAACAATAACGAAATAAAGCACTTAACTACTAGTTACCTTTCTGGTAAGTGTGTATTGACATTTTGGAGGTATGATTAGTATGCATGTTAATACTGCAATATGAAATTAACTGCCCTTCTTGGCTAATGGTAGGGGATCGCTTTACATGTTGGTGTTCCGAGTTCGAATCCCGTACACAGTCGTGTTCTATTTTCGATTTCTTATTGAACATCTGAAATTCCTCATTTATTTGTAGGAACTATATGAGTATATGGATGTTAATACTGTTTTGAGAAGTCAATGTCCTCCGTGGCCTCGTGGGTAAACGGCTGCTCCACAAGCTGGCGTTGCGGGTTCGATTCCCGGAGGTGATGAATTTTTTTTTTTCGATTTCTTTCTCTTTTTCTTTTTCTTTTTTTTCTGACCATTATTTTCACTTCAGCATACCATGGTCAATTTAAATCCCCTGTATACAAAATGATTTAAGTTCCAACAATAACGAAATAAAGCACTTAACTACTAGTTACCTTTCTGGTAAGTGTGTATTGACATTTTGGAGGTATGATTAGTATGCATGTTAATACTGCAATATGAAATTAACTGCCCTTCTTGGCTAATGGTAGGGGATCGCTTTACATGTTGGTGTTCCGAGTTCGAATCCCGTACACAGTCGTGTTCTATTTTCGATTTCTTATTGAACATCTGAAATTCCTCATTTATTTGTAGGAACTATATGAGTATATGGATGTTAATACTGTTTTGAGAAGTCAATGTCCTCCGTGGCCTCGTGGGTAAACGGCTGCTCCACAAGCTGGCGTTGCGGGTTCGATTCCCGGAGGTGATGAATTTTTTTTTTTCGATTTCTTTCTCTTTTTCTTTTTCTTTTTTTTCTGACCATTATTTTCACTTCAGCATACCATGGTCAATTTAAATCCCCTGTATACAAAATGATTTAAGTTCCAACAATAACGAAATAAAGCACTTAACTACTAGTTACCTTTCTGGTAAGTGTGTATTGACATTTTGGAGGTATGATTAGTATGCATGTTAATACTGCAATATGAAATTAACTGCCCTTCTTGGCTAATGGTAGGGGATCGCTTTACATGTTGGTGTTCCGAGTTCGAATCCCGTACACAGTCGTGTTCTATTTTCGATTTCTTATTGAACATCTGAAATTCCTCATTTATTTGTAGGAACTATATGAGTATATGGATGTTAATACTGTTTTGAGAAGTCAATGTCCTCCGTGGCCTCGTGGGTAAACGGCTGCTCCACAAGCTGGCGTTGCGGGTTCGATTCCCGGAGG
>CM055898.1:58448316-58574702 GCA_029582155.1 Panopea generosa | reverse complement strand
TTTAGTACTGAACTGTTTTCAAATGTTTAAAATGAAAAAGGTTTATATAAACTGAAAATGGTTCAGACTAAAAGGCATTACAATACCATTTGACTGGTGGATATGACTTAAAAATTGTTGAAAGCGACGCTAAACACCATACAACAACAACAACATACAGTACCATTTGCATGTACTGATTTTCTGCTTGGAGTTGTTATTCTTAAAAAATACATGTTTTAGGTTCATATTGTCAAATAACTCCAGTTATCACTAAACTGAATACGATGCATAATGTTTTTAGCTAACCTGAGCAAAGCTTTAGGTGATCTATTCTGATCACCCTGTGTCTGTTTGCCATTGTCCGTCCGTAAACTTTATGTTGTATGCACTCTATCACCTGCATTTTTCATTGGGTCTCACCAAACTTAAATGGGGGTTATATAACAAACCGTAGTATCTTGGACAAGTTCTTTAACTAGCCAAATTGGACAGTTAATGTCAGAGTTATATCATTTGAAACATGAAAAATTGCACTATTTGACCTTATGTGAACTCCAGTACCCGCATTTTTAGCTCGACTATTCGGAGAATAAAGAAAGCTATTCTACTCACCCAGGTCACACCTTGGTTTAAGTTTTGCATGCAATTCCCTATTTCAGTAACCATTGTATGTATTGCCTTGAAACTTTACACAAGCCGTCCTAATCATCACCCTACTACAGTAACTATGTTGGATAACTCTTGCATGAATATAATACAAACTATTGCCCTTGTTTGACTTAGAAATTCTGGTTTAAGTTTTGCGTGCAAGCACCATCAAGTCAATATCTCACCAACCACTTTGTGTATTTGATTAAAACTTTACACAAGCATTCCCAGTCATCAACCCTACTACAATAACTAAGTTAGATAATTCTTGTCTTAATATGATGCAAATTATTGCCCTTGTTTGACTTAGAAAATCTAGTTAAAAGTTTTGCGTGCAAGTACAATTAAGTCCATATCTCAGTAACCATTGCATGTATTGACTTGAAACTTTACACAAGTCTTCCCAGCCACCAACCCTAATACAATAACTAAGTTAATTAACTCTTGCATGAATATAATGTAAATAATTGCCCTTGTTTGACTTAGAAAATCTGGTTAAAGTTTTGCATGCAAGTCCCATCAAGTCCATATCTCACCAACCACCCAATGTATTTGATTGAAACTTTACACAACCCTTTCCAGTCATCACCTCTACTACAATAACCAAGTTAGATAACTCTTGCATGAATATAATGCAAATTATTGCCCTTCTTTGACTCTTTGAATTTTAAGTTAAAGTTTTGCATGCAAGTACTGTCAAGTCCATATTACACCAAGTGCTCAATGTAAATGATTGAAACTTTACATATGGGTTTGCAGTCATGAAATCAAATAAATTATTCAAATCTGATAACTATTGCTGGATTTTTTTGCAAATTAGGGCCTTTGTTTTGCTTAAAAATTTTAACTCAGCAGTCACTGTATGTATTTGATTGAAACTTCATACAAGATATTGCAGTTATAGACCTACTCAATTTTGTCAATTTTCTAAGTAAAATAACTCTTATTTGCTTGGATTTGTCATCAGTCTCAATCAAATTTGTACTTCTGTGACAAATATTCGAATAGTCGAGCGCGTTGTCCCTCCGACAGCTCTTGTTCATTTGATCCTCTCTAAACATTGTAGTTATATAACCATGATATCTCAGACAAGTTCTTGAACTTACAAAGTAATTATATAACCATACTATTCCTATATTCTTCTTATGTTTGATTTGATATCAAACATAAAAAGAATATGGGAATAGCATGGTAAATGAATTTTGACTGTGGTATGACATTGTGTCCTCAAATGAAAGATAGGTAAAAGACTTTCACAAGGTAAAGCTTATTCTCCATAGAAGTAGTAAGTTGACATTTAATTTTGTGACAAAATATGCTATCTCTATGTTTAATTATGTATTATAATTAAAACTATTTTATTTTATATAGGTCCCTTAAAGAAGCTCTTACTAGTGTTGCTACACACAACTGTATTGGTAAGAAAAATTGGACTATTCATGTTTTAAGAAAAAGGTTTATAATCACTGCCATGGAACAGCTAGAAGAAGCTAGTGATGATGACCTGAGCTGTCAGATCAAAGTTACATTCATAGGAGAGGAGGGGGTAGATGCAGGGGGCTTGACAAGAGAATTATTTTCTCTTCTCTTTCAAAAGACTGATATATTTGAGAATGGAAGCTTTTCACTTAACCCAGTTCTTTTGGATAACAATGCATACAACTTACTAGGAAAAGCTGTGGCATTAGCTTTGATTAATGGGCACCCTGGTCCACAGAGATTTGGATCCATTGCTACCAAATACATCCTAAGTGGTGAAGTTCCAGACTTCAAAACAATAAATACTGACTGTATCAAGCAGCAAGATGTTGCTGTTGTCATCAAAGCGGTAAGTAAACATTATTATTGCAAATTATTTTGTTTTGCTACAGTAAATTGAAACCACATAAAAGATCAAACATTTGTTAATATAAATAAAACCTTTAATTGAGTACCATATTTGTTAGTAAAGTATACTTGACATCTCATCATATGTCCAACTATTTCGCATATTTCAGCAGATTGTTTTAAAATCAATTATATTATTTTAATATATATATATAATTATATATATTGATATTTGAAGATTTGCAAATATTTCTAGGATAAATGTTCATATCCAAATATGTTCAAATCTGATAGGTTTGATTCAAAGCTAGAACACTGCTATTAAAATAGATAAGTGAACCATCAGAACCTTTATTGTTTTTCTTGCCAATGAACATACCTTGTGGTCTAAGTATTCATCTGTCAACCCAGAAGTGCTATGTTCAAACCGCAGTCGGGACAAAAAAGAGAATAAAATAAATTATTTATTTTATAAAAGTATTTATTTAAAATGATCCAATTGACCATAAGTCTTAATGGTGCAAGGAATGGTTCAAAATGATATATTTATTGATTTATTGCTCACTAAAAGTCTAATAAATAGATAAATATCAAACGATAAAAGAATGAGTTTTATACGTAAGTTTATTTTAATGATTTTTTTAAAAACATTTTACAAGTTGAATGAGTTTTGATGAAACCTGAATGTTTCCTATAATCTAATATGGTGGACTAGTGACCATTTTGTTTTCCTACAAAATGTATCTTAAAAAGATAAATGTTTAGGAGAGGTATGAGTACTTTATAGTCACAGTTTTCAGTTTTAAATGTTTGCTGACTTATATAACTTTACCAGACATGTACCCGTACACTTGTTTTATTTCAGATAGAAACTGCTACAGCAGATAATATTTGCAGTGTTTTTGAGGAAAGTATATCAACATTGGAGCAAACTGGATACAAACAGATTCTCACAATGGAAAACCGACAAGAGGCAGTTACCATTATAAAGGGACATTTTTTGCTCTACAGAATAATGGGACCTTTATTGCAATTTATGGAAGGTATCATCAGATAAGAATAATACTCCAATATTCAATTTCTGTCCCCCAACAATAATTGCTTTCATGAAAATAACATGCTTTGCCAGAGTTGCTTAATATTCTCTAGACTTTCCAAAGATATGGCTTTGCTTATATTTAATGTTGTTTCACTGTTTGGGACTATAGGTTTAATCACCATTCGTCGGTCTTGGCATCAGTCCGTCATGAAAAATTACTTAGAAAAATATCAAAACTAGGTTTGTGAAGCTTTGCATGTGGATAGAGGGCAATAAGGAGATGATGCAAGTCATTTTATTTTTTCAGTCAAACAAATATTGTGGTTGTTATGTCAACACAATTGGTAAAATTACATATACAACATGAATCTTTTTACACAAAAAATATCCAACCTTCATGTGATACTTAATGCATGTGGATAGAGAGCAAAAAGGACATCATGTACATCGTTTGTTTATTTTTTCAGTTGTAGTTGCCATGGCAACAACATTGTAAAAATTATAGATACAACCCGGATCTTGCAAGAACCCAGAAAGTATAAACTGGTTGGGGACTTACATATTGATTGTCTAGCTTTGACCTTGCTTTCATAGATAGACCTCTTTAAGCGAGACAGGAGAGACATTTGATTCTGCAAAATTGTCTTGTTAAATAAAGATTTGTTGTTTTTTTACATCTGTTATGAACTTAAGTTTCCTATTTCCTTGTCAGGGTTGAAACTCCATGGAATTCTGGATATCTTGAAGAGTAAACCCACTGAAGCTGCAAATTGCCTACTGGAAGGTGTAAATTGTTCATCAGACAGGGTTATGGACTTCTATGTACCAAGCTACTCCACAAAGGAAAGTGAAAAGGAATCAGAAGAGGTTGTAATGTATAACCTGGCAAAATTCCTTAAGAAAACAGAGCGTAAGTTCATCATGAAGGCATATTTACAAGTAAAAATGAGAAAGACACCATTATCTACATTTTTCAGGTCAATTAAAAGATTTATGCTTTGATTTTAACACCAATGCAAAGTGTTCTTTCCTTTTGAGGTACCTTGGCAAAATACCTTTAAATTACTAAAAAGGATCTTATTGAAAGAAAAATTTCACCTTCTGCATGTTTATCATACCTGACCTTTTTTACTGAAACTGGAAAAGAGAAACTTTTTATTCCTTTTATAAAAAACATTATTTTGGCCTGGACCTCATTTAAAATATTATTTGTTTGCAGTATCAGTCGTATTGACAATTGTACTGATCTGAAACTTTTATGGCTCCCTCCCCCAATATTCTTTTTGTTGTTCATTCAAAATGTTCCTTCAGTTGCATGTCCGTTTTCTGTGTATTCAATCTGCAACCTTTGGGCGCGGTAAAGAGATTCTAAGATTGATTGCAAAAAATATATAAAAGAAATAATTTACCTACCAGCCCCTGAATGATATAGATTGGAATTGGAAAATAAACTATTTTAAGGATGGACTTGTTTGAGAATATATTCAATGCTGGCATATAAAACACATTTTTCCCATTACATGTATTTAGCTCACAAATATTGATTTAAATTAAATTTTCTTTCTTGTTAGTTCATATAGATACTATGGTTATGTGTTAAACAGAACCTTTTTATTGCCAAAAATACTTAAATGAAGAATGCAATGTTCTAGTCTGTAAATGTGAGGAATACTATTTATGTTCATGCATGCTTGTCTTTTCTTCTTTGTATCGTACTTTAAACCCATTTCTTATATTTCTTAGGTGGACAACTGAGCTCGCAATGGATCGACATAGAGGGAGAGCAGCAGAATGAAGATGCTTCTGTTGTATTATCAATAGGAGATGTCCTTCAAGCACTTGTTGGTAGTCCTGAACTACCTACCAATGTTAAATCAGGAGTAGTCAATTTCGATCATGTATCATACAGTTTACCTTCTGTTAATACATGTGTGCCATCAATTTTGTTTTCAAGTATGGGAAAACTTCAAGATTATCCTCAGTTTGAGGAATATATGAAATACATTGTAATTGGGGCTTATGGGTTTGGGCAAGTGTAAAGAAAGGAGGAGCATACTATTACTTGTTTGTCGTTTACTTACCCATAATTTTTATGTTGAGAAGGTACATTTAGGAAGGTAACTTATTATATTATATATTTTAAATTGGGTTTTGTCGGACATAACATCTAATTATTACCTTTTCCTTGCACATTATCTCTTTAAAGCCAGTAATTGAAAATGTTTGTTTTTTTTATAAAGAAATGAACAACATATTTATGAATAACAAACATTTTTTGAAATTCAATGCCTTTCATGGATTTAAGACCAGCCAGTGGATAAAATGAACACATAGGAAAAACCAGTCAACAGAGTAAAAAATAATATTGGGAAAAAACAGATTTTCAACATTTTACTATTAAATAAAATCTCTTTGTATTCATCGGATATAAAAATTGAGACAGGGTCATTTAAAGGGGATTTGATATAAATAAGGGACAAGCAGGGGCCAAAAAATAAACAAGCGCATATCATCAGGATTTGTAGATATATCTAGATATATATACAGATTTACCCTGTGGCCTCAACTCCTAGTTTTCATCTGATTCTAATCAAACTTGCATTACATCATCATCTCAACAAGACATAATGTTAATGGGGTTATCCATGTACTAATTGGACACATATCTTTATTTTTTTATAAAAATAATTATTTTTTGGGGAGTACAATAAAAATTATTTTTATCATTATCAGGTAGGTAGGTAAAGGGCAATAAACAATATTTTATATTAGGCCTAACTAGAAGGAACTTGTGTGAATGTTGATGTATTGTTTAAAAAGTTAAGTTTATTCAGCAATCTACAAAGTTTGTCTTTGGCCATTTACAAAGTTTTACAAAGAAATATGGCAAAGATAACACATATTGTAATAAACATATATGTTTATAATCATTTATATACAAATATAGTAAAATTGTAAAATGTATCGAAATCTTATTTTGTAGTGTAGTTAAACTTGCATAAAAGTACCGAATAAACTTTTGGATCTCGAATATATATATATATATAACAAATATTAGACATTTAACAATAGCTTCCATATATATTATTCTTGCGAAACAGTGATATTTTTCAGGGTATTTTTTCTTATTACAAGAGCTTGAATAAATTTTAACAACAGTTTTTCATTTTTAGACAACACTCCTCATGTATATGTAAATTTACATAGTAAAGTGTATTTTTAAATTGTACACATTAATCAAGTTTAGGTGAATTATGTATACTTATACTCCTTCTTTGAAAAAACTGGTGTTGTAAGTAAAGGTAAATAAATGGTATTGACCCCAGTCGTTTGCTATTAAAATTCGAGTAACCAAAATTGTCTATAACAATTTCCATTTATGTTATTACATTGGTCAATGTATATGCATATAAAGGTGACTTAATATCACTCATTAATTTTAACCAAATAAACTTGATCCTGTCACGCAACTTGGTTCATAATTATGTGTTTGTTATTACTACTAAACACCTTGCTGCATTCTTCTTAATGGCATGGGTCCCCCATGGCCATGTTATCTAAGGCGCCGTCTTAAGATCACTTACCTATCACCACAAAGGTCTTGGGTTCGAGTCCCGCTCGCTCCAAAAAGTTTATGTGAGAAAGTTTGCCAATTACTTACAGAATGACGGGCTCTTCTCAGCCTGAGGTCTTCCTTTATTAGCAAAACTGGATATGCCATATATAAACTGAAATGTATTGAAAATGGCATTAAAACCCATTAAAAAATCTAATGGCATCGAGATTGACCTCCAGGGATACCTAAACTACAAAGTAATAAGTATTAGTATTTTGCTTAGTTCTGTTTCTTAAAATTAATTAGTTTAGAGCAACTGAATTTTGCACAGTATTTGTTATGGAAAGTTGAAATCATGCAGATTTATCTTATCGGTGGTATTATTAAAACCATTATGTTTTAGATCTTTGCTTTGATTTAATGATTGTACTTTTCAAAATCATTCACTATTATTTCAAATAACCTTGTCTGCCTTAGCAGGATAAATTTGTTTTCCATGCACACATCTCTGCCATTAAAAACTTATACATGTAGTTGAACATCTTTTGATAAGTTACTGTATCTCGGTTTGATGGTTGTCTAGCTTGGGCTTTGTGTTGATAGCTAGACTTTGTCAAAACCTCACTTTGTGATGAAGTGATATAAACAAGACAATTGTGCAAAATTCTCATCATGTTGACTTTATATTTGACAAAGCAATATTAGTATTACACTGAAATGTATTATGAGCTCTCTTGATAAACACAAAGCTGCTGTCTAATATTAAAATCATTTAATAATGGTATAACTTGAAAAAATAAATTGTTCAACTTTTATATGCATATTACTTTTAACTATATTCCAACTATGTCCACCTGCACGTGTGTCCAAAAGTTATTAAACAAACAGTTTTACTAAATTAATCTCAGTTCTTGAACATAACGGAACCTAAAACGAGTAAGGTCTATTTCAGAAAAAAATCTGGGGGTGGGGGGGGGGGAGATATTTTAAAATTTGTTATTTTGGTGAGGGGTCTTTTTTTTATTTATTTTATTAAATAGTGGAATCAATTTTTATTTCGATTATTTTTTATAAAATCGGTTCTGGTTTTCTGATCTTGGAATGGATGTTCACTGAATTCTTTATATGCATGTTAAATTGCTTCCCTTTTTGATAATAAAAGTGTATTCTCAAGTCAGGAGGTGTTAAAACAGGGGTATACAATGTTCTATAAATGCAAAGAATTGCACTTGATTCAGGGACAATAACTTTAATTTACATATATCTTTGACAAAAAGAACAAAAAATATTTCCTATTCCTACATGCCCCCTCAGATTTTTTCCTGGAATAGCCCTTTTCTCAATTATCTTGTACAAGACTACATATTTCTTCGAAAATATCTTCTCCAAAACAAGAAGACTCCTTGTTTAGAACATCTTGTATCTGCAACATAATGTCTTCCTGAAAAACTTGTGTTTCTGGAACTTCAACTGAACCAATGTCAATTACAGATGGTCCCTCGTAGTCAATCCCAATTGTTTCCATATCAACCTTTCAATGTAAAATATATGCATTTACTATATGTACTTCAGTTATGCAAAAGTATGTACAATGATGTATCAGTAACTTAAAAAAATGAAGTTGCTTTGAAACATATTGTACAAAAAAACTTGCAAAATTTGGTGGAATACTTATTGTAAACCGGGGAACTAGATATTACCATGGTGCAGTAATTACAAAAATAATATAACCCTTCATACCAAAATCAAATTGTAGATTTGACTAGTCAAATAAAACATGATTTCTGGTGGACAAAACTTGATAATCTACTAGGTATTTCATTTTAACTTATTTTATGTTGAGGTTATAAAGAGACTCACCTCATCTTCTTCACTTTCAATGTTTCGGTTTTGACCTGATATCCAAAGCTGCAAAGGAGTTCTATTGTGTTCAGTGCGAAGAGGTCTTCTTATAAGCGCATTACAATAGCTATCAAGGTGTGCCTGTATACGAGGCAAAAACACCAAATGAAGCACTTTTAAATGCATTTCATTGGATGGATCTAGAGTTTCCTTCTCTTCCATGAGACGAAATAGACTGTAATACATTTGAGCACATCCGTTCCACAACTCGCGCCATAGTCGTTCAATCCTGCATAGAAGAAAATTAATGATGTTGATATTACTTCTAGATGTTACCAATTCCATTATATGACTAACATTTCGGAAGCAGCATGTAAATTATATGAATAGCCAATATTATTAACACTGCTACCTTGGTGTAGCTGTAAACAACTCTGTTCTGGTGATGCTCATATCATTTACCTGGCTCCAATCTTCCCAGTGATGGCTTAAAAACTTACATTGGGCAGAATTGTCTGTACATATATATATTCAAATAAATAAGTTTTGTATTCTTAGAATTTAAGTATTTACTGGCAAGTCATTATGCACAATGTATTTAAAATACACGTATTGAAGGTAATGTTGGTGGGATTTGACTGGAATTTATAAACAACCAGTTGTTTGGCACAACTAGTATGAAGATTAAAGACGATGTGCACTCGAAGATACGGTCGGTAGTGCTAATAAATTTACCATGCAGGTTCAAATTTATGATTTATAGTTGTATTTATTTAAACTGGAAGCCCCAAAAATATATATGTATGTAGTGCTACAAAATAACTTCCAACAGTGTTTTAAATTCACAATATTTGGTTCTTGGCACTGAAATCTAAACAACCTCACTTCCAGAACAGTAGTGCTCATTGCTGGGGTAAAGCATATCATTTAGAGGACATGATCATATTTATCAAATGAATTCAGTCTTCAATGACAAGCCGGGCCCGATTAGCTCAGTCGGTTACTTGTCAGACTATCAATCAAGGGGTTGTGAGTTCGAATCCCCGCCCGGCAACAGTCTCCATGATGATTGATATACGACATTGTGTCTCATTATCATTCGTCTCTCACCACTGATTCAAGTGGGAAAGTTTTCAGTTACTTGCGGAGATGGGGTGTGCTCGAGTACTGGTTAATCTCAGGAAACAGTGGTTAGGTTAACTGATCGTCTGTTAGCCCTCGATGGCATAAAAATGATGCTTAATATTCAATCAATCAATCAATCAATTCAATGACAACCCTTTTAACACAATTTATTTGATGCATACCATATAATATTATATTCACTTATAACTACTTTTTCTACATGTATAACATTACTCTACTTTCATAAATCATTATCCCACCTTTGATTATGAACACTCCTCCCGGCTATGAATGGTCTGTTTGTCCTTGGTCTTTTGGTAAGCATGTACTCTGCAACCAATACATTTTCACCTCCTTTGTCAGCACGAACTCTCTTAGGTAGACCATATGTACAGACAGCTTCACTAAACGCATGTAATACTGTTTGTGCCTTGTTGTTGTTGCTTACTTTCATGTATACGGGTATTCACGAGTAACCATCTATGCCACCATGGATAACTATATGCCATCTGCAAACAACATCATATATATGATCAGCCTTTAAATGGAAGTGCATTTAGTTTAACCCTACTTGTAAGAGTTTGTATTTTGTTTGTCTATCCTCAGCTTGTTTTCATTTTAATGTTTTCCTTATTAAAATCATCGCCCCTATCAATTGTTAAATATAAACATTCTAAATAAAGCACAAAACTAAGGACAAAAGACAACCACTAAGATGGGATATATCTTCAACAGTGGTTATAGCCACTGATTTGTGTTATATTGTTGTCCTTGTGAACACAACAGCATCTTCATATATTTTTTTTTATTTTCACTTAGCAAAACACAAAAATATTGTCAGACTTCTTCAATCAGCCTTACTAGACCATTACTGTACACACAAATTGTTAAAAGACCAGTAGATGGGCAGATAACTTATTAATAATGCATAATAGTTAATTGCAAGAAAAGAATGTTTGGTCCTCATGGTTGAAATTGAAAAAGAAAATATCAATTTGTAATTTTCAATACGGATAAAGTAGATAATTATGTTCAAACATTCTTGAATTTAATAGAGAAACCTGATGCAATGCATCAGTTTTCACTTTTTAACATCCAGGCCTGATTACCTCAGTCATTAACCCGTCTGACTATCAATCCAGTGGTCCTGAGTTCGAATCCCCACCTGCCAAGTCTCTGTGATCATTGATATACAACATTTTGTCCCATTATCTTTCGTCGCTTTCCGCTGTTTAAGTGGGAAAGTTATCGGTTACTTATGGAGATGGGGTATGCTCGAGTACTGGATGACCATTCAGGATCCCAGAAAACAGTGGATAGGTTAACTGATTGCATAAAAATGACACTAAATATTCAATCAATCAATCCCCTAATAACCAGAGAGTAATACATCTTTCCAAAATAGAAACAAAATAATTTGGTTTCATTGATTCTTTCGTTTGGATTTCATTGAAAATAACACTTAATGATGACAATAAATATGAATAAAGGTAAAATTAATTGACTATCGAGCTGTCATTAGCACATGGTTAATGTTTTTGTTGGTTAAAAAGGTTGCTCTCTGGTGTAAATTGTTTATACCTGATGAGTTTATGGTAGCCATCAATATGCCACAGTTCCAATGGACCTTTCACATTATAGGTTCGTCTCTAAACTCTACATGTGGTGAAGAACAATCGTCTGAAAAGAACACCGCAGGGATCACAATTATGAATGGCTTTCCTTATTCTATATTCTTGCACGCGATGCCCTTCACTTGACAATAAACTGCTGATAGTCCGATATCCAACATTAGGAAAATTTTGATTTAATGTAGTAACTTTTCGATCCAATTCCTTGTCTGTTAGACTACTGTATTGCTGCGCTACTGTTAAGTTGAATTCAGATAGTCTCCTTTCAACAGTTCGTTGACTTACATGTAATATGTTTGCAATTTCTTTTATCTTAAAACCACATTGTAGATAATACTCCAGTGTGTTGTATGGAATAGAGAACTTTGGTCTACTTTGTATGCCCCATTCAATCTCTGGCTGTATTGTGTCATGGTGTTCATAGTCTGAATGAAACTGTAATATACATTGAATTGCTTGTTCTACACAGTGGACAAGATTTTCTATATCTGCTATTTGGGACAACTGCAGTATCATAGTCAACAGAACTTCCATGTGTTGTATTAAATTGTCAGTTCTATTATTTTCTATGCACTGTGCTAAGAAAAGCAGCCTTTCACGGACTAGATTTTTCATTTGTGAAATAACTTCCATGTTTAAGTGTACCTAAAATAAAAATGAAATAAATAATTATCATCATTGTTAATTATTACATTACTACTTTAACCATTCCATATATATGACAAAATATATGGAATGGTAAAAGTAGTAATGGCATTAACTGTTTACCATTTGATTTTTTTAAGAGTTGTACAAAGATGGCTTGAAATGACAGAATCTTAATAACATTTCCAATATTCATCTGATTTGATTCAAGAAACTGTATAATATTAAGATACTATGGTTATGTAATTGCTGTGTAAGTTTGGTTAGAAACAAATGTAACGCAATGTTTGACAATTTAAGGATCACAACCTCCACTTATCATTTATTCATGAGGCTACCCAGCATTTAAAAAAAAATAATGTGCAAAATTGAGCCTTTTCACAACTGTTGGGAGTGGATTTCACACTTCAGTCAGGGGTGGGATTCCACTCCTTTGCCGTTTTTGTTTATAAAGGTTCTAAGACAAAAAATGAGGCATACACATACCTTGGTAACTTGTGTATGTAACATTAAAGTGCTAGATTGTTAGTCTCATTCAATTGTTGCAAAAGGTGCATTTGTTTTTTTATTGCACATTTTACATTGTGCCCCTTTGTGATTATCATTGAAAATATCACATTGTTCAACTAGTGCATATCAAAGCACGTTTTCGAACGATTTTTATTTTTTTTTATTTGATCGTCCTCTACGTGCATACGCCATTCGCTTTTTTATGGGTGGATTTTCCGCACCGATTTCAGTGCGGAAGCCAAAACACTCATATTGACGAAAATATGTAATATAATTAGCAAAAACTCTTACCTGTTGTTATAAAAACACTTTATTTATGTCCATAACAAAAAAATATCCACAAAATCGCACATTTAACACTGAAATAACTTTGTTTTTACACAATCCTACTTTCATATCGCGTTTGACAGTTATCACGTGACGAGCACTATTCAAGCGTCGTAGCGATTTGAATAAAAAAACACTGTGATGGAAGTTCTACGCGATAAATAGGAAAGGTAATACTTGTGGCGGAAGAGTATTACACATTATTTTTCAAGTCAGTAACCCTGTGTATTCAAATGAAAACAACACATGGGTGTTATGACAAAAAAGTCAATATTCATCAAGTAACATTTCAAGTGTATTCAAATGAAGACAGCAATATTTGTTTTGACAATAATTGGGTTCAACAATATTCACCACTTTAAATAAATAGTCTGTCTATAGCAGAGATGTTGCCTACACACTGACACTTCTTTTGACAAATGATGCAGCAGCAACAAGAGCTGCATTCACACACATGACATTGTCTTTTTTCACAGTTTTTTCGATTGTGGGATATCTGTTATTTTCATAGTCTTTGTAAGTAATTGCTTTAATACTTGTTCGCGCAGACACACCTCACTACTGACTAGCTCGCGAATATCATCGTCTGATACTGTTTTCATCAGTGATCATTTATAGGAGTATAGTAGAGCGACAGAAGGTTGTCCTGCACGACCACCCCTTCCTACCTCCTGCCAATACCCCAAAACACTTTTAGGCGCTCCCCAGTGCATGATGATATCAATGTCCGGTATATTTATTCCCATACCGAAAGCTACTGTACAAACCAGTACCCTAATGTTTCCCGTAACGGATGTAAAATAGGCTAAAATTCTATCTTTGGAGTTTTGATCCGTAGAACTGTGGAACATTTCTGCAATTCTCGATTTTGCACAAATTTCACCTTTGTACGCCTCGTCTCCTAGAGACAATATAATCCAGGATCAAATGCTGTACACAGCAGCATACGTTCTGAAAAAAAAAGAATTATTAAAACTTAAACTTAGATAATTAAAAAAAAAGGTAAACTCGTTGATACAAAAAAAGTACATTTTTTCCTTTTTCTTTCGGACGGCTTTTTGCATTCCTGCATTTTCTCTCGTGCATTACGCATGTATATATACATTGTTTCACCATCATAATAAATATAAATTATTTCACAAAGTATGCCTAATACGTATTTTTTTACAGCATTATGTTTTTAAATACATTTTACTAACCGGCAAAATATGAGCGTTTTCCTTATTTCATTGGATGATTTCAAATAGTCCAGATACCACGCCAGTTCTTCCTTGTGATCTTGAGAACATGGTCTTATATCCAAGAAAATATTGGGTCTGAAAAAAGAAGAAAAGATACCCATTAGTCATATGACTATACACTTATATGTATGTTTAATTAAAACAGAATACAGTTATTGTAGTTTTAAGTAAACTTTGTTAATTGTATTTTTTTCAATATAATTTTATTATTTAAACGTATAAACTCTGTAGGATCGAGAGAAGCGACCCTGCTCCACCATCCCCCCAAGTGCGTTTGTGAGATTTAAATATAAAAAAATGGCAGAATCTTAAAGTGAAAATAACGAAACATATCCGCTTAGACTCTGGCAAATGGTAACCTTCGTGTTTTTTCCCAAAGTTAATGGTTTATATTTCGTTTACGATTTCACTCCAGTCTTACACATACCTCCTGTTTCTGAGCTAATGAGATTTATTTTGACCCCCCCCCCCCCCCCCCCGGAAGAAAATTGAATTAAATTTGATAACATACCTGTCCGGTATACGGGTAACTATAACTGTATCTCTCTCATCTAAAACGAGATACCTGAAGATGTCTGCCTCAACCTTCTCAGTTGCTGTAGCAGTCAGTGCAAGCATGGGGCTATCAATGATACTTCTGATATATGGTATTTCCCGAAACTCTGGTCGGAAACTTTCGCCCCTGTAAATTTAAAAGTATTAAAAATACAGATATAAGCGCAGCACGTGTATGTCATTTACGTTTTTATTGACAATATTTATTGCACAATAAATTCTATTAAATACACACTTTTTATAAAAATATAACTATCTAATCGCATGAAATCATTGCATTTATTTATTTATCTTTATTACATGATTTATTCAATATATATGTGTATATGTATATAATTTTATTATGTATGTGCGTTTTACAGTGGGAATAAAAATTGTTTCATAGGTCGTAATTACGGCCGGATATAAAGTATGATTGTATTTATATGACTATTACTGCAACGTTTGTATGTGAATAAAATATAAAAGTCTAAAAGCTATATAAACTTTTCAAAACTGAACTTATAAAGTATGGATATACATACCACTCAGACACACAATGGGCTTCGTCACATACTAGAAAACACAACCGTTCCTTAAATCTGTCATCTAGAGCCAAATTCCGCCAGTGGGATGTTTGTAACAACTCTGGAGAAGTGAAAATAATGGACACTTCGGCACGATATAACTCTGAAATATATATATAATAAAATTAGTTTATAATGAAATTGATCACATGCACAGACAGACAGACAGACAGACAGACAGACAGACAGACAGACAGACAGACAGACAGACAGACAGACAGACAGACAGACAGACAGACAGACAGACAGACAGACAGACAGACAGACAGACAGACAGACAGACAGACAGACAGACAGACAGACAGACAATACCATATCCATCCGTCCCTGGAAGAGGTTAATAAACAATTAAATATGTAATAAATTATATTAATATATATGATTGACTGGCCGGCTTTTCTATCGATATTTCAAATTTAGAATAATTACCTGAAATTTCTGACTTAGCCGTTTCGTTGGTGACTGAAATACTCTTGATGCTATGTGTTTGTAACTGAATCTTTTGGTCTTCCATGAGGCTTAACAGAGGTGATATGACAACAGCTATATGATTTTGCTCAGGGTGTACCTGCAAAAGATCAAAGGTATAAATTAGAAAATCGTCGTCAACGTATTGCCTGATATATAACACAACACAGACTAAACATTATCATGCACAAAAGAGAAAACAATGAGAGAGAGAGAGAGAGAGAGAGAGAGAGAGAGAGAGAGAGAGAGAGAGAGATCCAACGTGAAGAAAAATATACCGCATACTATACATTTTTTGTACAAATATAATTATCATTGATGAAATTGATGAATACCCTATTAAATAAAACTGACTTACCTCATCAAGGATAATTGGTGGTAGAGCAAAGCACAGACTCTTTCCAAATCTTGTCGGTAAAATTCCAACAACATCCTTAGAATGCAAAATAGCATTTAAAACATCAACTTGTTCTTCTTTAAAGAAATATCAAAATTATATTTATGTTTTACGGCTTCGAACACATTTTCTGCGTCAATATCCATCTTCCCGCGCTGAATCCAGCCACCTCTCATTCGAACTACCTCGCCAATTATCCTTATTAATTAATACCGAAGGATGACGGAATCGGCCGAATATGAACGCCAGCTCTGTGTAAAACACGCGCTGTACCACATCAAAGGGACTACATTGGCGTGTGTTGCGTAATGGTTGTCTGTGCTGGTCAGTTAACCCTTTACTTCATAAAGACCTCTTTGGACACCTCTAATATCAAAAGCATTAATTTACCCCGTATCAGCAATGGGTAAATTATGTTTATATTAACTGACAGAGTGGAAAACAGTGCAGGAAGTGTTCAGATTGCTCGTTACAAGCAATCTGAACTCTTCCTGCACTGTTTTCAAAAGCCTTCTGTGATTGGTGCGGGAAAGCGCATATCTATGGAGTAAATGGTTAAGGATATAACTTATAGATTGGTTATGTATATCTGATAGTATTGGGACAAATGGTTAGTTATTATGACATTACTATTGGATTAAATTAAAGTGATAATGTTTTAAAGTCGAGATGGATTTCTATCAGGGAAAATGAATTAATTATGTAGTGCGAAAACTGTAATAAAAAATTTGACGCTAGAGTTGGAGAGCATGTCTCTTTATTGACAATTTACTTGATTGTGAAGGATGTATAGTTTTTGTAAGTCGATTTCATTAAATTGATGATATGTATTGTTTGTCAAATAGGAATAGTTTTCTGTTCTTTTGGAGAAAATTTATTTAAGTAATTATGCAGTGCGTAAACTGAAATAAGATATTTAATGCTCGTGCTGGAGGTTATAAGCGTGTACCTTTATTAACAAAACACCTACCAGGGGATATTCTTAAGGAAATCGTGGGAAGCAGCGTTACTCCTAAAATATATGCGCGTAGCGACTCCAGGTTTGTTTGTAAAGATTGTGAGAAGCTGTTGAAAGTAGCTGCTTCCGGTGCACGTGCCAAAAAAGAATTATTTAAAAAAAACAGAGACGAGAGAAACATGCGTTTGAAAGCAAACATTTAAACAAGTTGATTTAATCAAATTTATTCTGTTTATGTGGGGTAGGGTGCGGGTAATAAAATATTACAAATTACAAAATATATATCATAAGACAGAAGAATGTTTTCTTTTCTTATTTGTCTATAACCCATAGAGATATGGAGCACGTGGTCAAGCGGTAGAGCACCGAACCCATGATCGGAGGGTCGTGAGTTCGATCCTCCGCTACGGCTATGTGTGGTGTCCTTGAGCAAGACATTTTTCCGCAATTGCTTTGTACTGGTTCTACCCAGGAAGACTTCGAACGTGATTTGTCTAAGTTGTAAGAACTTGTTTCACAATCAAAGTAAATTAAATAAGTTTAAACTAAAATAGAGATATACAAGTCCTTGCTATAACCCATATATATATATTTCTCTCTGTAATTTTTTCAATAAAGATCTTATTTTTTTATTTATTCTTCAGCAGTAACAAATCACTTAATCATAATAATATTCATTAAAATAATCATAGGTTTGAAACTAAAAACGTGACGAAATATCGGACAGAAGAAAACTTTCTCATTCCTCTATAACCCATATCGCTCAATCCGCCGAAGTTCTGATTTCGCATGTACATGTTTCCACCCAGTAGCTCGCATCTAGCTCGCATTTAACTCCACTTATGTAAAATGGCTGCTAAATGACAGCAAAACAAGGTAAATTCGAATGTCTTGCTCATAATCACCGTCTTTCAAACTACAGAGGACAGTTTTTTTGCATAGCACGCATTTATTATTCATTATTTTATCAATATAAATCACCGTTTTAAGGAATTAACGATTGTTTACGCAGTAATTGCCTTCGAAAAAGACGTATGTATGTGGTCTAATTTTCCACTTGGTTTTGTTCGGATGGAAATGAGACGTAAAGGGGCTTGTCTCACCCCTATTACGGCGATTAAATGAGACTAATTGTTCAACATGCCCTGATTTATTAAAAAAATATTATTTGTATAAATGTATGTGTATCCTGGCTCCTATTTCACCAACATACTTAGAGCAATTGATTGAATATTAAGCATCATTTTATGCCA
The DNA here is from genome assembly GCA_029582155.1 of Panopea generosa. NCBI lineage: Eukaryota > Metazoa > Mollusca > Bivalvia > Adapedonta > Hiatellidae > Panopea > Panopea generosa. The sequence continues at coordinate 58,556,132 of CM055898.1, read as the reverse complement.
TCGAGGGCTAACAGATGATCAGTTAACCTAACCACTGTTTCCTTGGATCCTGAAAGTTTAACCAGTACTTGAGCACACCCAATCTCAGCAAGTAACTGATAACTTTCCCACTAATCACAAATCACTTAAACTCCCTCTCTCTCTCTCTTTCTCTCTCTCTAAAATCATTAAAAATAAATAAATAACGTTAACTTTTTAACGATTGCATATGTAGCTTTTATAAAACTACTGTAGGGGAAAGATCAAATTTAACTATGTCCAGACTAAATACATTCCATCAGGAATCCAGTCCTTCACTCTGAAGAAAAAGCGGCCCGAACGTCATACACATCTTTGCAACAGTAATTTATGGGCAAGTTAAATCTAGTTGACAATTGTATAATTAACAGCAGTTTTGCCAGTAAGGTTATGACTGTTTATAGTGTATCCATAAAAAAGAAACCTCATACTTACATTTGTGTGTAATAACTGTGTTTAGTGTCGCGAATTCCGATGACTGTTTACAGCAAAATATTTCCATTCGCAACTTCTCGGGTTGTTTGCAGGGGACCTGTCTGTAATTTTGCAGCGCCGCTGAACGTTATATACTCGGAGGTTGTGGTTTATTACAATGATGACGTTCGGTGGCAGCACAGTACAATAAATGTTTAATTTGACACGAAGAGACAAGACGTATGTAGCTTTTACAACGATAGGATATAGTAGGATAGACAAATAGCAAAGTTACAAAGGTGAAATGTTTCATTTCACACAAAGAATTAAGAAGAAAGAAACATTTACATCCATTGCACAAAGAACAAACGACACTTTTACAAGGATAGGATATTGTAGGATAGACAAATAGCAAAGTTACAAAGGTGAAATGTTTCATTTCCCACAAAGAATTAAGAAGAAAGAAACATTTACTTCCATAGAACAAAGAACAAACAACAAATCGCAGACTTAGACTAATGGCGGCGATACCCTTCCATACTGGTAGTCTATAGATGGTACCTATGTAGTTAGCGGTAATCATAGCGCTTAACAGAACATGTCCGTTTAACAAATTGTTTGCAACACGGACATCTGTGGTGGAGCATTCGCCATTTATAACGAATACCAATAATACAGCACACGTTTATATAAAATATGACACCAGTATATTTAATACGACATTAGTATATCTAAGAAGGCATCAGTATATATAATATGATATCAGTGTATATAATATGATATTAGAATATCTAATACGACATCAGTGTATCTAATACGGCATCAGTATATATAATATGATATCAGTGTATATAATATGATATTAGAATATCTAATGCGATACCAGTGTATCTAATACAACATTTGTGTATCTAATACATCAGTGTATCTAGTACGACATCAGTGTATCTAATACGGCATCAGTTTATATAATATGATATCAGTGTATATAATATGATATTAGAATATCTTATGCGATACCAGTGTATCTAATACAACATTTGTGTATCTAATACATCAGTGTATCTAGTACGACATCAGTGTATCTTATACGGCATCAGTGTATCTAGTACGACATCAGTGTATCTTATACGGCATCAGTGTATCTAGTACGACATCAGTGTATCTAGTACGGCATCAGTGTATCTAGTACGAAATCAGTGTATCTAGTACGACATCAGTGTATCTAGTACGGCATCAGTGTATCTAGTACGACATCAGTGTATCTAGTACAACATCAGTATATATCTAGTACGACATCAGTGTATCTTATACGGCATCAGTGTATCTAGTACAACATCATTGTATCAAGTACGACATCAGTGTATCTAGTACGACATCAGTGTATCAAGTAGGACATCAGTGTATCTTATACAACATTTGTGTATCTAATACATCAGTGTATCTAGTACGACATCAGTGTATCTTATACGGCATCAGTGTATCTAGTACAACATCATTGTTTCAAGTACGACATCAGTGTATCAAGTAGGACATCAGTGTATCTAATACAACATTTGTGTATCTAATACATCAGTGTATCTAGTACGACATCAGTGTATCTTATACAGCATCAGTGTATCTAGTACGACATCAGTGTATCTTATACGGCATCAGTGTATCTAGAACGACATCAGTGTATCTAGTACGGCATCAGTGTATCTAGTACGACATCAGTGTATCTAGTATGACATCAGTGTATCTAGTACGGCATCAGTGTATCTAGTACGACATCAGTGTATCTAGTACAACATCAGTATATATCTAGAACGACATCAGTGTATCTTATACGGCATCAGTGTATCTAGTACAACATCATTGTATCAAGTACGACATCAGTGTATCTAGTATGACATCAGTGTATCAAGTAGGACATCAGTGTATCTAGTACAACATCAGTGGATCAAGTACGACATCAGTGTATCTAGTACGGCATCAGTGTATCAAGTACAACATCAGTGTATCTAGTATGACATCAGTGTATCTAGTACGGCATCAGTGTATCTAGTACGACATCAGTGTATCTAGTACAACATTACTGTATCTAATTACTGTATCTAATACGACATCAGTGTATCTAGTACGGCATCAGTGTATCTAGTACGGTATCAATGTATTAAGTATGACATCAGTGTATCTAGTATGACATCAGTGTATCTAGTACGACATCAGTGTATCTTGTACGGCATCAGTGTATCTAGTACGACATCATTGTATCAAGTATGACATCAGTGTATCTAATACGGCATCAGTGTATCTAGTACGACATCAGTGTATCTAGTACAGCATCAGTGTATCTAGTACGGCATCAATGTATCTAGTACGACATCAGTGTATCTAGTACAGCATCAGTGTATCTAGTACGGCATCAGTGTATCTAGTACGGCATCAGTGTATCTAGTACGGCATCAGTGTATCTAGTACGACATCAGTGTATCTAGTATGACATTACTGTATCTAATACGACATCAGTGTAACTAATACAACATAAGTGTATCTAATACGCATTAATACATTTGTATATCTAACACGACACGACATTGGCATTTCTAATATGATATCAGTATTTCTAATATGACCTTGGTATATTTAATACGACATCAGTATATCTAATACAACATTAGTGTTTTTAATATGACATTAGAATGTCTAATACGATATCAGTATTTCTAATACGACATAAGAATATCTAATACGACATTTTATGATTGATACGGCATTAGTATATCTAACACAACGTTAGTAATTCTAATACGACATAAGTATATATAATACAACGTAAGTATTTCTAATACGACATTAGTATATAAAATACGAAATTAGTATTTCTAATACATCATAAGTATATATAATTCGAAATTAGTATATCTAATACGGTATCAGTGTATCGCATACGACATCAGTATTTCATAAGATTTCAGTATTTTAATACGACATAAGTGTATTTAATAAGACATCAGAATTTCTAATACGACATTAGTTTATCGTATGCGGCATTTGTATATATAATGCAACATAAGTTTATCGTATACGACATTAGTATATCTAATACCACATTAGTATATCTAAATGACATCGGTATATCTAATATGACATCTGTATTTCTAATACGACATTAGAATATTAAATACAATATTAGTATATCTTATACGACAGTATTATATACAATACAACATTAATATCTAATATGACATTATTATTTCTTATACGACATCAATATTTCTAATACAACATTAATATATTTAATACGACATTAGTCTATGTAACACAACATTACTATATCTAATGCGACATTAGTATATCTAATCCGAAATCAGTGTATCTCATACGACATCAGTATTTCTAATACGACATTAGTATGTCTAATACAACATTAGTATATCTAATACGACATTAGTATGTCTAATACAACATAAGTATATCTTGTGCAACATTAGTATGCCTAATACGACATTAGTATTTTAATGGGATGATAGTACATATGATATGACATCAGTATTTCTAATACGACATAAGTATATCTAATGCAACATTAGTTTATCTAATACGACATTAGTATGTCTAATACAACATAAGTATATCTTGTGCAACATTAGTATATCTAATACGACATTAGTATTTTTAATCGGATGATAGTACATATGATATGACATCAGTATTTCTAATATGACATCAGTATATCTAATACGAGATCATTGTATCTTAAAAGAAATCAGTATTATGACGACATGCAAATGTATTCGCGGATTTAAACTAGATTATTAATATAAATATCTGGCATCAAATGCCAACAGAACGGCCATTAATAATTATATTCCTAAAAAAAAGAAGAGTATAAGATAAAATAACTGATACCACAGCTACGTTCAACAGTAACTCTATAGAATGCAGTTTGTTTAAACTTACTTGTCATTACTATAAAACAGGATATGGTAAATGAAATGCTAGTATCAAAATGACATAACAAGCGAATATTTTATTTACCGAACTTATCGGTGTAAAAACCTAAGCGTGTAAATCATAACTGTACGGACGAGACGCCGGACGTTACTTATATACTTATATTCCTATTAAGGACCTGAAATAAGTTGTTTTGTTGTTGTTCGGTGTGTGGTTTAATATTTGGTTTAAACATATTTATTCATAAATTATGTACAGCATATTCCACAACATATTTAGTAAAAGGATTGAAACGAAAGAAAATATTTCTTATATAGTTTCTCTCCTCAGTAACCTATACAAACATTTGTGTAAGGTGGCGAAGATTCATTAGATTAGTTTTGATATATTAACAAAATACAGTTCTATAAAAGATATATGATTTTTACATCGATAGTTGTATGTCTTGTTAAGTTTTGAAAGAAAACAAAATTTTATAATTAATCATATAAATTAGAATTAAAAACAAAATAAACAGAAAAAAAGGTGGACGAGTTCAGGACTAAGGCGAGCGAGCCAAGGGAAACAGACAGCAACATATAAATTATTATTATTATAATTATTATTATTATTATTATTATTATTATTATTATTATTATTATTATTTACAAGTCTACAGCTTTACAGCGTTGTTAGATAAGTTTTTAGTTTTCGTTATTAAAACGCTTACTCAAGAGTATATATTTGTGGACAGCTTTAAAAATTTCGACGTTTGTATTGTGGGGGAGATGAGGTTCTCCAAAGAGAAGTGTGTTGAGGGTAACAGTGTAAAAAATTTTTTGGTAAAATTAGTCAAACACATCAAAATTGCATGTCGGTCAACATCTCGATGATGCTTGGAAATTGGGGTATGAATTCATGATTTCGGAAGTCTACTTTCACTTTGTCACCAGTGTACACACTGAGCAGAAAAAAAATCTCTTATATGACACATGACCCCTACTTTTCTCATCATATTTTGATAGTGCAGAGGTTGACAAACAGTAAAATGTAGGTTTCACTTCTTTCATTTGGGACCCTCTATGAATGACAAGCCTTCAAACTTTTGTTATTTACTATAGAATAAAGAACAAAAATCAATGGTGGGGTTACACCTTATAAGAGAGACTTGAGTGAAATGGGGGTGATTTTCCAAAATGTTAATTGTAGGTAAAATAACCTCTTTTTTACACTCTCATAGTATTAAATGACAAATTGGAGACATTTGCTTCATAAAAAAACACATTTTGGCAAGTGTATGCCTCAAATAAAGCATATATGTGCATATTTACATTGAAATTTCATGAAAAATCACAAAATTTTGAAGATTTTTTATTTTGGATGATTTGAATGTGCAATTTTTAGAATGTACATTGTATTGAATAATGTACTTTGGTAAGATAATGTCTTCAGTGTATCATGAGACTGTTTTGGTGTAAAAATTTTAATGGAATTAGGTAAAAAAAAAAATATTTTCGTAAAATTAGTCAAACACATCAAAATTGCATGTCAGTCAACATCTCGCGCCTGTATATAATGATCATGTAAAAAGTGGTATTTTGACAAAAGTTTCAGTATTTAATGCCTGCAACTTGCCAGTATTACTTCAAATTGGTAGAACTTAGCAAAAATGAGGTAATTATGAAATTAAAAAAAAAAGAGTTTCCTTATAAGAGAGACTTGAGTGAAATGGGGGTGATTTTCCAAATGTTAATTGTAGGTAAAATAACCTCTTTTTTACACTCTCATAGTATTAAATGACAAATTGGAGACATTTGCTTCATAAAAAAACACATTTTGGCAAGTGTATGCCTCAAATAAAACATATATGTGCATATTTACATTGAAATTTCATGAAAAATCACAAAATTTTGAAGATTTTTTATTTTGGATGATTTAAATGTGCAATTTTTAGCATGTACATTGTATTGAATAATGTATTTTGGTAAGATAATGTCTTCAGTGTATCATGAGACTGTTTTGGTGTAAAAATTTAATGGAATTAGGTAAAAAAAAAAAATTTTCGTAAAATTAGTCAAACACATCAAAATTGCATGTCGGTCAACATCTCGCGCCTGTATATAATGATCATGTAAAAAGTGGTATTTTGACAAAAGTTTCAGTATTTAATGCCTGCAACTTGCCAGTATTACTTCAAATTGGTAGAACTTAGCAAAAATGAGGTAATTATGAAATTAAAAAAAAAAGAGTTTCCTTATAAGAGAGACTTGAGTGAAATGGGGGTGATTTTCCAAAATGTTAATTGTAGGTAAAATAACCTCTTTTTTACACTCTCATAGTATTAAATGACAAATTGGAGACATTTGCTTCATAAAAAAACCACATTTTGGCAAGTGTATGCCTCAAATAAAGCATATATGTGCATATTTACATTGAAATTTCATGAAAAATCACAAAATTTTGAAGATTTTTTATTTTGGATGATTTAAATGTGCAATTTTTAGCATGTACATTGTATTGAATAATGTATTTTGGTAAGATAATGTCTTCAGTGTATCATGAGACTGTTTTGGTGTAAAAATTTTAATGGAATTAGGTAAAAAAAAAAAATTTTTCGTAAAATTAGTCAAACACATCAAAATTACATGTCGGTCAACATCTCGCGCCTGTATATAATGATCATGTAAAAAGTGGTATTTTGACAAAAGTTTCAGTATTTAATGCCTGCAACTTGCCAGTATTACTTCAAATTGGTAGAACTTAGCAAAAATGAGGTAATTATGAAATTAAAAAAAAAAGAGTTTCCTTATAAGAGAGACTTGAGTGAAATGGGGGTGATTTTCCAAATGTTAATTGTAGGTAAAATAACCTCTTTTTTACACTCTCATAGTATTAAATGACAAATTGGAGACATTTGCTTCATAAAAAAACACATTTTGGCAAGTGTATGCCTCAAATAAAGCATATATGTGCATATTTACATTGAAATTTCATGAAAAATCACAAAATTTTGAAGATTTTTTATTTTGGATGATTTAAATGTGCAATTTTTAGCATGTACATTGTATTGAACAATGTATTTTGGTAAGATAATGTCTTCAGTGTATCATGAGACTGTTTTGGTGTAAAAATTTTAATGGAATTAGGTAAAAAAAAAATTTTTTTCGTAAAATTAGTCAAACACATCAAAATTGCATGTCGGTCAACATCTCGCGCCTGTATATAATGATCATGTAAAAAGTGGTATTTTGACAAAAGTTTCAGTATTTAATGCCTGCAACTTGCCAGTATTACTTCAAATTGGTAGAACTTAGCAAAAATGAGGTAATTATGAAATTAAAAAAAAAAGAGTTTCCTTATAAGAGAGACTTGAGTGAAATGGGGGTGATTTTCCAAAATGTTAATTGTAGGTAAAATAACCTCTTTTTTACACTCTCATAGTATTAAATGACAAATTGGAGACATTTGCTTCATAAAAAAACCACATTTTGGCAAGTGTATGCCTCAAATAAAGCATATATGTGCATATTTACATTGAAATTTCATGAAAAATCACAAAATTTTGAAGATTTTTTATTTTGGATGATTTAAATGTGCAATTTTTAGCATGTACATTGTATTGAATAATGTATTTTGGTAAGATAATGTCTTCAGTGTATCATGAGACTGTTTTGGTGTAAAAATTTTAATGGAATTAGGTAAAAAAAAATTTTTTTGGGTAAAATTAGTCAAACACATCAAAATTGCATGTCGGTCAACATCTCGCGCCTGTATATAATGATCATGTAAAAAGTGGTATTTTGACAAAAGTTTCAGTATTTAATGCCTGCAACTTGCCAGTATTACTTCAAATTGGTAGAACTTAGCAAAAATGAGGTAATTATGAAATTAAAAAAAAAAGAGTTTCCTTATAGGCATAGTGCCACCATTGCAAAAAGGAAGTGCTTCCGTGGGGTAGACAGAGGTTGACAAACAGTAAAATGTAGGTTTCACTTCTTTCATTTGGGACCCTCTATGAATGACAAGCCTTCAAACTTTTGTTATTTACTATAGAATAAAGAACAAAAATCAATGGTGGGGTTACACCTTAAAGACGTTTCTGGGGGTTGTTACTGCGCATCGCTACGCGCATAATTCCTTTCTGTTACTTTCAGTTTCGGGGTCTAATGTCGCCGTTTGATTGATTAAAAGTCGAGTCGTATTTAGACTGGTCCCCGGTCTCATATAATATAAGAGACCGGTATGTGCTGATGTTTGACCTTGTCCCTTAAATATGCTCTTCTGCATTGGAGATATGTTTAAACATAAAAAATGGCAACGTCCTTAGAGAAAATAAAACACACACAAGAAAAACGATAAATATTATCTTGTGCTGATCAACAACATAATTTAAGTCACTGGTTAATGTTAAGTGTCATTTTTTATGCTATTCAACATGTTTTGGCGATATATTTTAACAGAAGGAAACCTTATTCGAAAGGATCAATCCAAAATTTAATTTTTAAAAGAAAAACAGAAAACGGCTATTATTGTCTTGTCTGACAAACGACACATTGCATGTTCTACCAACATGGTATGGCAAACAGTTATCATCCAAGCTTTGCCATTGCCAGGTTGTCAAGCTTCACATAGTTATTGACAAGAAGATTTAATAAGAAAGGGGGAGGGGGGACGTATGTTTTGTCATTTTCACTAAAAGTAAAAATGGTTTTGTTTTTGCCGAAAATTATATCAATATATCATACTGAAAAAGTGGGTAATTTTGCATCTACAGGTCAATCGTATTATTTTTATCGAGTTAATAGCTTAAACAGACCAATGCTAGATGAAAAGCTCCGAAACTCGGGCTTGAGACGAATGTTATTTAATTTAAATAACCGCTTTCCTCTACAATCAGCATGCCCTGTTTATCTATTTATAGCTCAAATTGGATTTTCAAAACAATTATAACCGCTTACAGCAATTTCCTCTGCTACTGGCGATCTACCGTCTACTAGTTACACATAGTCATTTTTTGTTATAAACTTGACAATATGAAGACAAGTGTTTAGATTCCAACACCAGATTTTGGGAGAAAGATGTGACAAACAAATGGAAATGGCTGGACAAGAATGATTCTCAGGGTCAGAAATTTGGACAGTGATTGAAGAAACCAGATACCATTGGCATGGCATTTTGCGACGCATGCTTGTAGATGATTATTTACAAGTGAGTGGAAGAAAGGTATTAGGTTTGCACACAGAGGACCCTTAACACAAAAACACCAATAAGAACTGACAAATCAAACCAAGTAGGTGATTTGTTTTGTCTGTCTAGCTGGCAAAAGGCTGTACTATGAACACAGACATTAGTCAATATGAGTCACAGTACCCCACCCACCTTTTTCCACTCTTGTCTTCTCTAACTCATTCTATAGGCCTGGAATACAATGGGTTAGTGGGGATTATGGATTTGTGTATAAAGTAATGGGTTCCAGTCTTTTTTATTTGCCTTTCACAAGTTTTTTATAGTGCTAAGCATTTTTCTATTATGACTTAAAGTGAGAAACTCCAGTTCTACTGTAGCTAAGTTTGTGTGCATACTTCTCAATGAAGTATAGTTTGTTTTGCATCACATTTTTTATAAAATATTTTTTTATGTTATCATTTTCAGGTGCTCCCAGGCTCATCAGTCCAAATCAATCCAAGCAGCTTCAATTACAGAGAGAGTTGCACAGATCAAGGTCATCTAAATTCTTGAGCAAAAACTGCCTGCCTTTCTCCTTGACTGAAGACCTGCCCAACTAAGTCAAACATGAGTGAGGATAAGACCACAATATACAGAACAAGTGCATCTCACATAAACACACAATCATGGTGTAGCTAAATGTTTCAAGGAAGAATCGAAATGAGAGTTAAAAACAACAAATTATTGTTAAATATGGAAGAGGCTGCAAACAACAACGACAAAGTTCTGAATATTATGGTCTGATACTGATTCATGTAGAGTGGTAATTGACCATCTTGGTTCCAGGAACATTAGCATGTTGATGGACAAGTGTAGTACCATGAGAGGGGTTAAATGTGGAATGGAAGCCCAAATTTAACAGAAGAAACCCAATTGGATGGACATGTATTGTTCTTTCCAAACCAGTTCATAACTTGACGTTTAAGACTTAATGTGAATTAATAAAAAAATCATTCAGAATAATCCATGTCCTTCATATATTATAACAGGTATTCTTTTCTAAATAGAAACCAAAAAATGAAAAAAGGCTCTGACAAAAATAATAACAGTGAAACATGAGAGAGGGAGCTGACAGAGGTTTATTTGCAATTTCTTTATATTAATATAATATACTTAGATTCATTTGACAGTTTGGGCTATTTCTAAACTTTCTTTATGAATTCAGGTAAAATAATAACATACATAATTATATACATATGATTCCTGGTGTTGAGTACATCTTTATAGTGTAAAGTAGCACACTTTTCTATATGAAAAGAGCTCCAGGTTCAAGTCCTGGTGGAGACCTCAACACTTTCAATCATTGTACAACATAAACACTTTGACTTAATTCTGTCAGACATAACCATTACATGAATACTATTGCTGTATAATACATACTTCACAGACATTAAACTAGCCTTATGTTTTTCATCAACTGTCCTGAAATCTCAAAATTGTACTATCATTCCTGAAATAAACACACCCCAACTTACAGATCAAAGCATTTTTATTATCTTCATTTCATATATCCAAAACAGATTTGCATTGTGCAGTAAAAAGCCTCTAACAGATATCCTTAGTTGGGACTGAACCAACATCTTCCATCTTAAAGTTGGATGTACTTCATTGTACTATAAGGATGCATTTTGAAGCTATATATAGGCACAGCACAGAAGTTATAATTATTTACATGACTGTATACAGAAATATTGTTATATTTATACACATGATTAATATATTTAAAATGAAACTCTTTAGTGTTATATATCATGACTTACCAGTTGTATTACTATGTAATTTGGATTTGTTGTATGAAGACATAATATGAAAAAATAATCAAAGTTTACTTAAATAGCGTAATAAATTCACAATGGTAATGCCTAAAAAAGGTAATAAATAAGGGGTACATTTTGTAAAAAAATCATACAATGTAACGAGATGAGAAAATATACAGCCAGTCTGGGACATGAACCTGGGATCTTTCGTTTACAGGGTGAATGTTCTACCGTCTGAGCTAGCCGGACTGCTGGCATACATCTCTCTCCTAACAGGTTACATACACCAACTGAGCTATACAGACTGCTGCCATACATTTCTCTCAGCTTAGGGCAATATATCGGGGGTACCATGTGTACTTTATAGTTTATAATAGCAGGAACAACAAAATTTCAATCAAGTGTATGTGTAAAAATCAAGTTAATTTGGCCAATATTTTGACTACCATAACAAGTCACTTGAAGTGATACATCAAAATGATGAGAAATATTTAAAGCTTTCTTAACTGCAACTAAATAGAATGTATCTGATGCGCATAATATTAAAAATTAAAATGTTTAAACTGGACGGAGTCTTCAGATTTCAACTGTTTCTCTCTCAAAGTTGCTGCCCAACTAGTTTACACATGGACAATCATGCTATATCATATATCTCAACAATGCTCAGGACCTATTCTTTAATTACATATAGTTGAGCTGAACATGGGTAGCATGTGTACTTAATAGTTAGCAGAAACAGCAAAATTTCAGTTTTTAATAAGTGTATGAGTGCTTGTACAAAAATCAAGTTATTTTGGCCAATATTTTGACTATCATAACAATTGATATAAAGAAATGATGGGAAAATAATTGGAGCTTTCTTTACTTCAACTAAATAGAATGCATCTGATGTGCACAATATAAAAAATAAAAATGTTTAAACTGGATGGGGTCTTCAGATTTCAACTGTTTCTCTCTAAAAGTTGCTGCTCAACTAGTTTACACATTGACAATCATGCTATATCATATATCAAAACAATGCTCAGGCAGTATTTTTTAATTACATATAGTTGAGCTCAACATTGGTACCATGTGTAATTTATAGTTAGCAGAAACAGCAAAATGTCAGTCTTTAACAAGGGTATGCATGCATGTACAAAAATCAAGTTATTTCGGCCAATATTTTGACTATCTTGACATATGACACATCAAAATAATTGAAATTACTTACATTTTTATTTACTGCCATTATATATAGTGTGTATGATGTGCAGGATACAAAATTAATTTAAAACATTAAAACTGGATGGGGTCTTCAAATAACGACCGTTTCTCTAAAAGTTGCTGCCCAACTATTTTATACACATTCGATATCATCAAGACATATACCATTACAATACTTACTAAAGCCAGTTGAAACGTACGAGTTGAGCATGGCTTCCCATAAATGGAACCGTAAAAATATTGATAAAACCTGATAAAATATGACGCATCGGGTGGAGAAACGCATCACAGTTCACTTACTGAAATGTGCGTTTTTCTTCACGTTAGTCCTTCCAGAGATATTTTATAATATATCAAACCAAAGCTTTATTTTTGCTCCATAAGCGCCTAAAATTTGGATAACAGAAACATATTCAAATTAACGCAGTTGTGAGACTTTGTCATTATTTTCCCAGTATTTACTGAGCGTTTGTTGTAGCGCATACCGGGCCCTAGACTGCGAAGGCAACGTCTAGACTGGTCCCCGGTCTCATATAATATAAGAACATCACACATAGCTGTGGCAAGAGATGAAACTCAGAACCCTTCAATCCTGGTTCCAATGATTTACAAGTAGGCCATGTTACACATTGTTTATTAAATTATAAAAAAATTGAACATTTCATTTCCTGAACACTGAAAAAAAATGGTAATGAATGTTTCAAGGACATGAAATAAGACATGCAGATAAAATAAAGACTTAAGATTATACATTGAATTCTGAATTTATTTTTACACATGTAACACTTACATCTGGTCTTCTCTTTTGTAATGGAGAGTTTCCATTAGTGGGTGATAAAACAAATCTCCCTCTTTTCAAACTAGGTGTGAAATTCAACTGAAAGATAAAAAGAAAGATAAACAATTATAAATAATATCATTTTCGACAAAGTTAACACTTATTTTTCTATATTAGATTTAATTTTAAGTGTAACTGAAAAATACAATGTATATTTTGTTATTAGAATGGGTATGCAAATCAGCCAAAACAAAGATTAACAAAAATGGAACTCACCTTTCTCGAAACTGGTCGGTTAGACACTGTAGCATCCATAATGTAGCAACATAGTTATCTGCAACATAATGAATGAATGAATGAATAGGGTTTTACGGCGTACCAACACATTATAGGTTATTCGACGCCAACAGGAAGGAAGATTCCAGGTTAATGAATATGCAGAATGAACCTAGAACCTCGATACCTGCAGAACTGCAGAGTTTCAGCAAAATGTCAATCTTAAACAAGTGTATGAATGCATGTACAAAAATCAAGTTATTTTGGCTAATATTTTGTCTATCATAACAATTAATATATCGAAATGATGAGGAAACATTTGCAGCTTTCTTTACTGCAACTAAATAGAATGCATCTGATGTGCACAATATAAAAAGTAAAAATGTTTAAACTGGATGGGGTCTTCAGATTTTAACTGTTTCTCTCTAAAAGTTGCTGCCCAACTAGTTTACACATGGACAATCATGCTATATCATATATCTAAACAATGCTCAGGACCTATTCTTCAATTACATATAGTTGAGCTCAACATGAGTAGCATGTGTACTTCATAGTTAGCAGAAACATAAAAATGTCAATCTTTAACAAGGGTATGCATGCATGTACAAAAATCAAGTTATTTCGGCCAATATTTTGATTATCTTGACACATGATACATCAAAATAATGGAAAATACTTACACTTTTATTTGCTGCCATTATACATAGTGTGTATGATGTGCAGGATACAAAATTAATTTAAAATATTAAAACTGGATGGGGTCTTCAAATAACGGTTGTTTCTCTAAAAGTTGCTGCCCAACTATTTTATACACATTCGATATCATCAAGACATATACCATTACAATACTTACTTAAGCCAGTTGAAACGTACGAGTTGGGCATGACTTCCAGTAAATGGAACCATTAAATTATTGATAAAACCTGATAAAATATGACACATCGGATGGAGAAACGCATCACAGTTCACTGACTGAAAATGCGCGTTTTCTTCACGTTAGTCCTTCCAGATATATTTTTATGATATATCAAACTAAAGCTTACGTTTTGCTTCATCAGCGGCTTAAATTTGGATAACAGAATCATATTCATATTGACGCAGTTATGAATCTGTGTCATTATTTACCTAGCGTTTGCTGCTTACATGTGTGGTTCCCCGCTATCCAAAGAACGCTTCATGAGAACGGAAACCTATCACATTAGCGCATACCGGGCCCTAGAATGCGAAGGCAACGCCGAGAGCATTTTGGGTCCGAGAACCAGGCTAAGTCTTATTAGGATATTTACAAAGCGAAGTATTTTCATTTCGAGATGTCAGAAATGTAAATTTTGTCAAGGAAGCAATCGAAAAGCACGGAAGAGTATATTGTTTTTCGTTCTAAACCACCAGAATTGCTTGTACATAACGAAGTCGAAGAAACAACTACGAAAATATAATCAATACTCGTAGTGGTAACATTTCGGATAACTCATTTTTCGGATATGGATCATTTGTGAATTTGTTCCAAAGCGCTGAATACATAATGAATTTACCTGAAACAATATTATTCATACCGGGATGGAGACAAGGCAGAATAAATCTTGAATTTTGATATTTAGCTGACCTGATGCATGTAAAAGTTTGGTATTGAAGGACACTGTGGAAGACATTTATATGGGTCAACGTAATACATAAACTGTATATGTGGAAGTATAAGAACAGTGGAAACAAAGAAGACACATCGATTTAACAGGAAAAGTCCAATATCATTTGACATCAACACAAAGCAATTGAGTTTAAGGTTAGTTGATGCTTTATCATAACTCACTGATCAATATTAATGTATCATGTAAAATGATAACTTACTTTTTGATTTCTAGAGATGAACAACTATAAAAAGCGGTCTCACTATTTAGCGTCAAGAAGCGACAAGAAGCGTCAAGAACTTTATTATTAATAAAAGTTACCGTCAGGAAATAACCATATGTATATTATACCTATATAAACATATATCAGTTGATTTTTTTAAATTCTATTCATTAATAAAGTCATAATTGGACTTTGTTTCTCCGTTGCAATACCGACAAGAAGATCCGCCATTTTGTTTATGCAAAGGATAGTAACCCGTTAGCGTCAAGAAGCTGTATTGGCGTATGTAACACTAATGATAAACATTGTCTGCACTAACACTTGTTTTTCAATAAACTAATTACATTCAAATAGTTTTTTTTATAAGTGTTGTGATTGCTAAAAATCGGGTCGGTATATATTAACCTATTACAAAATATCAGCGTCAAGAAATCTGATAATTTGCGTCAGGAAGCATAGTCTTGTAAAAATCGTTTCAAAATATCAGCGTCAAGAAATCTGATAACTAGCGTCAAAAACCATCACGTTGAAGAAATAATAAATTGATACACAAAAAACAACATGAAGCATAACCTTGTAAAAATTGTTTCAAAGTATTAGCGTCAAGAAATTTTGATTACTAGCGTCAAGAAGTATCACGTTGAAGAAATAATAAACTGATACGTAAAAAATCAACATGAAGCATAACCTTGTAAAAATTGTTTTCAATTATCAGCGTAAAGAAATCTGATAACTAGCGTCAAGAAGCATAACCTTGTAAAAAGTGTTTCAAAATATCAGCGTCAAGAAATATGATTACTAGCGTCAAGAAGCATCACGTTGAAAAAATAATAAATTGATAACATAATTACTAAGTTACAGTAATAAATTGATTGCCGTCATCCAAGCAGCTACACGCTCGTAAGCGGGCTTGTGTTTGTTTGTAAAGAAAGCTAATTAAAATAAGGCACACGCCGTTTTCGTTGTTTGCACCTCTGAGCTGCTTGGATGACGGCATTCAATTTATTGAGTAACCAAACATCTAATTGTATAAACAAACATACAAACAACTCGCAATACCTGTAATCCAACCGAATTTATTATCCATGAAAAATTTCACTCTGTTAAAATATCATATGAATATAGATTATCATTATGTCAAGTGCAAAGCTGGATTAAATTATTATATGGATTATGGGTTGGAAGGTAAGTAATGGATACTTTTTATAGTTATAGGAAAAAGTTGTATGCTCCTTCACGTTGATTTTTACGTATAAATTTATGATTTCTTCAACGTGATGCTTCTTGGCGCTAGTAATCAGATTTCTTGATGCTGATATTTTGAAACACTTTTTACAAGGTTATGCTTCTTGACGCTTGTAAACAGATTTCTTGACGCTGATATTTTGAAACAATTTTCACAAGGTTATGCTTCATGTTGATTTTTTGCGTATCAATTTATTATTTCTTGACGCTAGTTATCAGATTTCTTGACGCTGATATTTTGAAACACTTTTACAAGGTTATACTTCTTGACGCTAGGTTATACTTCTTGACGCTAGTAATCAGATTTCTTGACGCTGATATTTTGAAACACTTTTTACAAGGTTATACTTCTTGACGCTAGTAATCAGATTTCTTGACGCTGATATTTTGAAACACTTTTAACAAGATTATACTTCTTGACGCTAGTAATCAGATTTCCTGAAGCTGATATTTTGAAATTTTGAAACAATTTTTACAAGGTTATGATTCATGTTGAATTTTTTACGTATCAATTTATTATTTCTTCAACGTGATGCTTCTTGACGCTAGTAATCAGATTTCTTAACACTGATATTTTGAAACGTTTTTACAAGGTTATGCCTCCTGACGCTAGTTATCAGGTTTCTTGACGCTGGTATTTTGTAATAGGTTAACATGTGCCGACACCCTTTTTAGCAATCATAACACTTATATAAAAAATTATTGGAATGTAATTAATTTATTGAAAACAAGTGTTAGTGTAGACAATGTTTATCATTGGTGTCGCATACACCAATACAGCTTCTTGACGCTAGTGGGTTACTATCCTTTGCATAAACAAAATGGCGGATCTTCTTGTCGGTATTGCAACGGAGAAACAAAGTTCAATTATGACTTTATTAATGAATGGAATTTAAAAAAAATCAACTGATATATGTTTATATAGGTATAATATACACATGGTTATTTCCTGACGGTAACTTTTATTAATAATAAAGCTCTTGACGCTTCTTGACGCTTCTTGTCGCTTCTTGACGCTTCTTGACGCTAAATAGTGAGACCCATAAAAAGTGATTCATTGGTTGAATATTTACATCATTTTATTGCCATCGAGGGCTAACAGACAATCACCTAACCACTGTTTCCTGGAATTAACCAGTATTTGAGCACACCCCATCTCCGCAAGTAACTGATAGCTTTCCCACTTGAATCAGCGGTGAGAGACGATTGATAAAGAGACATAATGCTGTATATCTATCATCCTGGAGACTGTTGCCAGGCGGGGATTCGAACAGTATTCTTACATTGAGTAAATGTTAAAAATAAATTTATAAACCGTCATGTTCTGTGTTTCCTGTTAAACAGAAAATTGTTACATGAATTATGAAAATAAGAAACTATTCAACACATTTCAGGAATGCTAAACAGAGGCTGAGCTTACAGATGGATTGAGATGTCAGTGCTTTAAATACCTGTGGTGATTTCATTAACTATGAAGAGACAATCAATATCGTGACATAGACAATGTGTACAGAAACACTAAATGAAAGAGTGACAATCATCAAAGGGGCCAATGGTAATTATTAATGTAATTTAACCGTTTCAGCTTATTTCTACTATGGATTACAACAAAATAATCATGAGCACAACAGATGATCTGAGGGGGATCAAACCTGTGACTACATGTTTGGCACACCCAATATCCGTGCAAATAACTGACAACTTTCCCACTTGAATCAGTGATTAAAGATGAATGAACATGAGACACAATGTTGGAATTTGCATATATTTAAATCATCACAGAGACTGGCCAAGTGGGGATTTGAGCTTGCAACCCCTTGACTGCTTGTTACATAACATAACAGTTTCATTCAGTAAAAAAAAATGTCCACATACATGTATGCAAGTTTATAACCATAAGATTTTGTTCAATGGTTTGAACATAGATATCATAACAGGAATTGCTGCTCAGTTATAGCCCTTGAGTTGTCAAATTATACCCATATATTGTACTGTTTTATTAAAATATATTGTCGTTTTTTTTAGCCAGACCAATGAGCTCAGTCAATAGAGCACGATACTTCTAGCTCAGGGTTGAGAGTTTGATACCTGATGCTGGCTAACTTACAATGCTAACTGTCATTCAGATGGGACTTTAAACTGAGGACTTTTATGATGGTGCTATACACCAAGCAAAAGAATCAGGTGAAACATATGATTAGGTTTCTATGATATTTATTTCCTGCACTATCCCCCACAAACCTAAAAAGTCTAAACTATTCACTCTTCTGGGTGCATCACCCAAATGAGAAACTGGTGATGATGTAAATTAAGCTTACATACAAACAAACATTGTCATTTATTTCTTTATCTCATATAAGCTTCCTTTAATTTTCAGTGATGAAGTCAGTCAAGTAGTACAACAGGACCAGGCCAATTTATTACAATATGTGTTGCCAGAAGAATGGATTGTGACAGTAAATCAGATACTAGGACCATGTTAACAAAAAGTATTCGAAAAACATATGATGTTTTTCCAGAAGACTAGGAAATGCACATATTATGAAAAATTAAGAACAATCACTACCAGTTCACCAGGCAGTGTTCTAAAATTTTAATGACAATTCAAAGATTAAAGTTGGAAGTAGCCCAGTACAGGAATAAAAATTTCAAGTTAATGTAATAATAATGGATGTCAGTGCGACTACTATAGCCAAGATAAATACCAGAAAAAATGACTTGAATGGACTCGTAGATAAAACTCTGAAGATATTATGTTGAGTAGCAGGTCACTGGTGATCCAACCTTGATTGAAAGTACATGGTTTTACCACTAGGCATCTAACATTTCAAACTTTTACAACTATTGATGTTCATCAATTACCCAGTATATATGAAATGTATAAAAGCAATTAAACAGTAATTACATTATAAATTACAAATATTATAATTGCTATTTAGTGCATCATTTAGAAATATGAAAGTTACTTCTGCAATGAAACTTCATTTATAAAAATTACAACAGATAATTTTCACAATTTTCACAATTTTAGGCCATTTTATGAAAAGGGAAGTTAACATTTAGCACTGTAGCTTGGTAACAAGCAAGGTGACATGTATTTTTTGTTTTATTTCATGATATTGTTTGTTGTTGTGCTTCTTTGTAGAAAGAATGAAACAATTCTCCATGTAGAACTTTTTTTTATTATTGAATTGGTGTGAAAATGCATCGATTGCGGCCATATTATGAAAAGGGGAGGTAACATTTAGCACTGTAACTTTGTAACCAGCATGGTGACCTGTATTTTTTATTTTATTTTCTGATATAGTTTGTAATAATGCCTCTTTGTAGAAAAAATGAAATAATTCTCCGCATTAGAACTTTTTTTATTATTGAATTAGTGTCAAAATGCATCATTTACAACCATTTTATGAAAAGGGAGGTAACATTTAGCTCTGTAACTTAGTAACAAGCATGGGGACATCTATTTTTTGTTTTATTTTCTGATATAGTTTGGTTTAGTGCCTCTTTGTAGAAAGAATGAAACAATTCTCCGCGTTACAACTTTTTTTATTATTGAATTAGTGTGAAAATGCATCGTTTGCGGCCATTTTATGAAAAGGGAGGTAACATTAAGCACTGTAACTTAGTAACAAGAATGGGGACATATATTTTTTATTTTATTTTCTGATATAGTTTGTTATGGTGCCTCTTTGTAGAAAGAATGAAACAATTCTCCGTGTTAGAACTTTTTTTATTTTTAAATTAGTGTAAAAATACATCGTAAATGGCCAATTCTATAATCGTAGAAATTTATGAAAATTACTGTATGAAATGTGAAACTCAAAAAAGCATCATGACTTTTTCTGTTTTAGATACTTTATCTTTTGTTACATGAGTGACAACAATATTTTGTTGAAATATATCTCTTTGTAAGTAAAGTAAACAAGATTTATAACTTACACCAATTTGCTGTTTTTTCTTTAAAAAATGTAAAACGGTGTAGTTTAAAAATAGTCATAACAAAAAAAACAAGCATATTTTTTTTTTAGTGATTTAAACCTGTCATATTCAAAGTACTTGTGTGCAAAATTTAAAAAAAATCTCCGTGCTATAACTTACTCGAAGAAACGTCTTTAAAGGCTGCAGTTCTTTTTTTACACCGTATATAAAGTTCCAAACTTGTCCTGTCACACATGTGTTTTCATAGCAAACCATTTTTTTGGAATGTGGTTTAACGCCATTTTCAACATATTTCATGTTATTTGCATATCCAGTTTTGTTGGTGTAGGAAGACCTCAGAATGAATCTAAGCAGAACCACCGTCCTTCCGCAAGTAACTGGCAAACTTTCTCACATACTTTTTTTTGGAACGAGCGGGACTTAAAGTTACGACCTTAGTAGTGAGAGGTAGGTGATCTTGAGACGACGTCTTATTATTATTATTACTATTATTATCATCATTATCATTATTATTAGTAGTAGAAGTACTAGTAATAGTAGTAGTATTAGTAGTAGTTGTAGTAGTAGTAGTAGTAGTAGTGGTAGTAGTAGCAGTAGTAGTAGCAGCAGTAGTAGTATGAGCAGTAGTGGTGGTTGTAGTAGTAATAGTAGTAGTAGTAGAAGTAGTAGTATTAATAGTAGTAGTAGAAGTAGTAGTATTAATAGTAGTAGTAGTAGAAGTAGAAGCAACAGCAAAGTAATATTAAAAGTAGAAGTAGTAGTAATAGCAGAAGAAGTAGTAGTAGTATTTGTAGTAGAAGTAGTAGTAGTAGTAGTGTAACAAACTAACATTATATATATATATAGACTTATAGGCGGGTATACCAGGTAGTATACATGTAAATACCGATAACAGTAATTATAGTGAGTGAACTAAAATGTGCATGACAGCATGACAAATAACATACGTTTTAAGGCAGTGTAGATTTTAAAGTTGAAGTGGACAGATGTATAGGACAATAATAGTAGATTGAAGTATGAAATGTTGAGACAAGAGGTAGCTGGTGAGTAAAGCATATTTATTAAGTAGTGACGTGCAATTTTGAAGTACTGCTAATATATCAAATATTTGTCATTGTCCGTGTTAAGTATATATACATGTTTGAGAAAATACTTAGAAATATCTCGATATATTATAGTGTTAATTCTCCTCCTTTATCGTGGTTGCATACTGACCAGCCGATACATGAGCATCTAAGATGTATATCGAAGACCACATATACAATATGTAAATAATGATGATACCCACATAGTCTGTATGATACACGCAGATGAGAATACAATGCCAGTGATTCAGAAGCATAGTGGTGATACAAAATGGATGCATTAGTGATCATAGAAAGAACTGTTATAATCGAAAAACCTAGTGATGGTGAATAGTGGATATACTTATGATAATAGAATGAAATGTTATTGTAGTAATCTGTCTAAAGCAGTCAATTAATGGAAAGAGCCAAATGACATACAGTATTGAAGAATTATAAAAAAATGTAAATAGAAAACGTGGCTGTTTAGACAAGTGGTTCATTAATAGAGGTGAGCACTAACACAGGTTTTACTGCATTTTAGGAATCTTAATACACCATGCGCTATATCACATACTAGTATTTCGTTATTATCCATGGCCTAACAATAGTTAGCTCCGCGTAAGACACAATGTACACATGCATATTAATACTGCAATATGAAATTAACTGCCCTTCTTGGCTAATGGTTGGTGATCCGAGTTCGAATTACGTTAATAGTCGTATTTTATTTTTCAATTTCTTATTTTTCATTTGAAATTCGTCACTTGTTTATAGGAACTATATGAGTATATATGTATGTGTAATCCAGGTCTCTAAGTTTCACTACGGTGATTGTTTTTTGTGCTACCTGTTGTGTACGGTGTTGTTTTAGGAATGTAAGTGTTTAAGTTATTATGCATGAGAGTCATGAGTGTCAAATATACATAACCTGTTTATAGACAGAGTTATGTATATAAGTGCGTGTGAATTCATGTTGTGGGCGTATCTATATGTTGCATGAGATTAATCGTGCATGCCACTAACACCTTTATAAGGGGGGAATTACAGAATTATTGGCGCAGTTCAACCAGAGTTATTTAGTGACAAGACATACCATGTCACTATTGAACTCATTACACGTGGATGCGCCGGTAAGTTTTATTTATTGCTGTTCGTTCTCCTTTATCGATTAGTGACATGTGCTTTTATTGCTATTAGTTTCGTTTCGTTACGTCTTGTCTGTCAATGTATTTATGTAGTCTTTGTATGTCTTTCCAGGTTTTAATATTGTAATCCAATTAAACTACCACCAAACAATCCAGTGTGTTTTTGTACATGGTTACATACGTTAATACGATTTTCAGAAGTCAATGTCCTCCGTGGCCTGGTGGATAAACGGTTGCTTCACAAGGTAGCGTTACGGGTTCGATTCCCGGAAGTAAAGACTTTTTTTCGATATCTTTGTGCTTTTTTTTCTGACATTTATTTTGTCCATGATCGATTTAAATCCCTTTGTATACAAACTGATTTAAGTTCCAACAATAACGAAATAAAGCATTTAACTACTAGTTACCTTTCTGGTAAGTGTGTATTGACATTTTGGAGGTATGATTAGTATGCATGTTAATACTGCAATATGAAATTAACTGCCCTTCTTGGCTAATGGTAGGGGATCGCTTTACATGTTGGTGATCCGAGTTCGAATCCCGTTAAAAGTCGTATTTTATACGCTATATCACATACTAGTATTTCGTTGTTATCCATGGCCTAACAATACTTAGCTCCGCGTAAGACACAATGTACACATGCATATTAATACTGCAATATGAAATTAAGTGCCCTTCTTGGCTAATGGTTGGTGATCCGAGTTCGAATCACGTTAATAGTCGTATTTTATTTTCAATTTCTTATTTTTCATTTGAAATTCCTCACTTGTATATATGAACTATATGAGTATATGGATGTTAATACGGTTTTCAGAAGTCAATGCCCTCCCTGGCCTGGTGGATAAGGCATAGTGCCACCATTGCAAAAAGGAAGTGCTTCCGTGGGGTAGTCGCATAATGGCGGTTGTAAATAATCCTCAATTCTTCTTCTTTAAAAATGCATTTTCCTATTTTTAATGCTCATTTTTTTATTTGAATGGCATTATTGATGTATTTTGAACATTTTGATAGCATTGTCATGTTTGAATTGTGAATTTAGAAAAAAAAAATGATGCTTGGAAATTGGGGTATGAATTCATGATTTCGGAAGTCTACTTTCACTTTGTCACCAGTGTACACACTGAGCAGAAAAAAAATCTCTTATATGACACATGACCCCTACTTTTCTCATCATATTTTGATAGTGCAGAGGTTGACAAACAGTAAAATGTAGGTTTCACTTCTTTCATTTGGGACCCTCTATGAATGACAAGCCTTCAAACTTTTATTATTTACTATAGAATAAAGAACAAAAATCAATGGTGGGGTTACACCTATAAGAGAGACTTGAGTGAAATGGGGGTGATTTTCCAAAATGTTAATTGTAGGTAAAATAACCTCTTTTCTACACTCTCATAGTATTAAATGACAAATTGGAGACATTTGCTTCATAAAAAAACACATTTTGGCAAGTGTATGCCTCAAATAAAGCATATATGTGCATATTTACATTGAAATTTCATGAAAAATCACAAAATTTTGAAGATTTTTTATTTTGGATGATTTAAATGTGCAATTTTAGCATGTACATTGTATTGAATAATGTATTTTGGTAAGAAAATGTCTTCAGTGTATCATGAGACTGTTTTGGTGTAAAAATTTTAATGGAATTAGGTGAAAAAAATTTTTTTGGGTAAAATTAGTCAAACACATCAAAATTGCATGTCGGTCAACATCTCGCGCCTGTATATAATGATCATGTAAAAAGTGGTATTTTGACAAAAGTTTCAGTATTTAATGCCTGCAACTTGGCAGTATTACTTCAAATTGGTAGTACTTAGCAAAAATGAGGTAATTATGAAATTAAAAAAAAAAGAGTTTCCTTATAGGCATAGTGCCACCATTGCAAAAAGGAAGTGCTTCCGTGGGGTAGTCGCATAATGGCGGTTGTAAATAATCCTCAATTCTTCTTCTTTAAAAATGCATTTTCCTATTTTTAATGCTCATTTTTTTATTTGAATGGCATTATTGATGTATTTTGAACATTTTGATAGCATTGTCATGTTTGAATTGTGAATTTAGAAAAAAAAAATGATGCTTGGAAATTGGGGTATGAATTCATGATTTCGGAAGTCTACTTTCACTTTGTCACCAGTGTACACACTGAGCAGAAAAAAAATCTCTTATATGACACATGACCCCTACTTTTCTCATCATATTTTGATAGTGCAGAGGTTGACAAACAGTAAAATGTAGGTTTCACTTCTTTCATTTGGGACCCTCTATGAATGACAAGCCTTCAAACTTTTATTATTTACTATAGAATAAAGAACAAAAATCAATGGTGGGGTTACACCATAAACAGTTTCTTCACAAGCTGGCGTTGCGTGTTCGATTCCCGGAAGTAAAGACTTTTTTTTTTCGATTTCTTTGTCTTTTTTTTCCTGACATTTATTTTCTCTTTGGCGCCCCATGATCGATATAAATCCCCTGTATACAAAATGATTTAAGTTCCAACAATAACGAAATAAAGTATTTAACTACTAGCTACCTTTTCTAGCAAGTGTGTATTGACATTTTGGAGGAATGATTAGTATGCATGTTAATACTGCAATATGAAATTAACTGCCCTTCTTGGCTAATAGTAGGGGATCGCTTTACATGTTGGTTATCCGAGTTCGAATCCCGTTTATTAAAGTGTTATGTTATTAAGTTAGAGATAAGCAATGCCTGGCCATAAGTGTCGAGATATCTATATGAAAGTGGGGTTCTGTCTTTAAATAGTGTGCAAAGGCTTGAAATAATTTTGAAATTTTTGGCTTATTTTGTACAAGTTACAAACGGTAATAGGTTACTGTATAAAGTAATTTCTTGTTTTCCTTTACTTTCCTGAATGTAAGATGAACTGAGCATATAATATATGATAATGAAACTGTATAAATTACAAAAGTAGTGTTATGCTAATATAAATTTAAAATGAAGAAGTGAAAATGAATGAATGAATAAATGAATGAATAGGGTTTTACGGCGTACCAACACATTATACGTTATTCAACGCCAACAGGAAGGAAGATTCGAGGTTCACTCTACATGTTCTAAAACAACAAATTAACATACAGATTAAAAAACAATACAAATGAATATGCAAAATGAACCTAGAATTTTGATACCTGCAGAACTGCAGAGTTTCAGCAAATTCTATCGTTTTACTCAATTTGTCGCTTCTTACGTCATGCATAAGCCACAGTGATCCTATTCTTGCCATCACTCATGGCTCCGCTTCAACAGCTATCAGCTGTATGTTATGTTGTGGGTGTTGTTTGGTTCATGGCACTGGCATGCAAATAATTGAATGCGAGGACATACTTCTCCGATAATGCTTTATTACCTGGTATGTATAGCAGCAGTAGCACTTTAAGATGTCACCCTTTGTCACATTAAGTGAATTCACGATTTTACAACATTGCTGCTTTTGATCTGGGAATAAATGAAGAGTTGTGTGCAACCAATACAGGTTCATCAAATGTCTGTAGCCACTCAACAAATATTTCCAGACCGTGTTTCTCATTTACTGCCTGTACGGGTGAAAGATTATGGTACATCGTGGAGCCGTGGAATTCAATGCCAATAAGGGTTGATACGCTTCTAGGGATATATCCTCCAGCTGGTCGATGCTTAGCTGCCAGCTGTATAATGTGTGCATCATTACGATAAATAGTTTTATATATTTGCGTAATAATACATTATTTATCATTTTATATACAGTCAAACCTGTCTTAAGCAGGGACGAACAAAAGTGGCTTTTAAGACTGGTTGTTGCTTAATGTAGGTTATTTGTTCTTTAAGTATAGAGATTGGAAATAAAAAATATTGCTGCTTAAGACAAGTGGCTGCTTAATAGAGGTGACCGCTTACACTGGTTTTACTATACTGATAATCCAGGATTTCAAGGATTGGTGAAGTGGTTGGTCCTCAATTATGTGCCAAAGTTTAATAAAAAGCCGTAAAATTAACATCATTTGTGTCCAATGTGTCTGCTTGACGGGTGTAACATGGAAAGGGAATACGTTTGTATCTTAAATATATAATGATTTATGTGATTTAAAGTAAATATAAGATAATTACAATTAACCTGCTGATCCGAAGATACCCGAATTATTGCTAAATAGATACACACCTAACCCAGTTGTTTCCAAATCAAAGACTATTAATGAGTGGTCCCCGTTGTTGTCTGACAGACGTGTCTGCGATGTGGCTGGTGCTGCTGGTATCTCCTCTATCATATCATCGACAGCATTGTTTTCCAAACCAATACCTAAGACAGATGTTAAGCTGATTAAAACCAGTATTACAAGTAAACAACAGAACAAATATTACAGACATTATCAGAAAAGGAAATATAAGTAGATATAAATTGAGTTGATCGTAGAATAAATGACACAAATTAAATCGATTATAAAAGTTATTCAGACCCAGGATCGAATCCCCGACCTCTAGGTCACAAGGCTGACGTTTTACCACTCGACCACACGGAACAAAAATCTTAATACACGTTTAGTGAACTACCTGTCTCATAAGTCGTTCCTTCTAGAACTTCGCGTGTTTTTAGCTGCATACTACGTTCTTCTTTCAGTTACAATCGGCGTCTCTTCTGTTTACTGATTCCATCTATCTTTGTGCGAGATTCGTCGAAACATTTCAGTCTCTTTCCCGGTGAAAGATTACGGTTCTCGTTTACCTGTAGATAATAAAAAAATATCATTATGTCAATGTGATTTTTTCTTTCTTTCTTTCTTTCTTTTTTTCATCATATTCCTTTATTCTTTCTTTACTTTCTTTTTTTTCCGTCTTCTTCTTCTCTTTGTTCTTTTTATTCCTGTTTTCTTCTTCCTCATTTTCGTTTCTTCTTCGGTTTTTATTTTTCTTCATCCATTTTCTTTTTTTCATCTTATTCCCTTATTCTTCATGATATTTATGAACACTTATTATAACTGATACAAATTATACGATAAAAGAATAGAAAAATATGCTCACATTGTATATTGTGCGAGTGCACGCACATCTGCTCAAATATATATAGATTTGAAAGTAAGTTGTACATATCTTAACCAGATATATCATTCTTTTGCGACACTGCAGCGGCTATTCTAAAGTCTAAGCTTTCTGATCCTGAAAAATGTTGTGCTTTGGGCGCTTTCCTAGCTATCATCTGATTAAGATTTTCATTGGCGTTAGATGATTCCAAGTTACACAGTTTTTCAGATATGCTTTCACTTGTGTACTTGGCGAAAAGTGACTCGAGATCTACTTTTAAACTATCTCCAACCAAATTTTTACCGTGTGGTAAAGATTTTTGTCTGTTATTATCTAATTTGAAGTTGCACCATTCTTTTTTGCAACTGTCATGGCAACCAAATGCATGCGGTACCATGGCTGATATATTTGATTTGATGCCTTCTTTGTTCTCTTTATTTTGACTTATTGCACAGGAAAAACATTTAGTAAAGTATTTTACGGTTTTTCTGTGACATTTCATTATGTGATTGTTTGATTTTATAAAGTTCGCTGTCATATTTTTTATAACATGGTTCTTATCGCTCGCCTTTCCAAAGTCATTATTGAGTGATCTTTTCGCTCTGACATACGTTGTAGTGTCATCATCCATTGTGAGACGCTTGATGTTGAGCCCCTTTTCCTTTAATTTGAGCAAGCTCTTGATTGTAAGAAATGGTTCCATTGCCTTTGAGGATCCGCTCCAGTTTTTGCGGCAATTATGAACTTTGGGCGTTCAACGTTGTTTTTCACCAGTTATACATATTCTACATGTTTATTGGCCACGCTATAACTTAAGCATTTCTTTTTCAATTTTCCTACCAAGGTTACATGTCCTGAAAAAAGTACACCGTCATCAAGATATTATAAATTTATAATAGAAACACATAACTTGAATCTAACAGTAACAAACATGGCCGAAGTAAAGTGGATAGGATTTTGGAGGTTGCAGGTTTAATTCCCTGCACGACCCGGTGCCTATAAATCACTCAGTACTAATTATATTTCAAGGGAACGTACTCGAGAGCGGTTAACATGAGCTTTGAGTTTTCTTCAATAGAGCTAAAATAAATTAGATTAAAACCAAATAATTATATATTTAAAACTTGGTTAGATCAATGGCGTAATTATAAGCATAGTTTATTTCAATCACCGGTACCAATCTACGTTTCTGCATATCATATGACTAATCGCAACTTCTGGGCATAATAAAACACCGAATGATCTGATGATCTGTTGTTAGCGCTGTTAACGCCCGAATCTATATAAAGATTAGTATATTGTTTATAGTTCTTTCTACCGTGGTATTCGTTTGCTATATTGTTTAATAAAGTAAATAAACCATACCTGATAAGCTGTTGTTGTTATGACTTGTCCCTCTTCGCTGCCATGCGCCGTCAGTTGAAACTTTCAGGCTTCACAAGATTTTCACTAAAATATGAGGTGGCGATATATATTAATGTCATCGTTTTGAACAAGTTATTTAACTTATATACTTTACACTGTAGTTTTATTTTTCAATGAATATTTATACAATGTTCATAATTAACGTAACAAATGTATGTTTTTGTATTTGAGGGGTTGATTATATTATTCGTCTTTGTGTTAGATAACGGAAAAAACCGTGTTAATGGAACTTGAGTTCGAATACCCACCCGGCCCTCGTCTCCGTGATGATCGATATACGACATTGCGTCTTAGTGCCATTTGTCTCTTACCGTTGATTTCAAGTGGGTAATAGTAGTTAGGTTAACTGATCGCATAAAAAGACGCTAAATATCCAAACAAACACACATATACTTAGACAGAACAATGTACGAAACTACATGTTGTCAACTGCATTTAGGAGATCCATAGCCAAAATTCCAACTGTCAGGGTCTGGTTGCATGAATTTTTGGCAACATCTTCAAAACATCTACCTATTTCTCTTTCCTTTTGTTCCAAGGTTTTATGGTGGATACTGGGAATATTTAGCTCAGCTAGTATGTTCATGGTCAGGGAACTCTGTCACAACGTACAGTGATTCGCGCCGACAGTTTGTCACAGATTCACGTCGACATTATTATTGTTTTGTAAATTTTGTCACAGTTGCTAGTCGATAGCGGGGATATAATCGCTGATATGTTAATATAATCAAACGCATGAAGTATATATTTGACATTCCGGGAAATGTAGTATAGTAAAATACGATTAAATTGAGAATCTGATTATGAATATTTCTTCAAGTTTTAAATTTTTAAAATGTCACAGGTTTGTGACGACAGGGTAACGGAGGCGTGTCGATTCTTATTTTAATGTCACGGATTCAGTGTCGATAGTTTTAACATTGTAGAATAGTTTAACCATACGCCATTACTGCCATTTACACTTCGAGTCTCGTACAGAGGCTCTCCGGCATATAGTTTAAGAGCATTGCCGTTATGTTACGGATTAAGTCGGTGAAAGTTAGAACCGACACACGGAAACAAAACAATACCTATGTACTAACAACACAATAGCAATAGTCATGTTTTGTGAGACTTTCGATGGTAGTTTTAAACTCTACATATAACTAATCATTTTAGGAGAAATTGTCACTTTTCATACGTATTTCTGTATTGACGTTTTGAGTGATGTATTAATCAAGTTCATCGATTAATGCATGCCCTGTTCTCAATTAACTGCCCAAGTTTGAGACTCGGATTAAAGTCTTCCGTTATTCCCCATTATTCGTTTTCTTTTATCTAAAGATAAGAAATTTAATTAAGATTTGAACTTGGAACCTTTTCAAACATTTCTGGATAAGTTAATAAAACACAACACATATGGTAACGTTTTTTTATGAAATAATAAAACAAAATGTACACAAAAACTATCATGATCGCAGGGGAAAACGTGAAAGACAAATTATGTTAATGTGAATACCCGCAAGTATACTTAGCATTCTGGAGATGTGCTTATTTATACATGTCAATATATCGTACATTTGACCCAACCTCACAAAAAATAAATCTTGTATTCATGTGTTTTATACGTTTTATATGAGTATATGATCATTTGAAAAGATGTAGTAATGATACCTTATATATATAGGTCCTACTCGGCAAAAAAGAAACGATCCTCTTTTTTTATAACTGATGTAGCTCTGTCTATGTTTCATATTCAATGTACATGTATTTTTTACACTGGCAATGTTGAGAATAAGATCAAATGCACCGTGTACATAGCGCTAAGTGCCAAGAACATTCATTTCCACTTTTTCCACGTGCACATGCGGTCGGCAGGTTTTGCAGTCCACGTTATACGATTCATGCAATTTTTTTAGTTTTTAACAGTTTTCAACATGCAACGATTTCTGAAAACGGACGCAATAAAATGATAGTGGGTGGGTAACGGCCATAATGGTCGCATTCCAGTTATAATGCTGTCACAAATAGAATGAGCGGCCTGAGGTACGTTTCCGATATACCTGAACTGTTTACTGTCGCAGCGACCTGGTAAACGGTAAACCTGTAGAGACAAAGACCGGAACCGAACGTTGACGTGCTTACGCCAGTGTCTGTTGCCACGGCTACCTTCGCTGCATGGCAGCATGGCGTTTCAGTACAGCCTATTCGTTACCGTTTGCGTCGTAACTCCCAACTAATCAGAGTGCGAGGTGCCCATACACTAGAACTGGTCAAATAATGACCCGACGTTACCTCGCTGCCATGCTTTTATGTGTGCGACGTCATCTGAACTGGAGCTAAATGGCAGCCCATGTTCGCCAGGCAATACTTGAACCAGGTTAATGTTTTCACATGGCCGGAAGTTTCCCTTGATTCTTGCAAAAATTGAGAATATCTGGGGCAGTGAACTACCAAAATGATAATCTCTGTGATTTAGCTTTGGCGTTGCTATGTGGATCGAGGAATTTGCCAAATGCATTGGTTTTGCGTTACGTTACGTTACGCCGTAAAATTCTTGCTCAAACTCGATGACCTAAACGTTACATAACGAATGTCTGATAGTTTGTGATTTTTTATTTCAACCCTCCCTCCCTAAAACACACCCACCGACGTCCATGTGGTATCACTATGAAAATGTTCGTGTAGTGGAAAATACCACGTAACTTCTAACCGGCTCAGTTGATCTACTTTCTCGTTCCTGGAACGATATCATCGGCTGAGGAAAGAGGCTAACATCTACTGACATGATATTTAATGTAAAATGAAATATTTTATTTTCGAAATATAAGCTGTTTCATTGGTGGCTGAGAAAGGATATCTAGTCAATGATAGGCCTTCATCCAGATCACAATACAGCGAGGAATCTTCGACAAAAGATATGTCCATTCCTGCCAATAGTGTCGACTAGAATCTGCGACCCTGTAGAGAAGAATCCGTGACATTTAAATCAACATCGACACAAAACCTGTGACACGTGAAGCTTTTTCCAAACGGAATTTCTCACATGGTATAAGTAAAAAGTCAATTAGTTATCACTCTTTTTTTAAACAAAATTACTTAAACAACAGTTATAAATGGTATTTTGAACTGATTAATGCTTTTATTCACAATTTCCTCTCTTCTTTCGTTTTACATACATATTTAGCGAGGATTTATTAATTATTGCGTTTTAAACATTTACTAATTCACAATTGGTTGATTTGGAACATTGAAAATATTAATTAAAATTAGGTGAAACTCGATCATGTAAAAAGTTTAAAACCTATAACTGTATCCAGTAAATAATTGACTCTATACATCAGAATATGCCGTGTTTCCCCGCATCAGATCGATGTGAATCTGTGACACGAATCACTTTACGTTGTGACAGAGTTCCATGACCGTGATGTTGTTGACTTGTAGCTCGCCTACGCCGGCATTCAGCATTGCTTTAATGAATGAACAATGAAAGACAAACCAACTATCTGCTTCGAATGGTCGGTGTGTATTATTTTGGTCACATGTTTGAGCATATTGTTTACGTGATTTTGATATAACGAACACACGACGTTATATAGAAAATCAATAAGATCTAAATTATGTACCAGTCCTATTAGTGGTAAAAAACTATTAAAATATTGGCTGAAACATGCGCTCTAAACAATTAATTCCGCTAGTCTATTTGACAACAGCTTTTAATGTTTACGGAAATAGGCTTAATATGATGACACCTTGTAAATGGATGTACATTGGGTGATACTTAAACATTTGAATAATTTACCTGCGGCAAGTTTGGTATTCACATCAATACAACGTGCGGATCTCTCTCCACCTTTTAAACTGTGCCTCTTTCCCGTCGAGATCACATTTTCATTTATCAGTTATTTAATATGGAACGTCGTTTTACAACTGCTTCGGATATAAATTTGCTTAATTCAACAATTTCCGATTTATTTTTTGATTGAAGAAGATTA
Source organism: Panopea generosa (assembly GCA_029582155.1). NCBI lineage: Eukaryota > Metazoa > Mollusca > Bivalvia > Adapedonta > Hiatellidae > Panopea > Panopea generosa. The sequence continues at coordinate 58,522,883 of CM055898.1, read as the reverse complement.
ATAAACTTAAATATATTTGGTCTACGGATATAATGCCTATGAATATCTTTGCATATAAGTTCATGGTAAATAGGACATAGTAATACAAAATGAAATTCGTCTTCAATTTCAGCACTGTCAAACTGGCAAACCCTTTCATTTACAATATCTTCCTCTTTCAATTCTTAAATTGTGAGAAGATATGCGTAAAATTGTAATACAACTTCGAAACTTTCTGGTGCTTAACATATTTAAATATTGTTCATATTCAAAGTTTGTTTTAAAAAAAATGTATAATGTTAATACTCTATTTGATTCTAGATCTGAACTCCATTTTTGAACAAAACTATTCACAAGTCTTTGCTTAAAAAACGCTGTAAAGTGTTTGTGATTTAAAGACATAGGATTATTCCACGCATACATGAAACCATTTTCGAGTAAAAATAGATTTTACACGATACACCCAATTTTTACAACCTTTAGTCGCAATACTCTAACGCAGACATATATACATTTTTTAGGATAATATTTTCAGTCATTAGTATCTTACTTAATAATTTTGACATATCTATTGATATACAATGGATAGCTTCCTAATTCCCCATAAACACCTGCATTACTGGTTGGAGATTTAATACCTAAGATTTGTTTACAAAATTTTAAGTGCAGACGCTCAATATCTTTTGATTTAGTAAAACCCCATATTTCGCTAGCATAGTTAAGTATAGACGTTACAAAAGCGTCAAATAATTGCATGGATGTCTTTGGATTCAACTCATACTTTTTTACCTTTGAAGATAAAAGGTTCATGGCCTTGAGCGCTTTGCCGCATATTGCTTGTTGATTGAAGGAGCCTGTATAATTAAAAAATAACACCTAGGTAATTAAAATCGTCGACGACTTCCAAAATATTACCGTTATAAGACCATTTTTCATTGATATTTACCCTACCTCTTTTACGGAAAACTACAATTTTAGTTTTCTCTGTATTTACCTCTAATCCCCATTTTTCACAATATTCGTGTAAAGTGTTTAGATTGTTTTGGAGATCTGCTATACTCGTACCTACTTGGACCATGTCATCGGAGAATAATAGCAGTACAAGTGTTATGTCATTAATTGAAATACCACTTCCAATATTGTTTGTAAATAAATTTCCAAGTCTTCAAGGAAAAGCGCGAACATTATAGGGGAGGATATTTCTCCTAGCTTTAACCCGACCGATATATCGAAAAGATCAGAAAATGTACCGCTATGTTAAATGCAAGATTTAACAAGTTTCAAGTTTTCAAGTTTTCAAGTTTTCAAGTTTTCAAGTTTTCAAGTTTTCAAGTTTATTGGCATATTCAGCAAAACGTTGCCTATGGCCACACATTCAAATTAAATATGGCATAGACATACAATTATATGAAATACAAACAAATACATACATATCACATATTCAAACTGAAGCAGTCATGGTATTTATACATCTATAATTACAGAATCATTTATAATCATATCAATAATCAATCAAATTGTTTAAAGTTTCTTGCCTTAGCTTTTGAGCTTCGGTTATAAATTTTGCCAGATTACAAATATTTTTTTTATTCCTTGATGACATAATGTTTTTAAAACTATTAATATTTGGAAAAGCACTATGTGAAATATATTTACTTCTGATTGTTCTATATGTAGGACAACATAATAGAAAATGATACTCCGATTCAACCAATCCCCCATTACATACTCTACAAAAACGATTTTCCCTTTGTACATTTGTGTATCTCCCAGTTTCAATTTCTAAATTATGCGCTCAGTCGAAATCTTGTTAATTTTTTACGGTTTGTTTCATTCGGAATAAAATCCAAGTAAAATTCACATTCAAAATATATTTTAAATTTTCTTAAATAATCTAATTTGGGCATATTTTGAAGAGATGTATTCCAATTTTGTAAATACTGATCACCAAATATCTCCAAAACCCAGTCGATTTAAAAGCATGTGCATACTACCAAGCCCAACAGCTGGTATTTTATAAAGTACATTGTTCATTAAAAACTTTAAATTGAATAGAATTGTTTTTTTTTCATAACTTTTGTCCAATTGCTTATAGCACGTTGTTTACAGATATCAGAGAATGGAAATCTCCCTAGTTCACCTAATACAGCTACGTTAGGAGTGTGTGGTTTAACACATAAGATGCGTTTGCAAAACTTAATATGTAATTTATCTATTTCCTTATTTTCACAAATGCCCCAAATTTCCGATCCGTATAATAAAATTGGCACAACCATAGAATCAAATAAAGATAATTTAGTTTTGATATCTAATTTAACCCTATTGAATACTGAAAGTAAACTGTTATATGCTCTGAGTGTTTGATCTGATAATGCCTTTACAGCATGTGACATATTTCCAGTGTAATGGAATTTAATACCCTAGTAGCAGAAATTATCAACAATTTCTATTTTTTCATTATTTATAAACCATTCATGGTTATGTTGTTGTTTTCTTTTTTCAAAGATACAAATTTTTGTTTTATCTACATTTATTTTGATTCCCCATTTGGTTGAATATTGAAATTAATCATCAATTTGTTTTTGTAAACTTAGTGGATTTGTTGTAAACAATGCTATGTCATCAGCAAAAAGTAACATATATAAAGATAACTGTTCTACATCTTTGTCAATTAATTCATCAAGATCAATAGTAGTGCTTATATCGTTAACAAAAAAAATAAACATATCTGGTATGTAATTACTTGAATCGATTTAATCAATAGCCCTATCAAACAGAATGTGATCTCTTTTATTAGAAACTCGCGCATTACAATAACCAGCAATAATAACAATTATCAGGTTTCACAAGATTTTCATTAAAATATGTTTTAATGTCATCGTTTTGAACAAACTTATATACTTTACACTGTACGTTGATTTTTCAATTTATACAATGTTCATAGTTAAACGTAACAAATTTATGTCTTTTATATGAGGGGTTGATTATATTATTCGTCTTTGTGTTAAATAATGGAAAAAACCGTGTTAATGAAACTTGAGCTCGAATACCCACCCGGCCGCCGTCTCCGTGATGATCGATATACGACATGGCGTGTTAGTGCCATTTGTCTCTTACCGTTGATTCAAGTGGGTAATAGTAGTTAGGTTAACTGATCGCATAAAAGGTACAATGTACGAAACTACATACCTGTCAACTGCATTTAAAAGATCTATAGCCCGAATTTCATCGGTAAGGGCCTGGTTGCATGAATTTTTGGCAACATCTTCAAAACATCTACCTATTTCTCTTTCCCTTTGTTTCAAGGTTTTATGGTAGATACTTGGAATATTTAGCTCCGCTAGTATGTTGTTGACTTGTAGCTCGCTTTAAATTGAATAGAATTGTTTTTTTTTCATAACTTTTGTCCAATTGCTTATAGCACGTTGTTTACAGATATCAGAGAATGGAAATCTCCCTAGTTCACCTAATACAGCTACGTTAGGAGTGTGTGGTTTAACACATAAGATGCGTTTGCAAAACTTAATATGTAATTTATCTATTTCCTTATTTTCACAAATGCCCCAAATTTCCGATCCGTATAATAAAATTGGCACAACCATAGAATCAAATAAAGATAATTTAGTTTTGATATCTAATTTAACCCTATTGAATACTGAAAGTAAACTGTTATATGCTCTGAGTGTTTGATCTGATAATGCCTTTACAGCATGTGACATATTTCCAGTGTAATGGAATTTAATACCCTAGTAGCAGAAATTATCAACAATTTCTATTTTTTCATTATTTATAAACCATTCATGGTTATGTTGTTGTTTTCTTTTTTCAAAGATACAAATTTTTGTTTTATCTACATTTATTTTGATTCCCCATTTGGTTGAATATTGAAATTAATCATCAATTTGTTTTTGTAAACTTAGTGGATTTGTTGTAAACAATGCTATGTCATCAGCAAAAAGTAACATATATAAAGATAACTGTTCTACATCTTTGTCAATTAATTCATCAAGATCAATAGTAGTGCTTATATCGTTAACAAAAAAAATAAACATATCTGGTATGTAATTACTTGAATCGATTTAATCAATAGCCCTATCAAACAGAATGTGATCTCTTTTATTAGAAACTCGCGCATTACAATAACCAGCAATAATAACAATTATCAGGTTTCACAAGATTTTCATTAAAATATGTTTTAATGTCATCGTTTTGAACAAACTTATATACTTTACACTGTACGTTGATTTTTCAATTTATACAATGTTCATAGTTAAACGTAACAAATTTATGTCTTTTATATGAGGGGTTGATTATATTATTCGTCTTTGTGTTAAATAATGGAAAAAACCGTGTTAATGAAACTTGAGCTCGAATACCCACCCGGCCGCCGTCTCCGTGATGATCGATATACGACATGGCGTGTTAGTGCCATTTGTCTCTTACCGTTGATTCAAGTGGGTAATAGTAGTTAGGTTAACTGATCGCATAAAAGGTACAATGTACGAAACTACATACCTGTCAACTGCATTTAAAAGATCTATAGCCCGAATTTCATCGGTAAGGGCCTGGTTGCATGAATTTTTGGCAACATCTTCAAAACATCTACCTATTTCTCTTTCCCTTTGTTTCAAGGTTTTATGGTAGATACTTGGAATATTTAGCTCCGCTAGTATGTTGTTGACTTGTAGCTCGCCTACGCCGGCATTCAGCATTGCCTTAATAAAGAAACAATGAAAGTCAAACCAACTATCTACTTCGAATGGTCGGTTTGTATTATTTTGGTCACATGTTTGAGCATACTGTTTTAATGATTTTGATATAACGAACACACTTTATATAGAAAATCAATAGGATCTAAATTATGTACCAGTCCTATTAGTGTTAAAAAAAAATTTAAATATTGGCTGAAACATGCGCTCTAAACAATAAATTCCGCTAGTCTGTTTGACAACAGCTTTTAATGTTTACAGAAATAGGCTTAATATGATGACACCTTGTAAATGGATGTACATTGGGTGATACTTAAACATTTGAATAATTTACCTGCAGCAAGTTTGGTATTCACATCAAAACATTGTGCGGATGTCTCTCCACCTGTTGAACTGTGCCTCTTTCCGTTCGAGATCTCATTTTCATTTGTCCAATTTTCGCATTTGATATGGAGAATTGACCCACGTATTGTATCTCGCATTTTTAGTCTCATTTTGCAAAATGTACATTCTCTTAAGAGATCTGCCAGTAGTTCCGGCTCCACAATTCCTTTATCGTCCCTCGAGCCGGCACTATGGTCGTTTGCTTCAGTATAAAGAGCATCACGACTAGTATAAGCCTCCTCTGGTTGGTTTAATCTGGTATGTGGAAACGATTGTAGATTTGTTGTGTTCTTTTTGGTTTTTTTTATTGCTTTTATATTTCCCATTCAATCATATGCGCATTTTGATGCTGAGCTCGATTCAAACGTTTAACTTACATTTTGACGTCATATCCGTAAAATGCACGTTCTATTAAAGCGTAAGAAATGAAAACGATGCATACATCTAAAGCAAACTTAGATATCAAAGTTATCAACATGATTTAATAATATTGGAATCTGTTCAATTCAGGAAAACTATTAAACTTCCATTATATACTAATGTGCGACTGCAAGTAATTTTTTAAATTGGCATCACGTTTTATAGGCATACATATTACATATAAACAAGCTGCAATCAGTGTTAATTTGAAAAATTGATAAATTGTTCATCTTATTCATTTTTACGTTGCGCGTATTTTTAAAGTATCTCATTTTGGTTGCAGAACTCTTCATTTATTTCCAGATCAAAAGCAGCAATGTAGTAAAACCGTGGATTCACTAAATGTGACAACGGGTGACATCTTAAAGTGCTTCTACTGCTATACAAACCAGGTATAAAGCATTATCGGAGTGTCCCCGCATTCAATGGTTTGTATGCCAGTGCATGAACAGCTGATATGACATTGTTGTAGCAGAATAGGATCACTGGGGCTTATGCATGAAAACCCACTTTCTTATAGATATCTCGACACTTATGGCCAGGCATTGCTTATCTCTAATTGAATAACATTACACTATCTCTGTGTATTGTATAGTTAGTAAGTATTAGAACAACTTTTTCTATGCATGTGATAATGTGGTTGTAGTTTACATTTTTATTCAAAGATTCATTTAATAAATATTTCCAGTAACATTTAGCTTTATCCTTTTATTTCATCCCAGAATTGAGCACACACTCTGTTTTATAATAACAAATTCTAAATATTGCATGATTACCTTGCAAAAATGGCTTTGAACACTCAGTGTTAAAGGCCATAATTTCTTTCACTTTTATGTTTATAAAATGACTCAGATCTCCATGTATACAATATCAATAAAAGACACAGTGGTACTGTCCTAAGCATCCCATGCTTTCAAATGGCATATGTTTAACGCTACCCGCTAAACAGTCCGGGTGATCTTTTTCAAAATGGTCTTTCGACATATAATGTATAATGAGAAATTATAAAGTGGATGAAAAATAAAAGAAGAATGTAAATTCCTTCATTGTCTCAAAAGAGTTGCAACGAATTACTTACTCTACACAATGTACCACTAGGCTATTTTAGAGTACTCATTTTTAATATATTTTTAAGAGAAAACATATTCGCCTGAAATTTAAGGCGTGTTCCTTTTGTAAACAAAAAGCCTTTATCGTAACATCTTCCCCTGTAACTGATCTTGCACAGTGTTAAAGTCCAATTTATAGTACATCACGTTCCTTTGTAACAGGCACAACCCTATGCTACATAAGCACCAGGTTAACATTGATACAATTACAAATATTCACTAGTTGAGTTATATAAATGCAGAGGTTTTTTTAAAGAAAAGGCAGATTTTTCGTCAATGTTATATCGGACATCTCTAACATGATTGTTCTAAAATCAGATTTCCTTAAAATACAGAATATCGTATATGTGCTAGAAATAACCTTTTGTTAGGCAAAATCTTGTTAAAAAAACGATGAGCATAACGCCACAGCAGACGTAAACGCTTTGGAAGATTTGCCAAATATTTATTGTGATAAACGTCATTCAATTAACATCTTTAATCATCATTCAACTCTACAAATAGCGTCCCGGCATATTTCACCGGTTTACTTACTAGTGCGTAGTATTAACAAAAAAATGTAAGTTGTAAAAACAATGAAAAAAAATTCTTCCGCACATACGTTGATCATGTTGAGAGAAAAATATTACCAAAAACTCATGCAAAAGAATTAGCTTCAACTGGTATAGAAGTTAAACATTTAAACATAAACATTAGTATGTTTAAGATCTGAAATAGATGGCATTTCAACACTTCTTAGAGATAGGCTGGTTAAACCGGTGAGATATGCCGGGACGCTATTTGTAGAGTTGAATGATGATTAAAGATGTTAACTGAATCACGTTTATCACAAAATAAACAGATATTACGCTATATACATGCATCGTGCATATAAATCATATACGCAAAGTATGCTTGCATGCGTGTGCTATTTAAGATATTTAACATAATTATTTCGTCCAAACTGTCTTCATCTGATCATGATATTTTTTAATATGTTTGTTATTTAATTCATTGAAATATAAAATATGAAATAAACTATGTTTCTCGATCTAAAGTTAGTATACGTTTGTCATTATGTATATACTCCTATCAGTAACGGTGAACTGCTTAGTTATTTTGTACAGTTTCATAAATATTTTTGTGTATCAGAATATTGTTTCGGTTTCAAATATTAAACAATAGCGTTATTTTTGAATATTGCTTAAGGTAATATAAGGTATATATTTAAAGCAGTCCTTTACAATGTATACAATGTTTTATAACGAGTATATAATGTGCACATTACATCAATATCAAGCAACGTTCGAGTAACGTTGTCAAAAACCACGTATTCTTTAAGTACGGTATCTCATTTTAATTTCAGTTGGAATTTTTGAAACCGTGAACATCCCCTTTTTTCTATCATAGTGAAGTAATATGAATAAAGTTCAATATATGCAAATTTCAAAAACTTTTAATGGCGCGTTTTTGCGCAATCGGGCGTGATCATTCAATATATCTTGTTTTTAAACCCGCGTTTAAACCATCCCCGTCGTAATGATTAGATGTGAAAGTAGCATAATTTGTAATTTATCTGTGTAAAAGTTATATTCTTCCCACAGATACTACAATTGGTAATGTAAAAATGTTATTTAAAACAATATTGCGTTAATGTTGACTATTATATAGGGGACAAACGGCGAAAATCGTCACGTGTACAGGTTATTGATAATTTTGGAGAGATGTCAAAAATCGGTCAGAAAAGCCGCGAACTACATTAAATCCCCTGTATACAAAATGATTTAAGTTCCAACAATCACGAAATAAAGCATTTTAATACTAGTTGGAGGTATCAATATTATGCATGTTAATACTGCAAAATGAAATTATCTGTCCTTCTTGGCTAATGGTAGGGGATCGCTTTACATGTTGGTGATCCGAGTTCAATCCCGTTAATAATCATATTTTATTTTCAATTTCTTATTTTTCATTTGAAATTCCTCACTTGTTTATAGGAACTATATGAGTATAAGGATATTAGTACTGCTTTGAGAAGTCATGTCCCCTTGACCTGGTGGATTAACGGTTGCTTCACAAGGTGGGGTTGCAGGTTCGATTCCCGGAACTAAAGACTTTTTTTTTCGATTTCTTTGTCTTTTTTCTGACATTCATTTTCTCTGGCATTCATGACCGATTTTAGATATTTCTCCAAAATTATCAATAACCTGTACACGTGTACTATAAAGTCTCAGCTTTTTTTTTGCTTTCTTTTTTTAAATTTGTAAACAGATTCTCGTTAACAGCGCCCTCTACTGGTAGGTATTTTTATGACGATTTCGCTGGTCCTAATAAAATAGTCAATATTACCACAAAATTGTCATTGACATTTTTTAATTACCAATTGTAATATATGTGGGAAGAATATAACTTTTACACAGATAAAATACAAATTATTTTACTTTCACGTCTTAAAACAACATATATCGTACGTTCACGCCCGATTGCGCAAAAACGCACTGAAATATGTTCTTGAAACTTGCATATATTGAACTTTATTCATATGATTACAATATGATAGAAAAAAAAGAAGGGGGAGAGGGAGTGGGGGGGGGGGGGGGGGGTGTCAACGCTAGATTTTTCATGAATTCCAATTGAAAGTAAAATGAGATGCTTAAAAAATACGCGCGACGTAACAATGTGATTTTTGACGACGCCGTTTTTCTATTATTTCTTCATCTTGAATAAGATTGACAGTTGATCAGTTTTTCATTTTAACACCGATCGCGGCTTGTTTATATTTAATATGTATGCTTATAAAACGTTTATAAAAATACTTGCAGTCGCACATCAGTATATAATGGTAGTTTAAAATGTGTCTTCAATTGAACAGATTCCAATATTATTAAAACATGTTGATATCTAAATTTGCTTTCAATGTATGCATCGTTTTCATTTCTTTAGCTTTAATAGAACGTGCATTTTACAGATATGACGTCAAAAAGTAAGTTAAACGTTCGAACAGAGCTCAGCATCAAAATACGCATATGATTCAATGGGAAATATAAGAGCGATAAAAAAAACAACAAAAAAAAACAACAAATCTACAATCGTTTCCACATACCAGATCAAACCAACCAGAGGAAGCTGATACTAGTTGTGATGCTCTTTATACTGAAGCAAACGACCATAGTGCCGGCTCGAGGGACGGTAAAAGAATTGTGGAGCTGGAACTACTGGCAGATCTCTTTAGAGAATGTACAAAAAGAGACTAAAAATGAGAAAAACAAGATATGACTTGGGTTTATTCTGCATGTCAAATGCGAAAATTGTACAAATGAAAATGTGATCTCGAACTGAAAGAGGTGGAGAGAGATCCGCATAATGTTTTAATGTGAATAACAAACTTGCCGCAAGTACATCCATTTACAAGGTGTCATCATATTTAGCCTATTTCTGTAAACATTAAAAGCTGTTGTCAAATAGACTAGCGGAATTTATTGTTTCGAGCGCATGTTTCAGCCAATATTTTCATAGTTTTTTTACCACTAATTGGACTGGTACATAATTTAGATCTGATTGATTTTCTATATAAAGTGTGTTCGTTATATCAAAATCACGAAAACAGCATGCTCAAACATGTGACCAAATAATACACACCAACCATTCGAAGTAGATAGTTGGTTTTGACTTTCATTGTTTCTTCATTAAAGCAATGCTGAATGCCGGTGTATGAGAGCTATAAGACAACAACATACTAGCGGAGCTAAATATTCCCTGTATCCACTATAAAACCTTCAAACAAAGGGAAAGAGAAATAGGTAGATGTTTTGAAGATGTTGCCAAAAATTCATGCAACCAGGCCGTTACATATGAAATTCGGGCTATAGCTCTTCTAAATGCAGTTGACAGGTAAGTAGTTTCGTACATTGTGCCGTCTAAGTATATGTGTGTTTGTTTTAGCGTCCTTTTTATGCGATCAGTTAACCTAACTACTATTACCCACTTGAATCAACGGTAAAAGACAAATGGCACTAAAACGCAATGTCGTATATTGATCTTCACAGGGACGGTGGCCTGGTGGGTATTCGAACTCAAGTTCCATTAACACGTTTTTTTTTCCGTTTTTAACACAAAGACGAATAATATAATCAACCCCTCAAATAAAATTCATATATTTGTTTAAATATGAACAAAAAATTCATATATTTGTTTAACTATGAACATTTTAATTTCATTGAAAAATAAAATTACAGTGTAAAGTATATAAGTTAAATAGTTGGTTCAAAACGATGATATTAAAACATATCGCCACTCATATTTTAGTGAAAATGTTGTGAAGCCTGAAGTTTCAACTGACGGCGCATGGCAGCGAATAGCAACAACAGCTTATCAGGTATGGTTTATTTACTTCATTAAACAATATAGCAAACGAATACCTCGGTAGAGAGAACTATAAAAAATATAGTAATCTGTACACAGATTCGGGCGTTACCAGCGCTAGCAACAGATCATCTTACTATTCGGTGTTTTATTATCCCAGAAGTTGCAATTAGTCATATGACATACAGAAACGTAGTACCGGGAATTGAAATTAACTATGCTTATAATTACGCCATTGATCTAACCATGTTTTAAGTCTATAATTATTTGGTTTTAATCTAATTTATTTTAGATCTATTGAAGAAAACTCAAAACTCATGTTAACCGCTCTTGAGTACGTTCCCTTGATATATAATTAGTATTGAGTGATTTATAGGCACCGGGTCGTGCAGGGAATTAAACCTGCAAACTCCAAAATCCTATCCACTTTACCACGGCCACTTTTGTTACTGTTTGATTCAAGTTATGGGTTTCCATTATAAATTTATAATATCTAGATGACGGTGTACTTTTTTCAGGACATGTAACCTTGGTAGGAAAATTGAAAAAGAAATGCTTAAGTTATAGCGTGGCCAAAAAACATGTAGAATATGTATAACTGGTGAAGAACAACGTACAACGCCCAAAATTCATAATTGCCGCAAAAACTGGAGCGGATCCTCAAAGGCAATGGAACCATTTATTACAATCAAGAGCTTACTCAAATTAAAGGAGAAGGAGCTCAACATCAAGTGTCTCACAATGGATGATGACACTACAACGTATGTCAGAGCGAAAAAATCACTCAATAATGACCTTGAAAAGGCGAGCGATCAGAACCATATTATAAAAAATATGACACTGAACTTTATAAAATCAAACAATCACATAATGAAATGTCACAGAAAACAGTAAAATATTTTACTAAATGTTTTTCCTAAGCAATAAGTCAAAGAAGGCATCAAATCTAATCTATCAGCCATAGAACCGCATGTATTTGGTTGCCATGACAGTTGCATCAATGAATGGTGCAACCTCAAATAAGATAATTACAGACATAAATCTCTACCACACGGTTAAGATTTGGTTGGACATAGTTTAAAAGCAGATCTCGAGTCACTTTTCGCCAATGACATAAACAAGTGAAAGCATATCTGAAAATCTGCGTAACTTGGAATCATTTAACGCCAATGAAAATCTTAATTATAGGAAAGCGCCCAAAGCACAACATTTTTCAGGATCAGAAAGCTTAGAAGTTAGAATAGCCGCTGCAGTGTCGCAAAAGAATGATGGACATTCTTATCTGGTTAGGGTAAGTACAACTTACTTTCAAATCTATATACATGTATATTTGAGCAGATGTGCGTGCACTCGCACAATATACAATGTGAGCATATTTTTCTATTCTTTTATCGTATAATTTGTATCAATTATAATAAGTGTTCATAATATCATGAAGAACAATAAGAAGGAGGAAGAAGAAAGAAAGAATTCACATTGACATATTGAATATTTTTTATTATCTACAGGTAAACGAGAACCGTAATCTTTCACCGGGAAGAGACTGAAATGTCTCGACGCATTACGAGAATAGATGGAATCATGAAACAGAAGAGACGCCGATTGCAAATGAAAGAAGAACGTAAAATGCAGCTAAAACACGCGAAGTTATAGAAGGAACGACTGTGTGGTCGAGTGGTAAAACGTATTGGTTTGGAAAACAATGCGATAGAGGAGATACCAGCAGCACCAGCCACATCGCAGACACGTCTGTCAGACAACAACGGGGACCACTCATTAATAGTCTTTGATTTGGAAACAACTGGGTTAGGTATGTATCTATTTAGCAATAATTCGGGTATCTTAGGATCAGCAGGTTAATTGTAATTATCTTATATTTACTTTAAATCACATAAATCAATATAATATTTAAGATACAAACGTTACCCTTTCCATGTTACACCCGTCAAGCAGACATATTGGACACAAATGATGCTAATTTTACGGCCTTTTGGAACATAATTAAGGACCAACCACTTCATCAATGCTTGAAAATCAGTATATTAAAACCAGTGTAAGCGGTCACTTCTATTAAGCAGCAACATTTTTTATTTCCAATCTCTATTCTTAAAGAACAAATAACCTACATTAAGCAACAACAAGTCTTAAAAACCACTTTTGTTCGTCCCTTGACTGACTGTTTAAGACAGGTTTGACTGTATATAAAATGATAACCTTTATTATCGATTTAATTTGAACTGTTAATTAATTCTACAACCAACTCAATTTATATCTATGTCCTCCGTGGCCTGGTGGATAAACGTTTGCTTTTATTTTTTATTTCTTTGTCTTTTTTTTTCTGACATTCATTTTCTCTTGAGCACACCATGATCGATTTAAATCCCCTGTATAGATATTAATACTGTTTTGAGAAATCAATGTCCTCCGTGACCTGGTGTATAAACGGTTGCTTCACAAACTGGCGGTGCAAGTTCAATTCCCGGAAGTTAAGACTTTTCTGGGTTTTTTTTTTATTTCTTTGTCTTTTTTTTTTTCTGACATTTTTTTTCTCTTAAGCATACCATGATCGATTTAAATACCCTGTATACAAAATGATTTAAGTTTCAATAAAAATGACATAAAGCATTAAGTACTAATTACGTTTTCTAGTAAGTGTGTATTGAAATATTGGAGGTATCATTAGTATGCATGTTAATAATGCAATATGAAATTATCTGCCTTTATTGGCTAATAGTGGGGGGTCGCTTTACATGGTGATCTGAGTTCGAATTCCGTTAATTATCGTATTTAATTTTCAATATCTTATTTTTCATTTAAAATTCCTCACTTGCTTATAGGAACTATATGAGTGTATGGATGTTTATACTAAGTGGGTATTGAAATTTTGGAGGTATGATTAATATGCACTTTAATACTGCTAATTGAAATTATATATCCTTCTTGGCTAATGGTAGGGTATCGCTTTACATGTTGGTGATCCGATTTCAAATCCCGTTAATAGTCGTATGTTATTTTCAATTTCCTATTTTTCATTTGAAATTCCTCACTTGTTTATATGAACTATATGAGTATATGGATATTAATACTGTTTTGAGAAGTCAATTTCCTTCGTGGCCTGGTGGATAAACGGCTGCATCACAAGCTGGCGTTGCGGGTTCGATTCCCGGAAGTTAAGACTTTTCTTTTTTTGGATTTCTTTGTCATTTTTTTTCTTACATTTATTTTCTCTTTAGCATAACCATGATCGATTTAAATCAACTGTATACAAAATTATTTATGTTCCAACAACAACGAAATAAAGCATTTAACTACTGGTTACCTTTTCTAGGAGGTATGATTAGCATGCATGTTAATACTGTTAATAACTGCCCTTCTTGGCTAATGGTAGGCGATCGCTTTACATGTTGATGATCCGAGTTCGAATCCCGTTAATAGTATTCAATTTCTTATTTTTCATTTGAAATTCTTCACTTGCTTATAGGAACTATTTGAATATATGGATGTTAATACAGTTTTGAGAAGTCAATGTCCTCCGTGAATTGGTGGATAAACGGTTGCTTCACAAGCTGGCGTTGCGAGTTCGATTCCAGGAAGAAAGACATGGTTGAGTGTGGACGGATTTTTATCGCTTTCCAAAAATCCGGATTTATTTAATTGAGTTAATTAAGTTACTAAAGTGCAATCAGAATAAATAAATAAGGTGCCGGAATAATGTTTAGTTATAAACGAATGGATTTTAAGTGAAAATGACAAAATAAGGAAGAAATAAGAGGAAAAAGAGCAGTGAAACTAGTGACAAAGGAATGTTTAGTTATAAACCAAATGGATTTTAAATGAAAATGACAAAAAAAAAGAAGAAATAAAAATTTCAAACACAAACAATCCCCGGAGGGGGTGAGTAATGTAAATATTAGCGGTTTACTAGAACAGACAAATTCCATGTTATATGAACCTGACACGCCTTCAAAGCTAAATACATCGTATCCTCCGGTGTTTACTACCTTTTTAAACATGGCTAGTCTGGATAGTTCGACAATTTCCGCGACGTTGTCTGAAGGTAGCCAAGTGCCCAGCGTACCAGATACCCCACCTCCTGCTACACCGAAGTTAAATAGTGTTACCTCCCTTGACTCATCAAAACCCACAAATGCAGATATAATGGCCATGTTAATGAAAATGGACAAACGACTCTCAGCGTTAGACTCCTTGGAGAAAAAGGTTGATGGTTTCGACAAGGAATTAAAAACGATATGGCTACATATGGACACTTTAGATAAAAATTCGAATGAGAGGCTGACATGTGTTGAAGAACAGTTAGAGTCGTCTGACTTTGCCATAAGTACTGTATATGATCAATTCACACAACTGGAAATCGAAAATGGAAAACTGAAAGACACAATGGATTATTTATATGCAGTCGCAATCAATGCGAAATAATCTAATATTCGGTAGAATACAAGAATCTGAAAATGAACGACCCGAGCAAACCGAAGGGAAACTATGACACTTTTTATGCGAGAAACTCGAACTCGCCCAGGACATTGTACAGTCCTTAAAAATGGAGCGTGTACATAGAATTGGAGTCCCTTCACCACGCTACACGCGTAAAAAATTGTGTGCAAGTTCCAGGCGTTTCCGGATCGTGAAATGGTGCGCAAGCTGCATATAAAATTGGATAAAACCAGTTTCTTCATACATGAACAATTCCTGCCGGAAGTTATTAACAAACAACGAAAACTAGCCCCGCAGCTCAAACAGGCCAAACAGTATGGTCTCCGCGCCTGGATCAGCTACGACACACTGTACATAAAAGGAAAACCAGTGAGAGCATAGGATGGTACCGAGGATAAACTCAGTGTTTTTGTTTGGAACATAAACGGTTTAACGGACAATAAAAAAGAAAACAGTGATTTTACATATATTTTATTACAGCATGACATTATCATTCTGTCAGAATCTTGGACATCCAAAGATAGTGAAATAGATTTACCAGAATATTCATGTTACAACTTTTACAGGAAATTTAGACATAAACGAGCAAAACGAAATAGCGGTGGTCTGGTAATTTATATAAAAAATGTGTTTTAAAACGGTGTTTCTATTGTTAAAAATCAATTGGTTAAAACTTGATAAATTGTTTGTTTTTTTTGGTAATGATGATGATATATTTCTATGTGGAGTATATATGTCGGGTGAGGACTCGACTGCTTTTAATAACGTCGATGCAGATCTGTTCCAAATATAACAAAATGACCTCATTCATTATGAATCCTTAGGGCGGGTTATTATTGCTTGTTATTGTAATGCGCGAGTTTCCAATAAAAGAGATCACATTCTGTTCGATAGGGCTATTGATGAAATCGATTCAAGTAATTACAAACCAGATACTCCTTTAGAACGCTTCTCACAAGATAGCCAATGTAACGCCCAAGGCATTAAATTACTAGACCTTTGTAAATCTACGTCATTACGTATAGCGAATGGTAGATTAGGAGCGGATCATGGAATGGGGGTTTATACCTCTGTTAGAAACGCATCTTGCGTGATAGATTACATCTTATTAAAGGAAAGAGATTTCACCGTTATAAATCATTTTTTAGTCAGTCAGTTTACAGAATTTAGCGATCATGCACCGGTACTTTTTATTATAAAGGGGAAAATGTCCAATATTAATAATAATTCGATAAATTATGAATCTATTCAATGGAATGACGATTACAGACAGTTGTTTCGTAACAGAATAATTGGCGCTTTACCAAGTTTTAACAAAATTATAAACAATATAAATAACCAAGAGCCAAACAATATAAACAAAGCTGTTTCAGATTTTACCTGTATTCTTAATGACATAGGGGGCCCATTATTTAAAAAGCAATTTAATATCAAAAATGGATTCGTGTCTACATACTCAGACACTACCAAATGTTTTGATGAAGACAAAATCACAATTTTGATGATAACGATCCTGTTTATGATGTATTAGACATACATATAACTATATCGGAGGTGGAGACAGTTATGAGATCTCTAAGCAAAAATAAGGTAGCTTCTGGCGATTTTATTTTAAATGTATACTTCTTGTCTACATGGGATATATTAGCGGGCCAATATAACCGATGATTTTAATGCAATATTCGACTCGGGCTGTTTCCCTAAAGAATGGACCAAAGGTTATATTGTACCATTATTTAAAAAAGGGGACAGACATGATGTTAATAATTACAGAGGGATAACACTAATCAGCAGCATGGGGAAACTTTTTACCAGCATATTAAATAAGCGTATTGTATCTTGGTGCGACAGTAATGATATCATATCTGACTCACAATTCGGGTTGATAAAAGGAAAATCTACTGTTGATGCGGTGTTTATTTTACAAAACATTATAAAAAAAATACTAAACAATAAAATTCGTCTTAACTGTGCATTCATTGATCTCCACAAGGCGTTCGATTCTATAAATAGGAATATGCTATGGCTTAAATTACATCAGTTAGGATTAAACGGTTAAACGCTTAAAATCATTCGCGCAATGTATACTATCGTTAAATCGTGCGGTACATTTTCTGATCTTTTCGATATATCGGTCGGGTTAAAGCAAGGAGAAATAGCCTCCCCTATAATGTTCGCGCTTTTCCTTGAAGACTTGGAAATTCATTTACAAAGCAATATTGGAAGTGGTATTTCAATTAATGACATAACACTTGTACTGCTATTATTTGCCGATGACATGGTCCTAGTAGGTACGAGTATAGCAGATCTCCAAAACAGCCTAAACACTTTACACGAATATTGTGAAAAATGGGGATTAGAGGTAAATTACAGAGAAAACTAAAATAGTAGTTTTCCGTAAAAGAGCTAGGGTAAATATCAATGAAAAATGGTCTTAAAACGGTAATATTTTGGAAGTCGTCGACGATTTTAATTACCTAGGTGTTATTTTTTAATTATACAGGCTCCTTCAATCAACAAGCAATATGCGGCAAAGCGCTCAAGGCCATGAACCTTTTATCTTCAAAGGTAAAAAAGTATGAGTTGAATCCAAAGACATCCATGCAATTATTTGACGCTTTTGTAACGTCTATACTTAACTATGCTAGCGAAATATGGGGTTTTACTAAATCAAAAGATATTGAGCGTCTGCACTTAAAATTTTATAAACAAGTCTTAGGTGTTAAATATCCAACCATTAATGCAGGTGTTTATGTGGAATTAGGACGCTATCCATTGTATATCAATAGATATGTCAAAATTTTTAAGTATTTGGTTTAAGATACTAATGACTGAAAATATTATCCTAAAAAATGTATATATGTCTGCGTTAGAATATTGCGATAAAGGTTGTAAAAATTGGGTGTATCGTGTAAAATCTATTTTACTCGAAAATGGTTTCATGTATGCGTGGAATAATCCTGTATTTAAATCACAAACACTTTACAATGTAATTTAAGCAAAGAAAGTTTTGTTCAAAAAATGGAGTTCAGATCTAGAACAAATAGAGTATTAACATTATACAAATTTTTTAAAACAAACTTTGAATATGAACAATATTTAAATATGTTTAAGCACCAGAAAGTTTCGAAGTTGTATTACAATTTTACGCATATCTTCTCACAATTTAAGAATTGAAACAGGAAGATATTCAAGAGAAAGACTTGAACGACATGAAAGGATTTGCCCAATGTGTGACAAAATTTCATTTTGTATTACTATGTCCTATTTATGGAAATATAAATAAATAATTGATAAAAAAAATATATATCATAACAACAACAACTGATCAGGTATGGTTTATTTACTTTATTTAACAATATAGCAAACGAATACCACGGTAGAGAGAACTATAAAACAATATACTTATCTTTATACCTATTCGGGCGTTACCAGCGCTAGCAACAGATCATCAGACCATTCGGTGTTTTATTATGCCCAGAAATTGAGATTAGTCTTATGACATACAGAAACGAAGATTGGTACTGGTGATTGAAATTAACTATGCTTATAATTACGCCATTGATCTAACCAAGTTTTAAATATATAATTGTTTGGTTTTAATCTAATGTATTTTAGCTCTATTGAAGAAAACTCAAAGCTCATGTGAACCGCTCTCGAGAACGTTCCCTTGATATATAATTAGTACTGAGTGATTTATAGGCACCGGGTCGTGCAGGGAATTAAACCTGCAACATCCAACACCCTATCCGCTTCACCACGGCCATGTTTGTTACTGTTAGATTCAAGTTATGGGTTTCCATTATCAATTTATAATATCTTGATGAGGGTATACATTTTTCAGGACATGTAACCATAGTAGGAAAATTGAAAAAGAAATGCTTAAGTTATAGCGTGGCCAAAAAAGCATGTAGAATATGTATAACTGGTGAAAAACAACGTAGAACGCCCAAAGTTCATAATTGCCGCAAAAACTGGAGCCGATCCTCAAAGGCAATGAACCATTTTTAACAACCAAGAGCTTGCTCAAATTAAAGGAAAAGGGGCTCAACATCAAGCGTCTCACGATGGATGATGACACTACAACGTATGTCGGAGCGAAAAGATCACCCAATAATGACCTTGAAAAGGCGATCGATATAAAAAAAATATGATACTGAACTTTATAAAATCAAACAATCACATAATGAAATGTCACAGAAAACAGTAAAATACTTTACTAAATGTTTTTCCTGTGCAATAAGTCAAAATAAAGGGAACAAAGAAGGCATCAAATCAAATCTATCAGCCATAGTACCGCATGCATTTGGTTGCCATGACAGTTCAACAATGAATGGTGCAACTTCAATTTAGATCATTGCAGACATAAATCTTTACCACATGGTAAAGATTTGGTTGGAAATAGTTTAAAGGCAGATCTCGAGGCACTTTTCGCGAAGTACACAAGCGAAAGCATATCTGAAAAACTGTGTAACTTGGAATCATCTAACGCCAATGAAAATCTTAATCAGATGATAGCTAGAAAGCGCCAGAAGCACAAAAATTTTCAGGATCAGAAAGCTTAGACTTTAGAATAGCCGCTGCAGTGTCGCAAAAGAATGATGGACATTCTTATCTGGTCAAGGAATGTACAACTTACTTTCAAATCTATATATATTTAAGCAGATGTGCGTTTATATCTGTATGTTAATTTGTTGTTTTTGTACATGTAGAGTGAACCTCAAATCTTTCTTCCTGTTGGCGTTGAATAACGTAGAATGTGTTAGTACGCCGTAAAACCCTATTCATTCATTCATTTACACTTCTTCATTTCAAATTTATATTAGCATAACACTACTTTTGTAATTTATACAGTTTTATTTTCATATTATATATGTTCAGTTAATCTTACATTCAGGTAAGTAAAAGAAATCAAGAAATTACTTAAAGAATATTAACCTATTACCGTTTGTAACTTGTACAAAATAAGCCAAAAATTTCAACATTATTTAAAAGCCTTTGAGCACTATTAAAAGACTGAACCCGACTTTCATATAAATATCTCGACACTTATGGCTAGGAATTGCTTATCTCTAACTTAATAACATAACACTATCTCTGTGTAGTGTAGTAGTTAGTAAGTATTAGAAAAAAACTTTTATATGCATGTGACAATGTGGTTGTAGTTTACATTTTCATTCAAAGTTTCATTTAATAAATATTTCCAGTAACATTTAGCTGAATCCTTTTATTAAACAGTCTTAAATGCACACACGCAAGTGGTAACAGTTTCATAATAAAAAATTCTAAGTATTGCATGATTACCTTACAAAAATGGGTTTGAACACTGAGTGATGAAGGCCATTAATGCTTTCATTTTTATGTTAATGAAATGTGTCAGATCTCCATGTATACAATATAAATAAAAGACACAGTGGTTTTGTCCTAGGCATTACATGCTTTCAAATGGCATATAGGGATACTGCGTTTGCTTATGTTTAACGCTACCCGCTCACAGTCCGGGTGAACTTTTTCAAAATGGTCATTTGGCATATAATGTATAATATATTGACAATGAAAAGTTATAAAGTGAATGAAAATAAGACTTAAATATTGGTAAAAATGGAAGAAGAATGTCAATACATTCATTGTCTCAAAAGCGTTGCAACGGATTTCTTAATCTACATAATATCTTTCGTTACTTATAATGATATCTTGCACAAATCAATAAGTATGACCACTAGTCTATTTCAGAGTACTCATTTTAATGCATTTTCAAGAGAAAAACATATTTGCCCAAAAATTAAGGCGTGTTACTTTGTAAACAAAAAGCATTTATCGTGACATTTTCTCCTGTAACTGATCATGCACAGTGTAAAGGTCCCATTTATTGTACATCACGTTCCTTTGCAACGGGCACAACCCTATGCTTCATAAGCACCAGGTTAACTTTGATACAATTACAAATATTCACTAGTTGAGTTATATTAATGCAGGTTTTACACCTAGGTTAAACATCTATTAACATATTCTTTTTAAAAAAGGCACATTAAGTTACTACACAGATTTTTCGTCAATGTTATATCGGACATCTGTAACATGATTGTTCTAAAATCAGATTTCCTTAAAAAACAGAATATCTTTTATGTGCTACAAGGAACCTTTTGTTAGGCAAAATTTTGTTTAAAAAATGTATGATGAGCATAACGCCACAGCAGACTTAAACGCTTTGGTAGATTTGTTATTGTTAGTGCCTAGTATTAACAAAAAGTTGAAAGTCGTAAAAACAAATGTGATCAACTTTAACCTTCAAAGGTCATTCAATGAAAAAAATTCTACCGCACTTGAGAAAAAAATATTACCAAAAACTCATGCAAAAGAATTAGCTTCAAGTCGTTTAGAAGTTAAACATTTAAAATTAAGATCTGGAATAGATGGCATTTCAACACTTCTTAGAGATAGGCTGCTTAAACCGGTGAAATATGCCGGGACGCTATTTTTAGAGTTGAATGATGATTAAAGATGTTAATTGAATCACCGTTATCACAATATAAACAGATATTACGCTATATACATGCATTGTGCATATAAATCATATACGCAAAGTATGCTTAATTGCGTGTGCTATTTAAGATATTTAATATAATTATTTCGTCCAAACTGTCTTCATCTGATCATGATATTTTTTAATATGTTTATAATTTAATTCATTGAAACGTAAAATATGAAATAAACTATGTTTCTCGATCCAAAGTTAATATATGTTAGTCATTATGTATATACTCATATCAGTAACTGTGAACGGCATAGTTATTTTGTACAGTTTCATAAATATTTTTGTGTATCAAACAATAGCGTTATTTTTGAAAATTGCTTCAGGTAATATAAGGTATATTTTATTTTATAACGAGTATATAATGTGCACATTATATCAATATCAAGCGACGTTCGAGTAATGTTGTCAAAAACCACTTCTTACGTCACGTATTCTTTAAAATCTCATTTTACTTTCAATTGGAATTTTTGAAAAATTTACCGTGAACATCCCCCTTTTTTCTATCATTTTGTAGTAATATGAATAAAGTTCAATATATGCAAATTTCAAAAACTTTTACCAGCGCGTTTTTGCGCAATCGGGCGTGATCGTTCAAAATGTGGTGTTTAAAACCCGCGTTTAAACCATCCCGTCATAATGATTAAACGTGAAAGTAGAATACTTTTTAATTCATCTGTGTAAAAGTTATATTCTTCCCACAGATGCTAAAATTGGTAATGTAAAAATGTTATTAAAAACAATTTTGCGTTTTTGACTATTTTATCAGGGGAAAAACGGCGAATATCGTCACGTGTACAGGTAATTGATAATTTTGGAGAGATGTCAAAAATCGGCCAGGAACGCCGCGAACTACCTTAAATCCCCTGTATACATTAAACTTCTACTGTTTGGAGGTATCATGAGTATGCATGTTAATACTGCAATATCTTGGCTAATGGTAGGGGATCACTTTACATGTTGGTGATACGAGTTCGAATCCCGTTAATAGTCGTATGTTAATTTCAATTTCTTATTTTTCATTTGAAATTCCTCACTTGTTTTATAGGAACTATATGAGCATATTGATAATAATACTGTTAAAAGAAGTCAATGTACTCCGTGACCTTGTGGATAAACGGTTGCTTCACAAGCTGGCGTTGCGGGTTCGATTCCCGGAAGTAAAGACATTTTTTTCGATTTTTTGTCTTTTTTTCCCTGACATTCATTTTCTCTTGAATCACACCATGATTGATTTTAGGTAGTTTTCTAAAAGTATCAATAACCTGTACACGTGTACTATAAAGTCTCAGCTTTTGATTTAGGTTTTTTTTTTCAAATTTGTACCACAGTTTTCGTTAACAGCGGCCCCTAGCGGTAGGAATTTTTATGACGGTTTCGCCGATTTTTTTCCTAAAAAAATATTCAATATTAACACAAATTGTTTTTGATGACATTTTTACACTACCAATTTTATTATCTGTGGGAACAATATAATTTTTAGACAGATAAAATACAAATAACATTCACGTCTAATCATTATGACAGGATTGGTTTAATCGCGGGTTTAAAAACAACACATTTTGAACGTTCACGCCCGATTGCGAAAAAAACGCGCTAGTACAAGTATATACAACTTTATTCACATTACTACAATATGATAGAAAAAAAGAGGGGGTTTTCACGCTAGATTTTTCATGTATTCCAATTGAAAGTAAAATGAGAAACTTATAAAATACGCTTGAGGTAAGTATGTGATTTTTGATCATGCTGTATTTCTATTATTTCTTCATCTTGAATTAGATTGACAATTTATCAATTTATCAAATTAACACCGATCGTGGCTTGTTTATATGTAAAATGTATGCTTATAAAACGTGATACCAATTTAAAAAATTATTTGCAATCGCACATCAGTATATAATTGTCGTTTAATAGTTGTCCTGAATTGAACAGATTCCAATATTAAAACATAACTTTGATATCTAAGTTTTCTTCGATGTATGCATCGTTTTCATTTCTTAATTTCTAATATAAATGCCAGAACGTGCATTTTACGGATATGACAACAAAAAGTAAGTTAAACGTTTAAATCGAGCTCAGCATCAAAAGGCGCAGACGATTAAATGGAGAATATAAGAGCGATAAAAAAACAAAAAAAAACAACAAACAAATCTACAGTCGTTTCCACATACCAGATCAAACCAACCAGAGGAAACTGATACTAGTCGTGATGCTCTTTTTACCGAAGCAAACGACCATAGTGCCGGCTCGAGGGACTGTTAAAGAATTGTGGAGCTGGGACCACTGGCAGATCTCTTAAGAAAATGTACATTTTGCAAAATGAGACTACATTTAGATGAAATAGTGCGAGAAACAAGATTCAGACTTGGGTCAATTCTGCATATCAAGTGCGACAATTGTACAAATGAAAATGTGATCTCGACGGGAAAGAGGCACAGTTCAACAGGTGGAGAGAGATCCGCACGATGGGTTGATGTGAATACCAAACTTGCCGGAGGTCAATTATTCAAATGTTTAAGTATCACCGTTATTACCCACTGTACATCAATTTACAAGGTGTCATCATATTAAACCTATTTCCGTTAACATTAAAAGCTGTTGTCAAATAGACTAGCGGAATTTATTGTTTAGAGCCAATATTTTAATAGTTTTTTACCACTAATAGGACTTGTACATTATTTAGATCTTATTGATTTTCTATATAACGTGTGTTCGTTATATCAAAATCACGAAAACAGTATGCTTAAACATGTGACCAAAATAATACACACCGACCATTCGAAGTAGATAGTTGGTTTGCCTTTCATTGTTTCTTCATTAAAGCAATTCTCCAATTCGAAAAGGTGAAATCTCGCTCTCGTGCGTGACGAGATCTGTGCGTGACTTGAGCTCAGGGGAATCGCGTCACACCATAACAAACCGCAGTGGTGTTTCAGACAGTAGTTAATCACAACAAAGTTACATAAAACAGCCATAAAAAGAAAGAAAACAATACAATATATGAAAGAAAATTAAAAAATAAGTTTCTCATGATAAAATAAAATTTCTTTTTATCGTTCTGTGCGTGTCTGTATACTTTAATTAATTCTTGCTTTCTGGTGATCGTTAACTTTTTTTATCAATATAGGGAATTGTAATATTTTATTTGTTAAATAGTTGATGCAACATGACTGATTTTATCAATAATTCGGTCTTTTTATAGTTGTATTATCGACCAAATTTCGGACCAAACTGACGACATGCATGTTGTACAGTTAATGGGCCTTTTTTGTTTAAAACATAGGTAAATGATTTTAAAAAAATATATTATTACATATCAATAAAACCTAAATGTATTTTTTTGCAAAAAAAACAACTATGCTTTTCTTTTATTGAAGGGAGCTTTGAATGAATTACAGACGTTTCGTACCACCAAATTGAGGTTTCGTACCACACATAGGTTAATGCATAAACTTTACAGTTAAACTACACACCATGGTTAGGTGTCACAATCATAAACTTACGGTATTTGTTTTTAATTAGTGTGTGATAGTATTGGATTGGGATTGAAACGTTACTAAAATACATTTTATTTTGTTTATACATTTATTGTATTAACGAGAAATTTGATATATTTATTATAAATTTACACCATATACCACGGACACAAATCACACAAAATAATATACATACAATTTTGATTTTATCATATTTACAACATTTACGTGTATCACATTGTAATGCGTAACCACGAGGAGATATATTTGCTTTAATAATAGTGTTTTTGTGAAATAATACATAAAATCAGAAAATTTCAATTTGTGACAAAAAAACTGTAACATATTGCATCCCTAGTATATATTCTTCCAAGAAAATAAATAAAATGATACACATTCACCTGCTGTTATACCGAGGTACTATATAAAATGTAAACAAAAATTGGTCATTTTGGAAAGATATACACGGAAATGGAACATGCATCCCCGTAACGTCCGCCTCCCCTCCCTCATCTGCATATACATTCTATTTATCAATTTCACTTTTTTTTTCAATGTATTATGACGAAACCTGTGGTGAATTATGCAAATTGGGGTACAATATGCATGTTTTTTTCTCATTACCACATGGTGTGACTGTAGTGTTGGTGAATTATGAAAGCTCAGCAGGATACCAGTAATTGGGCTGTATGCAAATATATTCCATATGACACTATCCATCAAAGGTTAAAAAATCATATTTGTCCAGGTAACTAGTAGACTTGGTTACGATGTCATATGGGCTAGTTTTAGGTAAAATACACATGATAAAACAAATAAAAAACCCGTGCAAATATTAAAAATACTACTCAACATCGCTTCATCTAAATTTACTTTTAAAGGGTATGGCAATGGATGCACCAGTTAAACATGATAAAGAATAAAAAAAAGCTGTCACATACGTTTTCTTTTTTTTCGCTATATTAGGTTTTATTTATTATTCTCTATAAGCCCGTTAAATATATATTAAGGAACATTTTTTGCTTAAATTCCATTCCTGATTTAAAATGGTGAATTTGATTATTTACTGACTGCGTAGCAAACAGTGCATTTACCTTGATTACACGGCTTGGATGTGCAGGCTGATCTGGGTTTATATCGACACTAACTGCAATATTATTTTTGTTTTCTTTATTAAGCGAAGGGGTTTTTACATATTTTACATATTCAGTCATGCTTGTTTTTGTAATGACTGCCGGGACCAATCAGCACAGTCGTAAACGTGTCTGAATATTAATCCATAGGTCACGAGTTTGAATCCCCACCGATCACAATCTCCGTGATGGTTGATATACATATTGGGTCTCATTATCATTTGTCTCTGATATAAAAGAGAGACTAATACATGTTCATTTTATGTCAGTTCTTTATTTAAGAAAATATAAAATTGTGGTTAGATTTGTTTTATTGGATTAGATGCGTAAAAAATTCAATAAAGGTACATTTTTGAAAATGATGCTTATATAAATTCATATATCTCAGATGAATACATTTATTCTTTTTTAAGACTTAAAAATGAACAAAACAAGCATATTCCGTCTGTTTGGAAATATGTTAGGCCGTACATATTTACACAGACTCTCGACATTTGAGATGGAGGATAGTTGTGTTTTCTTCATAAGTTGTCTGTGGGTATCCATGGCTTAAGTTTGCCATTTTAATCCTTATAACTCCGTCGTTTAATCCTAGAATGTTACTGTTGGGCTCTTTTCAAATAGTGTAAAATGTAGAACATGGTGGAACTTTACTTCTCTTGTGGTTACACAAGGACACACAACAATAGTCATCCGACGGCATTTTAATTAAACTAAAATAAATTTCATTTAACAATAAACTTAAGTCACCAATAAATAGTAGATGAATAAAAAAATAAAAAATAAAAATAAAAAATATCATGAAACATGTACAGTATAATTACACGGGAATGTTCTTTTCTGTGTTGAAACTAGGCTACTACAACTGATACAAAATAGCCTCAGAGACAGAAACTTCTAACTCGTCTGTATATATCTATAATAAATTATGTTCTTGAAACAAATTAATTAATTTCTTCTGCAAGAATAACTTTATAAGTCTCTTCTTAATAATTTACACTTATTTACTAGACACATATACACACACACACCATTTTACATTATGCTAACACTACCCACTTACAACAGTAATAAAAGTCACAATAAAAAGGTAATCATGGTCAACAACCGCATCATTTCTTATGTTCATCATTGATACTAGCATACTCTCAAAAATTAAATTTTTTTAAACTGCTTTAATAAATATTTGTGTTGTTAATGTATGAAAATTCATCTTATTTACGTGAAATCTACATTGTTTCAGCAGCGACCGCGATGAAACGAATTCCCCTGAGCTCATAGTCTCGCGCGAAATCTCGCTCTCGCACGCGACGAGAATTCGGGATTTCGAAAAGGTCAATGCTGATTGCCGGCGTAGGCGAACTACAATTCAACAACATCACGGTCAGGGAACTCTGTCACAACGTAGAGTGATTTGCGTCGACAGTTTGTCACAGATTCACGTCGATCTGATGCGGGAAAATACGGCATATAGGGTCAATTATTTACTGGATACAGCTATAGGTTTTTAAACTTTTTACATGATCAAGTTTCACATAATATTAATTAGTATTTTCAATTTTCCAATCAACCAATTGTGAATTAGTAAATGTTTAAAACGCAATAATAAATAAATCCTCGCTAAATATGTATGTAAAACGAAAGTAGAGAGGAAATGGTGAATAAAAACATTAATCAGTTCAAAATATCATTTATAATTGTTGTTTAAGTAATTTTGTTTAAAAAAATAGTGATAACTAATTGACTTTTTACTTATACCATGTGAGAAATTCTGTTTGAAAAAAGCTTCACGTGTCACAGGTTTGTGTCGATGTTGATTTAAATATCACCGATTCTTCTCTACAGGGTTGCAGATTCTAGTCGACACTATTGGCAGGAATGGACATATCTTTTGTCGAAGATTCCTCGCTGTATTGTGATCTGGATGAAGGCCTATCATTGATTAGATGTCCTCTCTCAGCCACCAATGAAACAGCTTATATTTTCGAAAATAAAATATTTCATTTTACATTAAATGTCAATGACTATCAGTTGATGATAGCCTATTTCCTCTGCCGATGATCTCGTTCCAGGAACGAGAAAGTAGATCAACTAAGCCGGTTAGAAGTTACGTGGTATTTTCTACTAGCCAAATAATGTCTTACCTATGCATGTGTTTTTGGACGCAATGTAAATGAGGCATGTACCAAAACCGTTCATTTATTTGAAGATTGATATCATTTCGCTCAGTCTGGCTAGCACGAACATTTTCTTAGTGATACCACATGGAAGTCGGTGGGTGTGTTTAAGGGAGGATTGAAATAAAAAATCACAAACTATCAGACACTCGTTTTGTAACGTTTAGGTAATCGAGTTTGAGCAAGAATTTGTCAATCAGCAGGTATGTATTCAATAATTTTACGGCGTTTCGACGTAACGTAACGCAAAACCAATGCATTTAGCAAATTCCTCGATCCCCGTAGCAACGCCTTAGCTAAATCACAGCTTTTATCATTTTGGTAGTTTAATGCCCAAGATATTCTCAATTTTTGCAAGGATCAAGGGAAACCTCCGGCCATGTGAAAACATAAAACTGGTTCAAGTATTGCCTGGCGAACATGGGCAGCTACGTAACATCGGGTCATTATTTGACCAGTTCTAGTGTACTCTGATTAGTTGGGAGTTGCGACGAAAACGGTAACGAAAAGGCTGTACTGAAACGCCTATAAACAAGTGAGGAATTTTAAATGAAAAATAAGAAATTGAAAATAACATACGAACTCGTATCACCAACATGTAAAGCGATCCCCTACCATTAGCCAAGAAGGACAGATAATTTCATATTGCAGTACTATGTATACTAATGATACCTCCAATAAGTAGTAGTTAAATGCTTTATTTCGTTATTGTTGGAACTTAAATCATTTTGTATACAGGGGATTTTAGGTAGTTCGCGGCGTTCCTGGCCGATTTTCGCCGTTTTTCCCCTGATAAAATAGTCAAAAACGCAAAATTGTTTTAATAACATTTTTACATTACCAATTTTAGTATCTGTGGGAAGAATATAACATTAACACAGATGAATTAAAAAGTATTCTACTTTCTCGTTTAATCATTGCGACGGGGTTGGTTTAACGCGGGTTTAAAAACAACACATTTTGAACGATCACGCCCGACTGCGCAAAAACGTGCTGGGAAAAGTTTTTGAAATTTGCATATATTGAACTTTATTCATATTACTACAAAATGATAGAAAAAAGGGGGATGTTCACGGTAGATTTTTCAAACATTCCAATTGAAAGTAAAATGAGATTTTAAAGAATACGCGACGTAAGAAGTGTTTTTTGACAACGTTACTCGAACGTCGCTGGATATTGATATAATTTGCACATTATACTCTCGTTATAAAACATAAAGCAATTTTCAAAAATAACGCTATTGTTTAATATTTGAAGCCGAAACAATAGTCTTATACACAGAAATATTTATGAAACTGTACAAAATAACTATGCCGTTCACCGTTACTGATATGAGTATATACATAATGACTAACGTATATTAACTTTGGATCGAGAAACATAATTTATTTCATATTTTACGTTTCAATGAATTAAATAATAAACATATTAAAAGATATCATGGTCAGATGAAGACAGTTTGGACGAAATAATTATATTAAATATCTTAAATAGCACACGCATTTAAGCATACTTTGCGTATGTGATTTATATGCACAATGCATGTATATAGCGTAATATCTGTTTATATTGTGATAAACGTGATTCAATTAACATCTTTAATCATCATTCAACTCTAAAAATAGCGTCCCGGCATATTTCACCGGTTTAAGCAGCCTATCTCTAAGAAGTGTTGAAATGCCATCTATTTCAGATCTTAAACATACTAATTTTAAACTACTTGAAGCTAATTCCTTTGCATGAGTTTTTGGTAATATTTTTCTCTCAAGTGCGGTAGAATATTTGTTCATTGAATGACCTTTGAATGTTAAAGTTGATCACATTTGTTTTTACGACTTTCAACTTTTTTTAATACTAAGCACTAACAATAACAAATCTACCAAAGTGTTGCTGTGGCATCATACCGTTTTTTAACAAAATTTTGCATAACAAAAGGTTCCTTTGTAGCACATAAAAGATATTCTGTATTTTAAGGAAATCTGATTTTAGAACAATCATGTTACAGATGTCCGATATAACATTGACGAAAAATCTGTCTAGTAACTTAATGTGCCTTTTTTCAAAAGAATATGTTAATAGATGTATAACCTAGGTGTAAAACCTGCATTTATATAACACAACTAGTGAATATTTGTAATTGTATCAAAGTAAACCTGGTGCTTATGTAGCATAGGGTTGTGCCCGTTGCAAAGGAACGTGATGTACAATAAATTGGACTTTTACACTGTGCATCAGTTACAGGGGAAAATGTCATGATAAAGGCTTTTTGTTTACAAAGTAACACGCCTTAATTTTTGGGCAAATATGTTTTTCTCTTGAAAATGCATAAAAAATGAGTACTCTGAAATACACTAATACTTATTGATTTTTGCAAGATATCATTATAAGTAACGAAAGATATTGTGTAGATTAAGAAATTCGTTGCAACGCTTTTGAGACAATGAATGAATTTACATTCTTCTTTTATTTTTACCAATATCTAAGTCTTATTTTCATTCACTTTATAACTTTTCATTGTCATATACTATATATTATATGCCAAATGACCATTTTGAAAAAGTTCACCCGGACTGTGAGCGGGTAGCGTTAAACATAAGCAAACGCAGTATCCCTCTATGTCATTTGAAAGCATGTGATGCCTAGGACAATACCACTGTGTCTTTTATTGATATTGTATACATGGAGATCTGACACATTTTATAAACATAAAAGTGAAAGCATTAATGGCCTTCATCACTCAGTGTTCAAACCCATTTTTGTAAGGTAATCATGCAATACTTAGAATTTTTTATTATGAAACTGTTACCACTTGCGTGTGTGCATTTAAGACTGTTTAATGCTTGGATGAAATAAAAGGATTAAGTTAAATGATACTTGATATATTTATTAAATGAAACTTTGAATGAAAATGTAAACCACAACCACATTATCACATGCATATAAAAGTTTTTTCTAATACTCACTAACTACTACAATACACAGAGATAAGTGTTATGTTATTAAGTTAGAGATAAGCAATGTCTAGCCATAAGTGTCGAGATATCTATATGAAAGTCGGGTTCAGTCTTTTAATAGTGCTCAAAGGCTTTAAATAATGTTGAAATTTTTGGCTTATTTTACAAACGGTAATAGGTTATGTATTCTTTAAGTAATTTCTTGATTTCTTTTACTTACCTGAATGTAAGATTAACTGAACATATATAATATGAAAATAAAACTGTATAAATTACAAAAGTAGTTTTATGCTAATATAAATTTGAAATGAAGAAGTGTAAATGAATGAATGAATAGGGTTTTACAGCGTACTAACACATTCTACGTTATTCAACGCCAACAGGAAGAAAGATTTGAGGTTCACTCTACATGTATAAAAACAACAAATTAACATACAGATTTAAACGCACATCTGCTTAAATATATATAGATTTGAAAGTAAGTTGTACATTCCTTGACCAGATAAGAATGTCCATCATTCTTTTGCGACACTGCAGCGGCTATTCTAAAGTCTAAAGCTTTCTGATCCTGAAAATTTTTTTGCTTTGGGCGCTTTCTAGCTATCATCTGATTAAGATTTTCATTGGCGTTAGATGATTCCAAGTTACACAGTTTTTCAGATATGCTTTCGCTTGTGTACTTGGCGAAAAGTGCCTCGAGATCTGCCTTTAAACTATTTCCAACCAAATCTTTACCATGCCTTCTTTGTTCCCTTTATTTTGACTTATTGCATAGGAAAAACATTTAGTAAAGTATTTTACTGTTTTCTGTGACATTTCATTATGTGATTGTTTGATTTTATAAAGTTCAGTATCATATTTTTTTTATATCGATCGCCTTTTCAAGGTCATTATTGAGTGATCTTTTCGCTCCGACATACGTTGTAGTGTCATCATCCATCGTGAGACGCTTGATGTTGAGCCCCTTTTCCCTTAATTTGAGCAAGCTCTTGGTTGTTAAAAATGGTTCATTGCCTTTGAGGATCGGCTCCAGTTTTTGCGGCAATTATGAACTTTGGGCGTTCTACGTTGTTTTTCACCAGTTATACATATTCTACATGCTTTTTTGGCCACGCTATAACTTAAGCATTTCTTTTTCAATTTTCCTACCATGGTTACATGTCCTGAAAAATGTAAACCCTCATCAAGATATTATAAATTTATAATGGAAACCCATAACTTGAATCTAACAGTAACAAACATGGCCGTGGTGAAGCGGATAGGGTGTTGGATGTTGCAGGTTTAATTCTCTGCACGACCCGGTGCCTATAAATCACTCAGTACTAATTATATATCAAGGGAACGTACTCAAGAGCGGTTCACATGAGCTTTGAGTTTTCTTCAATAGAGCTAAAATACATTAGATTAAAACCAAACAATTATATATTTAAAACTTGGTTAGATCAATGGCGTAATTATAAGCATAGTTAATTTCAATCACCGGTACCAAATCTTCGTTTCTGTATGTCATATGACTAATCTCAATTTCTGGGCATAATAAAACACCGAATGGTCTGATGATCTGTTGCTAGCGCTGGTAACGCCCGAATCGGTATAAAGATAAGTATATTGTTTATAGTTCTCTCTACCGTGGTATTCGTTTGCTATATTGTTAAATGAAGTAAATAAACCATACCTGATCAGCTGTTGATGTTATGATATATATTTATTTATATCAATTGTTTATTTATATCAACTATATATAGTTTCTCATCAAATTACAATGTTATAATAACATGTAAATAATTAAACACATAAACACATAAACACATAACAAGTTGAGTAAATAGCATGCACACATTTTCGCACGCACGCACGCACGCACGGAAAAAACGCACATACATACACACACTCTCGCACCACACCACACGTATTCGCTCTTACTATCGACATTTCAATACTGATATCTATTAGATATTGTATATCATACTCAAATTTTCTTTCACATAAAATAAGTTTTTTGACGATGAACACATTTATCAGTTATTTAATATGGAACGTCGTTTTACAACTGCTTCGGATATAAATTTGCTTAATTTAACAATTTCAGATTCATTTTTTGATTGAAGAAGATTAATTAAATTAAATATATTTGGTCTACGGATATAATGCCTATGAATATCTTTGCATCTTAGTTCATGGTAAATAGGACATAGTAATACAAAATGAAATTTTGTCACACATTGGGCAAATCCTTTCATGTCGTTCAAATCTTTCTCTTGAATATCTTCCTGTTTCAATTCTTAAATTGTGAGAAGATATGCGTAAAATTGTAATACAACTTCGAAACTTTCTGGTGCTTAAACATATTTAAATATTGTTCATATTCAAAGTTTGTTTTAAAAAATTTGTATAATGTTAATACTCTATTTGATTCTAGATCTGAACTCAATTTTTTGAACAAAACTATCCACAAGTCTTAGCTTAAATAACGTTGTAAAGTGTTTGTGATTTAAATACAGGATTATTCCACGCATACATGAAACCATTTTCGAGTAAAATAGATTTTACACGATACACCCAATTTTTACAACCTTTATCGCAATATTCTAACGCAGACATATATACATTTTTTAGGATAATATTTTCAGTCATTAGTATCTTAAACCAAATACTTAATAATTTTGACATATCTATTGATATACAATGGATAGCGTCCTAATTCCCCATAAACACCTGCATTAATGGTTGGATATTTAACACCTAATACTTGTTTACAAAATTTTAAGTGCAGACGCTCAATATCTTTTGATTTAGTAAAACCCCATATTTCGCTAGCATAGTTAAGTATAGACGTTACAAAAGCGTCAAATAATTGCATGGATGTCTTTGGATTCAACTCATACTTTTTTACCTTTGAAGATAAAAGGTTCATGGCCTTGAGCGCTTTGTCGCATATTGCTTGTTGATTCAGTACAAAGGAGCCTGTATAATTAAAAAATAACACCTAGGTAATTAAAATCGTCGACGACTTCCAAAATATTACCGTTATAAGACCATTTTTCATTGATATTTACCCTACCTCTTTTACGGAAAACTACAATTTTAGTTTTCTCTGTATTTACCTCTCATCCCCATTTTTCACAATATTCGTGTAAAGTGTTGTGGAGATCTGCTATACTCGTACCTACTTGGACCATGTCATCGGCGAATAATAGCAGTACAAGTGTTATGTCATTAATTGAAATACCACTTCCAATATTGCTTTGTAAATGAATTTCCAAGTCTTCAAGGAAAAACGCGAACATTATAGGGGAGGCTATTTCTCCTTGCTTTAACCCGACCGATATATCGAAAAGATCAGAAAATGTAACGCACGCTTTAACGATAGTATACATTGCGCGAATGATTTTAAGCATTTAACCATTTAATCCTAACTTGATGTAATTTAAGCCATAGCATATTCCTATTTATAGAATCCAACGCCTTGTGGAGATCAATGAATGCACAGTTAAGACGAATTTTATTGTTTAGTATTTTTTTTATAATGTTTTGTAAAATAAACACCGCATCAACAGTAGATTTTCCTTTTCTAAACCCGAATTGTGCGTCAGATATGATATCATTACTGTCGCACCAAGATACAATACGCTTATTTAATATGCTGGTAAAAAGTTTCCCCATGCTATCCCTCTGTAATTATTAACATCATGTCTGTCCCCTTTTTTCAATAATGGTACAATTATAACCTTTGGTCCATTCTTCAGGGAAACAGCCCGAGTCGAATATTGCATTAAATACATCGGTTATATTGGCCCGCTAATATATCCCATGTAGACAAGAAGTATTCATTTAAAATAAAATCGCCAGAAGCTACCTTATTTTTGCTTAAAGATCTCATAACTGTCTCCACCTCCGATATAGTTATATGTACACCATAAACAGGATTGTTATCATCAAAATTGGGATTTTCGTTAAACAAATCTGCTTCATCACTTTTTGAGGTCTTTATTTCTTGAAATAAGTTGAGAAAATAATTGTGAAAGTCGTCTATTTTTATATTTGAATTGTTTGTTCTGTTTTTCGAAAATAACTTTCAAAAATCGCGTGGTTTCGATTTGCGCATGTTTTCCATATCTTTCAATTGTTTAAATTTGTATGCACGTCGTTTTTTCTTGACAAGACATTTATAATTAGATTTTACGGTCAGCCAGTTCTATTCTATTCACGTGTGTTTTATTTCTATTAAAATGGAATAACGCATCTTTATAAACTTGCTTAGTAATTTGACAGTCTTCATCAAAACATTTGGTAGTGTCTGAGTATGTAGACACGAATCCATTTTTGATATTTAATTGCTTTTTAAATAATGGGCCCTCTATGTCATTAAGAATACAGGTAAAATCTGAAACAGCTTTGTTTATATTGTTTGGCTCTTGGTTATTTATATTGTTAATAATTTTGTTAAAACTTGGTAAAGCGCCAATTATTCTGTTACGAAACAACTGTCTGTAATCGTCTAATCGTCATTCCATTTAATAGATTCATAATTTATCGAATTATTATTAATCCTTTATAATAAAAAGTACCGGTGCATGATCGCTAAATTCTGTAAACTGACTTACTAAAAAATTATTTATAACGGTGAAATCTCTTTCCTTTAATAAGATGTAATCTATCACGCAAGATGCGTTTCTAACATAGGTATATGCCCCCACTCCATGATCCGCTCCTAATCTACCATTCGCTAACAGAATGTGATCTCTTTTATTGGAAACTCGCGCATTACAATAACCAGCAATAATAACCCGCACTAAGGATTCATAATGATTAATGTCATTTTGTTATATTTGGAACAGATCTGCATCGACGTTATTAAAAGCAGGCGAGTCCTCACCCAACATATATACTTCACAAAGGATATCATCATCATTACCAAAAAAAAATTTATCAAGTTTTAACCATACCATAGTATCAAATTGATTTTTAACAATAGAAACACCATTTTTAACCACATTTTTTTATATATATTACCAGACCACCGCTATTTCGTTTTGCTCGTTTATGTCTAAATTTCCTGTAATAGTTGTAACATGAATATTCTGGTAAATCTATTTCACTATCTTTGGATGTCCAAGATTCTGACAGAATGATAATGTCGTGCTGTAATAAATATATGTAAAATCACTGTTTTCTTTTTTATTGTCCGTTAAACCGTTTATTTTCCAAACAAGAACACTGAGTTCATCCTCGGTACCATCCTATGCTCTCACTGGTTTTCCTTTTATGTACAGTGTGTCGTAGCTGATCATGGCGCTGAGACTATCCTGTTTGAGCTGCGGGGCTAGTTTTCGTTGTTTGTTAATAACTTCCGGCAGGAATTGTTCATGTATGAAGAAACTGGTTTTATCCAATTTTATATGCAGCTTGCGCACCATTTCACGATCCGGAAACGCCTGGAACTTGCACACAATTTTTTACGCGTGTAGCGTGGTGAAGGGACTCCAATTCTATGTACACGCTCCATTTTTAAGGACTGTACAATGTCCTGGGCGAGTTCGAGTTTCTCGCATAAAAAGTGTCTCAGTTTCCCTTCGGTTTGCTCGGGCCGTTCATTTGCAGATTCTTGTATTCTACCGAATATTAGATTATTTCGCATTGATTGCGACTGCATATAAAACATACATTGTGTCTTTCAGTTTTCCATTTTCGATTTCCAGTTGTGTGAATTGATCATTTACAGTACCTATGACAAAGTCAGACGACTCTAATTTTTCTTCAACACATGTCAGCCTCTCATTCGAATTTTTATTTAAAGTGTCCATATGTAGCCAATATCGTTTTTAATTCCTTGTCGAAACCATCAACCTTTTTCTCCAAGGAGTCTAACGCTGAGAGTCGTTTGTCCATTTTCATTAACATGGCCATTATATCTGCATTTGTGGGTTTTGATGAGTCAAGGGAGGTAACACTATTTAACTTCGGTGTAGCAGGAGGTGGGGTATCTGGTACGCTGGGCACTTGGCTACCTTCAGACAACGTCGCGGATATTGTCGAACTATCCAGACTAGCCATGTTTAAAAAGGTAGTAAACACCGGAGGATACGATGTATTTAGCTTTGAAGGCGTGCCAGGTTCTTATAACACGGAATTTGTCTGTTCTAGTCAACTGCTACTATTTACATTACTCACCCCCTTCGGGGATTGTTTGTGTTTGAAATTTTTATTTCTTCCTTTTTTTTGTCATTTTCATTTAAAATCCATTTCTTTTATAACTAAACATTCCTTTGTCACTAGTTTCACTTCTCTTTTTCCTCTTATTTCTTCCTTATTTTGTCATTTTCACTTAAAATCCATTCGTTTATAACTAAACATTATTCCGGCATCTTGTTTATGTATTCTGATTGCACTTTAGTAACTTAATTTACTTATAAATCCGGATTTTTGGAGAGCGATAAAAACCCGTCCACATTCAACTTGTCACGTGACCATTATCAGGTTTCACAAGATTTTCATTAAAATTTGAGTGGTGATATGTTTTAATATCATCGTTTTGAACAAATTACTTAGCTTATATACTTAACACTGTAATTTTATTTTTTTAATAAATAATTATACAATGTTCATAGTTAAAACGTAACAAATGTATGTCTTTTATTTGAGGGGTTGATTATATTATTCGTCTTTGTGTTAAATAACGGAAAAAATGTGTTAATGAAACTTGAGTTCGAATACCCACCCGGCCGCCGTCTCCGTGATGATCTTAGTGCCATTTGTCTCTTACCGTTGATTCAAGTGGGTAATAGTAAATAGGTTAACTGATCGCATAAAAAAGACGCTGAATATCCAAACAAACACACATATACTTTGACGGAACAATGTACGAAACTACATGTTGTCAACTGCATTGAGGAGTAAGGGCCTGGTTGCATGAATTTTTGGCAACATCTTCAAAACATCTACCTATTTCTCTTTCCTTTTGTTTCAAGGTTCTATGGTGGATGCTTGGAATATTTATCTCCGCTAGTATGTTGTTGACTTGTAGCTCGCCTACGCTGGCAACTATCTTCTTCGAATGGTCGGTGTGCATTATTTTGGTCACATGTTTGAGCATACTGTTTTCGTGATTTTGATATAACGAACACACGTTATATAGAAAAACAATAGGATCTAAATTATGTACCAGTTTGGTATTCACATCAAAACATTTTCATGTGTACAATTGTCGCACTTGATATGCAAAATTGACCCAAGTCTGAATCTTGTTTCTCGCACTATTTCATCTAAATGTAGTCTTAATTTGCAAAATGTACATACTCTTAAGAGATCTGCCAGTAGGCCCAGCTCCACAATTCTTTTACCGTCCTTCCAGCCGGCACTTAGGTCGTTTGCTTCGGTATAAAGAGCATCACGACTAGGTATTAGCCTCCTCTGGTTGGTTTGATCTGGTATGTGCAAACGATTGTAGATTTGTTTTTTTGTTTTTTTTTCATCGCTCTTATATTTCCCATTTAATCGTATGCGCATTTTGATGCTGAGCTCGATTGAAACGTTAAACTTACTTTTTGACGTCATATCCGTAAAATGAACGTTCTGGCTTAAGAAATGAAAACGATGCATACATCGAAAGAAAACTTAGATATCAAAGATATCAACATATTTTAATATTGGAATCTGTTCAATTCAGGATAACTAATAAACGACCATTTTATACTGATATGCGACTGCAACTAATTTTTTAAATTGGCATCACGTTTTATACGCATACTTTTTACATATAAACAAGCAGCGATCGGTGTTAATTTGAAAAAATTGATCAATTGTCAATCTAATTCAAGGTGAAGAAATAATAAAATACGGCGTCGTCAAAAATCACATTCTTACGTCGCGCGTATTTATTAAGTTTTCTCATTTTACTTTCAATTGGAATTCATGAAAAATCTAGAGTGAAAACCCCCTCATTTTTCTATCATATTGTAGTAATATGAATGAAGTTCAATATACGCAAGTTTCAAGAACTTCTACCAGCGTGTTTTTTGCGCACTAGGGCGTGAACGTTCAAAATGTGTTGTTTTTAAACTGACGAAATCGTCATGAAAATACCTACCGCTAGGTTTCGCTGTCAACGACAAACTGTTGTACAAATTAAAAAAAAAGGTCTTTCTTCCTGGAATCGAACTCGCAACGCCAGCTTGTGAAGCAACCGTTTATCCAACATGTCACAGAGGACATTGACTTCTCAAAACTGTATTAACATCCATATATTCAAATAGTTCCTATAAGCAAGTGATGAATTTTAAATGAAAAATAAGAAATTGAATACGACAATTAACGGGATTCGAACTCGGATCATCAACATGTAAAGCGATCGATAGCCAAGAAGGGCAGTTAATTTCATATTGCAGTATTAACATGCATATGCTAATCATACCTCCTAGAAAAGGTAACTAGTAGTTAAATGCTTTATTTCGTTATTGTTGGAACATAAATAATTGTGTATACAGTTGATTTAAATCGATCATGGTTATATGCTGAAGAGAATATAAATGTCAGAAAAAAAAAGAAAAGTCGAAAGGAAATCGAACCCGCAACACCAGCTTGTGAAGCAACCGTTTATCCACCAGGCTACGGAGGACATTGACTTCTCAAAACAGTATTGATATCCATATACTCATATAGTTCATATAAACAAGTGAGGAATTTCAAATGAAAAATAACATACGACTATTAACGGGATTCGAAATCGGATCACCAACATGTAAAGCGATACCATTAGCCAAGAAGGATATATAATTTCAATTTTCAAAGTGCATACTAATCATACCGCCAAAATTTCAATACCAACTTACTAGAAAAGTTTATTAGTAGTTCAATGCTTTATATCATTGTTGTTGGAAAATAAGTCATTTTGTAAACAGTTGATTTAAATCGATCATGATCAGCTAAAGAGAAAATAATTGTCAGAAAAAAAGACAAAGAAATAAAAAAAAAAAAGTATTATGGGATACGAACTCGGATCAGCAACATGTAACGCGATCCCCTATCCTACATTGACTTCTCAAAACAGTATTAACATTCATATACTTATATAGTTCCTATAAGCAAATGAGGAATTTCAAATGAAAATAAGAAATTGAAAATAAGATACGACAATTAACGGGATTCGAACTCGGATCACCAACATGTAAATCGATCCCTTACCATTAGCCAAGAAGGGCAGTTAATTTCATATTGCAGTATTAACATGCATACTAATCATACCTCCAAAATTTCAATACTCACTTACTAGAAAAGGTTACTAGTAGTTCAATGCTTTATTTCGTTATTGTTGGAACATCAATCATTTTGTATACAGTTTATTTTAATCGATAATGGTATGCTTAAGAGAAAATAAATGTCAGAAAAAATAGACAAAGAAATCAAAAAAAAAGAAAAGTCTTAACTTCCGGGAATAGAACCCGCAACGCCAGCTTGTGAAGCAACCGGCCACGGAGGACATTGACTTCTCAAAA
Organism: Panopea generosa; assembly: GCA_029582155.1. Taxonomy (NCBI): domain Eukaryota; kingdom Metazoa; phylum Mollusca; class Bivalvia; order Adapedonta; family Hiatellidae; genus Panopea; species Panopea generosa. The sequence goes on along the minus strand of CM055898.1, from coordinate 58,481,723 downwards.
CAGTATTATACTCATATAGTTCATATAAACAAGTGAGGAATCTTAAATGAAAAATAGGAAATTGAAAATAACATACGACTTTTATCGGGATTCAAAATAGGATCAGTAACATGTAAAGCGATCCCCTACTCTACATTGACTTCTCGCAACAGTATAAACATCCATACACTCATATAGTTCCTATAAGCAAGTGAGAAATGAAAAATAAGAAATTGAAAATTTAATACGACTATTAACGGGATTCGAACTCGTATCACCATGTAAAGCGATCCCCCACCATTAAGCCAAGAAAGGCAGATAATTTCATATTGCAGTATTAACATGCATACTAATGATACCTCCAAAATTTCAATACACACTTACTATAAAAGGTAATTAGTACTTAATGCTTTATGTCATTTTATTGAAACATAAATCATTTTGTATACAGGGTATTTAAATCAATCATGGTATGCTTAAGAGAAAATAAATGTCAGAAAAAAAAGACAAAGAAATAAAAAAAAAAAGTCTTAACTTCCGGGAATTGAACTTGCAAACGCCAGCTTGGTGAAGCAACCGTTTATACACCAGGCCACGGAGGACATTGACTTTCTCAAAATAGTATTAATATCCATACAGGGGATTTAAATCGATCATGGTGTGCTCAAGAGAAAATGAATGTCAGAAAAAAAAGACAAACAAATAAAAAATAAAAATTCTTTACTTCCTGGAATCGAACCCGCAACGCTAGCTTGTGAAGCAAACGTTTATCTACCAGGCCACGGAGGACATAGATATAAATTGAGTTGGTTGTAGAATTAATAACACAGTTCAAATTAAATCGATAATAAAAGTTATCATTTTATATACAGTCAATCCTGTCTTAATCAGTCAGTCAGGACGAACAAAAGAGGTTTTTAAGACTGGTTGTTGCTTAATGTAGGTTATTTGTTCTTTAAGAATAGAGATTGGAAATAAAAAATATTGCTGCTTAAGACAAGTGGCTGCTTAATAGAGGTGACCGCTTACACTGGTTTTAATATACTGATAATCCAGTATTTTCAAGGATTGGTGAAGTGGTTGGTCCTCAATTATGTGCCAAAGTTTTATAAAAGGCCGTAAAATCAGCATCACTTGTGTCCAAAGTGTCTGCTTGACGGGTGTAACATGGAAAGGGAATACGTTTGTATCTTAAATAGTATATTGATTTATGTGATTTAAAGTAAATATAAGATAATTACAATTAACCTGCTGATCCAAAGATACCCGAATTATTGCTAAATAGATACACACCTAACCCAGTTGTTTCCAAATCAAAGACTATTAATGAGTGGTCCCCGTTGTTGTCTGACAGACGTGTCTGCAATGTGGCTGGTGCTGCTGGTATCTCCTCTATCGCATTGTTTTCCAAACTAATACCTAAGACAGATGTTAATCTGATTAAAACTAGTATTATAAGTAAACAAAATAACAAATATTACAGATATTTTCAGAAAAGAAAATATAAGAAGATATAAATAGAGTTGATCGTAGAATTAAATCGATTATAAAAGTTATTCAGACCCAGGATGGAAATCCCAAACTCTAGGACACAAGGCTGAAGTTTTACCACTCGACCACACAGAACAAAAATCTTAATACACGTTTAGTCGTTCCTTCTAGAACTTCGCGTGTTTTAGCTGCATTCTACGTTCTTCTTTCATTTGCAATTAATCAATGCGTCGAGATATTTCAGTCTCTTCCAGGTGATCTCTTTCTTTCTTTCTTTCTTTCTTTCTTTCTTTCTTTCTTTCTTTCTTTCTTTCTTTCTTTCTTTTTTCTTTCTTTCTTTCTCCTTCTTATTGTTTTTCATGATATTATGAACACTTATTATAATTGATACAAATCATACGATAAAAGAATAGAAAAATATGCTCACATTGTATATTGTGCGAGTTCACGCACATCTGCTGAAATATACATGTATATAGATTTGAAAGTAAGTTGTACTTACCTGAACCAGATAAGAATGTCCATCATACTTTTGCGACACTGCAGCGGCTTTTCTAATGTCTAAGCTTTCTGATCCTGAAAAATGTTGTGCTTTCGGCGCTTTCCTATAATTAAGATTTTCATTGGCGTTAAATGATTCCAAGTTACGCAGATTTTCAGATATGCTTTCACTTTGTGTCATTGGCGAAAAGTGACTCTAGATCTGCTTTTAAAATATGTCCAACCAAATCTTAACCGTGTGGTAAAGATTTATGTCTGTAATTATCTAATTTGAAGTTGCACCATTCATTGTTGCAACTGTCATGGCAACCAAATGCATGCGGTTCTATGGCTGATAGATTAGATTTTTTGCCTTCTTTGACTTATTGCATAGGAAAAACATTTAGTAAAGTATTTTACTGTTTTCTGTGACATTTTGTTATGTGATTGTTTGATTTTATAAAGTTCATTGTCATATTTTTTATAATATGGTTCTGATCGCTCGCGTTTTCAAGGTCATTATTGATTGATCTTTTCGCTCTGACAAACGTTGTAGTGTCATCATCCATCGTGAAACGCTTGATGTTGAGCCCCTTTTCCTTTAATTTGATCAAGCTCTTGATTGTAAGAAATGGTTCCATTGCCTTTGAGGATCCGCTCCAGTTTTTGCGGCAATTATGAATTTTGGGCGTTCTACGTTGTTCTTCACCAGTTAAACATATTCTACATGTTTTTTGGCCACGCTATAACTTAAGCATTTCTTTTTCAATCCGGTGCCTATAAATCACTCAGTACTAATTATTTATCAAGGGAACGTACTCGAGAGCGGAAACATGAGTTTTGAGTTTTCTTCAATAGATCTAAAATAAATTAGATTAAAACCAAATAATTATGGACTTAAAACATGGTTAGATCAATGGCGTAATTACAAGCATTAGTTAATTTCAATCACCGGTACTACGTTCCTGTATGTCATAAGACTAATTGCAACTTCTGGGATATTAAAACACCGAATAGTCAGATGATCTGTTGCTAGCGCTGGTAACACCCGAATCTGTATACAGATTACTATATTGTTATATTGTCCACCTAGGCATTCGTTTGCTATATTGTTTAATATAGTTGAAACTTCAGGCTTCACAAGATTTTCATTAAAATATGAGTGGCAATATGTTTTAATATCATCGTTTTGAACAAATTATTTAACTCATATACTTTACACTGTAGTTTTATTTTTCAATGAATATTTATACAATGTTCATAGTTAAACGTAACAAATATATGAATTTTATTTGAGGAGTTGATTATATTATTCGTCTTTGTGTTAAAAAACGGAAAAACCGTGTTAATGGAACTGGAGTTCGAATACCCACCCGGCCACCGTCTCCATGAAGATCAATAGACGTCATTGCATCTTAGTGCCATTTGTCTTTTACCGTTGATTCAAGTGGGTAATAGTAGTTAAGTTAACTGATCGCATAAAAAGGACGCTAAAACAAACACACATATGTACGAAACTATTTACCTGTCAACTGCATTTAGAAGATCTATAGCCCGAATTTCATATGTAACGGCCTGGTTGCATGAATTTTTGGCAACATCTTCAAAACATCTACCTATTTCTCTTTCCCTTTGTTTGAAGGTTTTATAGTGGATACAGGGAATATTTAGCTCCGCTAGTATGTTGTTGTCTTGTAGCTCTCCTACGCCGGCATTCAGCATGGCTTTAATGAAGAAACAATGAAAGTCAAACCAACTATCTACTTTGAATGGTCTGTGTGTATTATTTGGTCAAATGTTTGAGCATAATGTTTTCGTGATTTTGATATAACGAACACACTTTATATAGAAAATCAATCAGATCTAAATTATGTACCAGTTCTATTAGTGTAAAAAATCTATTAAAATATTGGCTGAAACATGCGCTCTAAACAATAAATTCCGCTAGTCTATTTGACAACAGCTTTTAATGATTACGGTAATATGCTTAATATGATGACACCTTATAAATGGATGTATAATTGGTAATAACGATGATACTTAAACATTTGAATAATTTACCTGCGGCAAGTTTGTTATTCACATCCAAACATTGTGCGGATCTCTCTCCACCTGTTGAACTGTTCCTCTTTCCGTTCAAGATCACATTTTCATTTGTACTGTAAGGTACCTGCCCCTGCAGGCTACCCTATAGTACAGAATGCCGAGGTTTCCGTCATCTCTACATTTGTCATGTAGTTATTACGTCTTAATACTCACATACATGTAGGAAGGTACTGGATAAAACAGTCGAACACAGTTGTACATTATATATACATGGTTTATTTTATCATGAAGATATATACGTTGTAAATGATAGAAGTTGATAAAATAATATAGGCCTTCTACATCTATACCATTTGATTTGCGGGTATATTTTGGTAGTTGAAAATGCCGAACTCCGTCTGTAATGGGATCTTCCCCATTCTTAGTGTTTATACAATTCTCTAATTACATATACATCTAACTATCCGTATGCGTGTTTTCTCTTTAAGAGCAATGTATCGTCTTAAACTTGTAACCACGCGATATTGGCTCCGGACTGACATATTGGTAGGCCTACTGTTAACTGGACTTGTATAAAGTAGTAGAATAATCAATTAGTATTATATTATCGTATATCTACCTTGAAGTGTATATATGATATATGGGTTCTCAATTGGAAATTGAATTCAGGATCTAGTCAAATAACTACTGTAGCTTGACTGTATTTAATGGAACTTCACTGACCGCACAATCAATGAATAAGATGACCAAATGCCGATCGGCTCCAGTATATATACCTCCTGCAAACGTACCACGTGATTACAACGTCCAATCAATGCATTCGATTTCAACAACCCTTAGTGATTTACCCATGCTTGTAAATCACTGAGACAAGTTAAAAAGTAACATAATATAGTAGGCTCACATGTTCAAGTGAAGGCTTTTATGAAAAGCCTGAGAAATTTATACTAATATAATTAAAAAGCACATACAAATTTAAAAGCCAGAGTCATATTTAGTGTGCGCATGAATCAAGCAGACGAAATAACCTACGCGCTCAACATAAAGTCCATAATGTATTAAATATTAAATCAATTGTAATGACACTGGTTCTTATCTGGCTTATCAGTCTTTTTACATATTTATAACATATTGACAGTTTAACAATCAGAAAAATACAAATTCATTAAAAGCCAGCAATAAACATCATGAAAGTAGTTCGCGCATCAGGAAGTCGATGAGCCGCCATATTTTGAACTGTTGAGATGAAGGTCAACACTTGTCACACGAATGTCCAAATATCTCTGTTGAATTATGCTCACTAGAAAAATCAATTGATCCAATCACTGCTTAGTAAGTCACTGTAATTGAACTATAAGTGTAAGCTTACCCTTTATCTACCACAAGAGTTACTGTTCCTGAGAGAATCTCTTTTGCGGAGGTTTTCTAAGAAGAATGTTTTCCATATTTTGAATACAAAAATCATCAATTATACAGTAAATCTGAAGGTTCTATTTAAAACACGAGTTCACACACTTTAGTTGAAGATTGTTGTATATCCGTAGTAATATAAAACACGTTTAATATATTGTAATGTTTATTTGATAATGATGAAGCACCATGTAGTTAAAATATATGTTGAACACAGTACGAATGTTTTACGTTGACACGACACTAGAGTACATCTATTGATTCAATATATGACATAATCAGTGTTTTAAATGTTTATGTTTCACAGTTATTTATCTATATATATGTATTATATTTTAATTAAAAGTCCATATTAAAGGATGTTCCTTTACAGTACAATTTTCGCATTTGATATGCAGAATAAACCCAAGTCATATCATGTTTCTCACAGTTTTAGTCTCATTCTGTACATTATTTTAAGAGATCTGCCAGTAGTTCCAGCTCCACAATTCTTTTACCGTCCCTCGAGCCGGCACTATGGTCGTTTGCTTCGGTATAAAGAACATCACGACTAGAATCAGCTTCCTCTGGTTGGTTTGATATGGTATGTGGAAACGATTGTAGATTTGTTGTTTTTTTTTGTCGCTCTTATATTTCCCATTGAATCATTGATGCTGAGCTTGATTCAAACGTTTAACTTACTTTTTGACGTCATATCTGTAAAATGCACGTTCTATTAAAGCTTAAGAAATGAAAACGATGCATACATCGAAAGCAAACTTAGATATAAAAGTTATCAACATGTTTTAATAATATTGGAATCTGTTCAATTCGGGACAAATAGCAAGTATTTTTATAAATTGGCATCACGATTTATAAGCATACATATTAAATATAAACAAGCCGCGATCTGTGTTAATATGAAAAACTGATCAACTGTCAATCTTATTCAAGATGAAGAAATAATAGAAATACGGCGTCGTCAAAAATCACATTGTTACGTCGCGCGTATATTTTTAAGTATCTCATTTTACTTTCAATTGGAATTCATGAAAAATCTAGCGTGGACATCGCCCCTTCTTTTTTTTCTATCATATTGTAATCGTATGAATGAAGTTCAATATATGCAAGTTTCAAGAACATGTTTCAGTGCGTTTTTGCGCAATCGGGCGTGAACGTACGATATATGTTGTTTTAAAACCCGCGTTTAAACCAACCCCGTCGTAATGATAAGACGTGAAAGTAAAATAATTTGTATTTTATCTGTGTAAGTTATATTAATTGGTAATTAAAAAATGTCAATGACAATTTTGTGGTAATATTTACTATTTTATTAGGAAAAAGAACGGCGAAATCGTCATAAAAATACCTACCGTTAGGGGGCGCTGTTAACGAAAATCTGTTGAACAAATTTAAAAAAAGAAATAAGCAAAAACAAAAGCTGAGACTTTATAGTACACGTGTACAGGTAGGTTATTGATACTTTTGGAGAAATATCAAAAATCGGCCAGGAATGCCAGAGAAAATGAATGTCAGAAAAAAAAGACAAAGAAATCGAAAAAAAAGTCTTAAATTCCGGGAATCGAACCTCGACCCCCACCTTGTGAAGCAACCGTTAATCCACCAGGTCAAAGAGGACATGACTTCTCCAAACAGTATTAATACCCTTATACTCATATAGTTCCTATAAACAAGTGAGGAATTTGAAATGAAAAATAAGAAATTGAAAATAAAATACGATTATTAACGGGATTGAACTCAGACCACCAACATGTAAAGCGATCCCCTACCATTAGCCATGAAGGACAGATTATTTCATCTTGCAGTATTAACATGCATTATAATGATACCTCCAACTAGTAGTTAAATGCTTTATTTCGTGATTGTTGAAACTTAAATCATTTTGTATATAGGGGATTTAAGGTAGTTCGCGGCTTTCCTGGCCGATTTTTGACATCTCTCCAAAATTATCAATAACCTGTACACGTGACGATTTTCGCCGTTTTTCCCCTATAAAATAGTCAACATTAACGCATTATTGTTTTTAATAACATTTTTACATTACCAATTTTAGTATCTGTGGGAAGAATATAACTTTTACACAGATAAATTACAAAATTCACGTCTAATCATTACGACGGGGTTGGTTTCAACGCGGATTTAAAAACAACACATATTGAATGATCACGCCCGATTGCGCAAAAACGCGCTGGTAAAAGTTTTTTAAAATTGGCATATATTGAACTCTATTCATATTTCTTCAATATGATAGAAAAAAGGGGATGTTCACGGTAGATTTTTCAAAAATTCCAATAACGCTCATCATACCGATTTTTTTAAAAAGATTTTATATACGATATTCTGTATTTTATGGAAATCTGATTTTAGAACAATCATGTTACAGATGTCCGATATAACATTGACGAAAAATCTGTCTAGTAACTTAATGTGCCTTTTCTTTAAAAAACACCTGCATTTATATAACTCAACTAGCGAATATTTGTAATTGTATCAAAGTTAACCTGGTGCTTATGTAGCATAGGGTTGTGCCTGTTGCAAAGGAACGTGATGTACTATAAATTGGACTTTTACACTGTGCAAGATCAGTTACAGGGGAAGATGTTACGATAAATGCTTTTTGTTTACAAAGGAACACGCCTTAAATTTTGGGCGAATATGTTTTTCTCTTGAAAATATATTAAAAATGAGTACTCTAAATAGCCTAATGGTACATTGTGTAGATTAAGTAATTCGTTGCAACGCTTTTGAGACAATGAAGGAATTTACATTCTTCTTTCATTTTTATCAATATCTAAGTCTTATTTTTCATCCACTTTATAACTTTTCATTGTCATTGTTATACATTATATGTCGAATGACCATTTTGAAAAAGATCACCCGGACTGTTTAGCGGGTAGCGTTAAACATAAGCAAACGCAGTATCACTCTTTGCCATTTGAAAGCATGGGATGCCTAGGAAAGTACCACTGTGTCTTTTATTGATATTGTATACATGGAGATCTGACACATTTTATAAACATAAAAGTGAAAGAAATTATGGCCTTTAACACTGAGTTTTCAAAGCCATTTTTGCAAGGTAATCATGCAATATTTAGAATTTTTTATTATGGAACTGCGTGTGTGCATTTAAGACTGCTCAATTCTGGGATGAATTAAAAGGATAAAGCTAAATGTTACTGGAAATATTTATTAAATGAATCTTTGAACGAAAATGTAAACTACAACCACATTATCACATACATAGAAAAAGTTGTTCTAATACTTACTAACTACTACAATACACAGAGATAGTGTTATGTTATTAAATTAGTGATAAGCAATGCCTGGCCGTAAGTGTCGAGATACATATATGAAAGTGGGTTTCAGTCTTTTAATAATGTTCAAAGGCTTTAAATAATGTTGAAATTTTTGGCTTATTTTGTACAAGTTACAAACGGTTATATTCCTTATTTCCTTATACTGTATTAAGTAATTTCTTTTTACCTTTTACTTTCCTGAATGTAAGATGCACTGAAAATATATTATATGACAATGAAACTGTATAAATAACAAAAGTAGTGTTATGCTAATATAAATTTAAAATGAAGAAGTGTAAATGAATGCATTAATGAAACGGGCTTTACACATTCTACGTTATTCAACGCCAAACAGGAAGGAAGATTCGAGGTTCACTCTACATGTACTAAAACAACAAATTAACATACAGATTTAAAAAAAAATACAACAACAAATGAATATCCAGAATGAACCTAGAATCTTGATACCTGCAGAACTACAGAGTTTCAGCAAATTCTATCGTTTTACTCAATTTGTCGCTTCTTTACGATATGCATAAGCCCCAGTGATCCTATTCTGCTACAACAATGTCATATCAGCTGTTCATTGCACTGGCATACAAACCATTGAATGCGGGGACATAATTCTCCGATAATGCTTTATACCTGGTTTGTATAGCAGTAGAAGCACTTTAAGATGTCACCCTTTGTCACATTAGGTGAATCCAAGGTTTTACTACATTGCTGCTTTTGATCTGGAAATAAATGAAGAGTTGTGCAACCAAAATGAGATACTTTAAAAATACGCGCGACATAAAAATGAATAAGATTGACAATTTATTAATTTTTCAAATTAACACTGATTGCAGCTTGTTTATATGTGATATGTATGCCTATAAAACGTGATGCGAATTTAAAAATTACTTGAAGTCGCACATTAGTATATAATGGTAGTTGGTAGTTGTCCTGAATTGAACAGATTCCAATATTATTAAATCAAATGTTTAAGTATCACCCAATGTACATCCATTTACAAGGTGTCATCATATTAAGCCTATTTCCGTAACATTAAAATCTGTGTTCAAACAGACTAGCGGAATTTATTGTTTAGAGCGCATGTTTCAGCCAATATTTTATTTTTGTTTTTACCACTAATAGAACTGGTACATAATTTAGATCCTATTGATTTTCTATATAAAGTGTGTTCGTTATATCAAAATCATGAAAACAGTATGCTCAAACATGTGACCAAAATAATACAAACCGACCATTCGAAGTGGATAGTTGGTTTGACTTTCATTGTTTCTTCATTAAGGCAATGCTGAATGCCGGCGTAGGCGAGCTACAAGTCAACAACATACTAGCGGAGCTAAATATTCCAAGTATCCACCATAGAAACTTGAAACAAAGGGAAAGAGAAATAGGTAGATGTTTTGAAGATGTTGCCAAAAATTCATGCAACCAGGCCGTTACATATGAAATTCGGGCTATAGATCTTCTAAATGCAGTTGACGGGTATGTAGTTTCGTACATTGTGCCTTTTATGCGATCAGTTAACCTTACTACTATTACCCACTTGAATCAACGGTAAGAGACAAATGGCATTAACACGGCCGGGTGGGTATTCGAACTGAAGTTTCATTAACACGTTTTTTTTCCGTTATTTAACACAAAGACGAATAATATAATCAACCACTCAAATAAAAGACATACATTTGTTACGTTTAACTAAGAACATTGTATAAATATTCATTGAAAAATCAAAGTACAGTGTAAAGTATATAAGTTCAAAACGATGACATTAAAACATATTTTAATGAAAATCTTGTGAAATCTGATAATAGTCACATGACAAGTTGAGTGTGGTCGGGTTTTTATCGCTCTCCAAAAATCCGGATTTATAAGTAAATTAAGTTACTAAAGTGCAATCAGAATACATAAATAAGATGCCGGAATTATGTTTAGTTATAAACGAAATAGATTTTAAGTGAAAATGACAAAAAAGGAAGAAATAAGAGGAAAAAGAGCTTATCCTCCGATGTTTACTACCCTTTTAAAAATGGCTAGTCTGGATAGTTCGACAATTTCCGCGACATTGTCTGAAGGTAGCCAAGTGCCACATACCCCATCTCCTTCTACACCTAAGGTAAATAATGTTACCTCCCTTGACTCATCAAAACCCACAAATGCAGATATAATGGCCATGTTAATTAAAATGGATAAACGACTCTCAGCGTTAGACTCCTTGGAGAAAAAGGTCGGTGGTCTCAACAAGGAATTTAAAACGATATGGCTACATATGGACACTTTAAATAAAAATTCGAATGAGAGGCTGACATGTGTTGAAGAAAAGTTAGAGTCGTCTAAATGATCAATTAACACAACTGGAAATCGAAAATGGAAAACTGAAAGACACAATGGATTATTTATATGCAATCGCAATCAATGCAATATAATCTAATATTCAGTGGAATACAAAAATCTGAAAATGAACGGCCCGAGCAAACCGGAGAGAAACTGAGACACTTGTTACGCGAGAAACTCGAACTCGCCCAGGACATTGTACAGTCCTTAAAAATGGAGCGTGTACATATAATTGGAGTCCCTTCACCACGCTACACGCTTTAAAAAATTGTGTGCAAGTTCCAGGCGTTTCCAGATCGTGAAATGGTGCGCAAGCTGCATATGAAATTGGATAAAACCCGTTTCTTCTTACATGAACAATTCCCGCCAGAAGTTATTAACAAAACACGAAAACTAACCCCGCAGCTCAAACAGGCCAAACAGGATGGTCTCTGCGCCTGGATCAGCTACGACACACTTTACATAAACGGAAAACCAGTGAGATCATAGGATGGCACCGAGGGTGAACTGAGTATTCTTGTTTGGAACATAAAAAAAGAAAACAATGATTTTACATATATTTTATTAAAGCATGACATTATCATTCTGTCAGAATCTTGGACATCCAAAGATAGTGAAATAGATTTACCAGAATATTCATGTTACAACTTTTACAGGAAATTTAGATATAAACGAGCAAAACGAAATAGCGGTGGTCTGGTAATATATATAAAAAATGTGGTTAAAAATGGTGTTTCTATTGTTAAAAAGCAATTTGATACTATGGTATGGTTAAAACTTGATAAATTGTTTTTTGGTAATGATGATGATATTTTTATGTGGAGTATATATGTGGGGTGAGGACTCGCCTGCTTTTAATAACGTCGATGCAGATCTGTTCCAAATATAACAAAATGACATTAATCATTATGAATCCTTAGGGCGGGTTATTATTGCTGGTTATTGTAATGCGCGAGTTTCCAATAAAAGTTATCACATTCTGTTCGATAGGGCTATTGATGAAATCGATTCAAGTAATAACATACCAGATACTCTTTTGGAACGCTTCTCACAAGATAGCCAATGTAACGCCTAAGGCAAACTACTAGACCTTTGTAAATCTACGTCATTACGTATAGCGAATGGTAGATTAGGAGCGGATTATGGAGTGGGGGCATATACCTATGTTAACAGAAACGCATCTAGCGTGATAGATTACATCTTATTAAAGGAAAGGGATTTCACCGTTATAAATCATTTTTAGTAGGTCAGTTGATAGAATTAAGCGATCATGCACCGCTTCTTTGTATTATAAAGGGGAAATATTAATAATAATTCGATAAATCATGGATCTATTAAATGGAATGACGATTACAAACAGTTGTTTCGTAACAGAATAATTTGCGCTTTACCAAGTTTTAACAAAATTATAAACAACATAAATAACCAAGAGCCAAACAATATAAACAAAGCTGTTTCAGATTTTACCTGTATTCTTAATGACATAGGGGGGCCCATTATTTAAAAGCAATTAAATATCAAAAATGGATTCGTGTCTACACTACCAAATGTTTGGATGAAGACTGTCAAATTACTAAGCAAGTTTATAAAGATGCGTTTTTCCATTTTAATAGAAATAAAACACACGTTAATAGAATAGAACTGGCTGACCATAAATCTAATTATAAATGTCTTGTCAAGAAAAAACGACGTGCATACAAATTTAAACAAATGAAAGATATGGTAAACATGTGCAAATCTAAAGCACGCGATTTTTTGGAAGTTATTCTCGAAAAACAGAACAAACAATTCAAATATAAAAATAGACGAATTTCACAATTATTTTCTCAACTTATTTCAAGAAATAAAGACCTCAAAAAAGTGATGAAGCAGATTTGTTTAACGAAAATCACAATTTTGATGTAACTATAACTATATCGGAGGTGGAGACAGTTAATGAGATCTATAAGCAAAAATAAGGTAGCTTCTGGCGATTTTATTTTAAATGAATACTTCTTGTCTACATGGGATATAATAGCGGGCCAATATAAACGATGTATTTAATGCAATATTCGACTCGGGCTGTTTCCCTGAAGAATGGACCAAAGGTTATAATTGTATCATTATTGAAAAAAGGGGACAGACATGATGTTAATAATTACAGAGGGATAACACTTATCAGCAGCATGGGAAAACTGTAACCAGCATATTAAATAAGTGTATTGTATCTTGGTGCGACAGTAATGATATCATATCTGACGCACAATTCGGGTTTAGAAAAGGAAAATTTACTGTTGATGCGGTGTTTTATTTTACAAAACATTATAGAAAAAATACTAAACAATAAAAATCTTCTGTACTGTGCATTCATTGATCTCCACAAGGCGTTGGATTCTATAAATAGGAATATGCTATGGCTTAAACTACACAAGTTAGGATTAAACGGTAAAATGCTTAAATCATTCGCGCAATGTATACTATCGTTAAAAGATTCAAATGATTTTATTTCACCGATACGGTATTTAATAATATAGTCGACACTGGAAATTATCCGGACTGTTGGGGAAAAGGTGTAATTATTCCTATACATAAAAAGGGCGATTTATCTAATCCATCCAATTATCGTGGTATTACTTTAACAAATATAATGTCAAAATATTCTCTCTCATCCTGCGTAATAGAATAAATAAATGGTGCGAGGCGGAACACACTTTTAACGAGGCACAATTCGGCTTTCGCGATAGTCATATACAGATTGTATATTTATTTTGCATTCAATAATTCGAAAGGTTTTGATAAAAAAATCAAAATTATATTGTATTTTCGTGGATTATATGAAGGTGTTCGATACCGTTATTCACGATGCCTTTTGGATTAAGCTAGTCTAATCCGGTATAAGTTGTAAGATGGTTAACATAATTAAAGCAATTTACGGTAACGTTAAATCATGTGTTAAGTTAAATGATTTGTCGTTCTCAAATTTCTTTGATGTATCGCTAGGTTTTATAAACAAGGGAAACCACTCTTTCCGCTTCTGTTTATTCTTTTTGTTAACGATATAAGCACTACTATTGATCTTGATGAATTAACTGACAAAGATGTAGAACAGTTATCTTTATATATGTTACTTTTTGCTGATGACATAGCATTGTTTACAACAAATCCACTAAGTTTACAAAAACAAATTGATAATTTATTTCAATATTCAACTAAATGGGCTGGTAGTATACACATGCTTTTAAATCGACTGGGTTTTGGAGATATTTGGTTGAATTTTAATTTAAACGCAAATTATTTCTCCATGTTAAAACAAAAGATTTGTGATCAGTATTTACAAAATTGGAATACATCTCTTCAAAATATGCCCAAATTAGACTATTTAAGAAAATTTAAAACATATTTTGAATATGAATTTTACTTGGATTTTATTCCGAATGAAACAAACCGTAAAAATTAATTAATTTAAAAATTGAAACTGGGAGATACACAAATGTACAAAGGGAAAATCGTTTTTGTAGAGTATGTAATGGGGGGGGGGGGGGGGTTGAATCGGAGTATCATTTTCTATTATGTTGTCCTACATATAGAACAATCAGAAGTAAATATATTAAACATAGTGCTTTTCCAAATATTAATAGTTTTAAAAACATTGTCATCAGGAATAAAAAAAGTATTTGTAATCTGGCAAAATTTATAACCGAAGCTCAAAAGCTAAGGCAAGAAGCTTTAAACAATTTGATTGATTATTGATATGATTATAAATGATTCTGTAATTATAGATGTATAAATACCATGAATGCTTCAGTTTGAATATGTGACATGTATGTATTTGTTTGTATTTCATATAATTATATGTCTATGCCATATTTGAATTAATTTGAATGTGTAAATGGACATAGGCAATGTTTTGCTGAATATGCCAATAAACTTGAAAACTTGTTAAATCGTGCATTAAACATAGCGGTACATTTTCTGATCTTTTCGATAAATCGGTCGGGTTAAAGCTAGGAGAAATAGCCTCCCCTATATAATGTTCGCGCTTTTCCTTGAAGACTTGGAAATTCATATTGGAAGTGGTATTTCAATTAATGACTATTATTCGCCGATGACAAGTACGAGTATAGCAGATCTCCAAAACAACCTAAACACTTTACACGAATATTGTGAAAAATGGGGATTAGAGGTAAATACAGAGAAAACTAAAATTGTAATTTTCCGTAAAAGAGGTAGGGTAAATATCAATGAAAAATGGTCTTATAACGGTAATATTTTGGAAGTCGTCGACGATTTTAATTACCTAGGTGTTATTTTTTAATTATACAAGCTCCTTTGTATCAACAAGCAATATGCGGCAAAGCGCTCAAGGCCATGAACCTTTTATCTCAAAAGTATGAGTTGAATCCAAAGACATCCATGCAATTATTTGACGCTTTTGTAACGTCTATACTTAACTATGCTAGCGAAATATGGGGTTTTACTAAATCAAAAGATATTGAGCGTCTGCACTTAAAATTTTGTAAACAACTCTAAGGTATTAAATCTCCAACCAGTAATGCAGTGTTTATGGGGAATTAGGAAGCTATCCATTGCATATCAATAGATATGTCAAAATTATTAAGTAAGATTCTAATGACTGAAAATATTATCCTAAAAAATGTATATATGTCTGCGTTAGAATATTGCGAGAAAGGTTGTAAAAATTGGGTGTATCCTGTAAAATCTATTTTTCTCGAAAATGGTTTCATGAATGCGTGGAATAATCTTATGTCTTTAAATCACAAACACTTTACAACGTTATTTAAGCAAAGACTTGTGGATAGTTTTGTTCAAAAATGGAGTTCAGATCTAGAATCAAACATTATACATTTTTTTTAAAACAAACTTTGAATATGCACAATATTTAAATATGTTAAGCACCAGAAAGTTTCGAAGTTTTTACGCATATCTTCTCACAATTTAAGAATTGAAACAGGAAGATATTGAAAATGAAAGGGTTTGCCAGATGTGTGACAGTGCTGAAATTGAAGACGAATTTCATTTTGTATTACTATGTCCTATTTACCATGAACTTATATGCAAAGATATTTATAGGCATTATATCCGTAGACCAAATATATTTAAGTTTATTAATCTTCTTCAATCAATAAATAAATCGGGAAATGTATGTATGTATGTATGTATGTATGTATGTATGTATGTATGTATGTATGTATGTATTGTATGTA
Organism: Panopea generosa; assembly: GCA_029582155.1. Classification (NCBI taxonomy): domain Eukaryota; kingdom Metazoa; phylum Mollusca; class Bivalvia; order Adapedonta; family Hiatellidae; genus Panopea; species Panopea generosa. Next base: position 58,465,474 of record CM055898.1, on the reverse strand, counting down.
TGTATGTATGTATGTATGTATGTATGTATGTATGTATGTATGTATGTATGTATGTATGTATGTATGTATGTATGTATGTATGTATGTATGTATGTATGTATGTATGTATGTATGTATGTATGTATGTATGTATGTATGTATGTATGTATGTATGTATGTATGTATGTATGTATGTATGTATGTATGTATGTATGTATGTATGTATGTATGTATGTATGTATGTATGTATGTATGTATGTATGTATGTATGTATGTATGTATGTATGTATGTATGTATGTATGTATGTATGTATGTATGTATGTATGTATGTATGTATGTATGTATGTATGTATGTATGTATGTATGTATGTATGTATGTATGTATGTATGTATGTATGTATGTATGTATGTATGTATGTATGTATGTATGTATGTATGTATGTATGTATGTATGTATGTATGTATGTATGTATGTATGTATGTATGTTATGTATGTATGTATGTATGTATGTATGTATGTATGTTATGTATGTATGTATGTATTGTGAGCGTACGTGCATGCGTGCGTGCGTGCGTGCGTGCGTGTGAAAATGTGTGCATGCTATTTACTCAACTTGTTATGTGTTTATGTGTCTAATTATTTACATGTTATTACAACATTGTAATTTGATGAGAAACTATGTATAGTTTAAATCAATAAAATATTATTCTTCTTCTTCCTGATGGCGCATGGCAGCGAAGAGGGACGGGTCATAACAACAACAGCTTATCAGGTATGGTTTATTTACTTTATTAAACAATATAGCAAACGAATACGACGGTAGAGACAACTATAAACAATATACTTATCTTTATACAGTTTCGGGCGTTACCAGCGCTAGCAACAGATCATCAGACCATTCGGTGTTTTATTATGCCCAGAAGTTGCGATTAGTCATATGACATAGAGAAACGTAGATTGGTACCGGTGATTGGAATTAACTATGCTTATAATTACGCCATTGATCTAACCAAGTTTTAAATATATAATTATTTGGTTTTAATCTAATTTATTTTAGCTCTATTGAAGAAAACTCAAAGCTCATGTTAACCGCTCTCGAGTACGTTCCCTTGAAATATAATTAGTACTGAGTGATTTAAAGGCACCGGGTCGTGCCGGAAATTAGACCTGCAACCTCCAACACCCTATCAGCTACGGCCATGTTTGTTACTGTTAGATTCAAGTTATGGGTTTCCATTATAAATTTATAATATCTTGATGAGGGTATACATTTTTCAGGACATGTAACCTTGGTAGGAAAATTGAAAAAAAATGCTTAAGTTATAGCGTGGCCAAGAAAGCATGTAGAATATGTATAACTGGTGAAAAATAACGTAGAACGCCCAAAGTTCATAATTGCCGCAAAAACTGGAGCGGATCCTCAAAGGCAATGGAACCATTTCTTACAATCAAGAGCTTGCTCAAATTAAAGGAAAAAGGGCTCAACATCAAGCGGTTCACAATGGATGATGACACTACAACGTATGTCAGAGCGAAAAGATCACTCAATAATGACCTTGAAAAGGCGAGCGTTAAGAACCATGTTATAAAAAATATGACAATGAACTTTATAAAATCAAACAATCACAATGAAATGTCACAGAAAACAGTAAAATACTTTACTAAATTTTTTTCCTGTGCAATAAATCAAAATAAAGGGAACAAAGAAGGCATCAAATCAAATCTATCAGCCATAGTATTTGGCATTTGGTTGCCATGACAGTTGCAAAAAAGAATGGTGCAACTTCAAATTAGATAATAACAGACATAAATCTTTACCACACGGTAAAGATTTGGTTGGAGATAGTTTAAAAGTAGATCTCGAGTCACTTTTCGCCAAGTACACAAGTGACAGCATATCTGAAAAACTGTGTAACTTAGAATCATCTAATGCCTATGAAAATCTTAATCAGATGATAGCTAGGAAAGCGCCCAAAGCACAACATTTTTCAGGATCAGAAAGCTTAGACTTTAGAATTAGCCGCTGCAGTGTCGCAAAAGAATGATGGACATTCTTATCTGGTTATGGTATGTACAACTTACTTTCAAATCTATATATATTTGAGCAGATGTGCGTGCACTCGCACAATATACAATGTGAGCATATTTTTCTATTCTTTTATCGTATAATTTGTATCAGTTATAATAAGTGTTCATAATATCATGAAGAATAAGGGAATACGATGAAAAAAAGAAAATGGATGGAGAAAAATAAAAACCGAAGAAGAAACGAAAATGAGGAAGAAGAAAACAGAAATAAAAAGAACAAATAGAAGAAGACGGAAAAGAAAGAAAGAAAAGAAAGAATAAGGGAATAAGATGGAAAAAGAAAGAAAGAAAAGAACGAAAGAAAGAAAGAAAGAAAGAAAGAAAGAAAGAAAGAAAGAAAGAATGATAGAAAAAATCACATTGACATAGATGGAATCAGTAAACAGAAGAGACGCCGATTGTTATTGAAAGAAGAACGTAGTATGCAGCTAAAAACACGCGAAGTTCTAGAAGGAACGACTTATGAGACAGGTAGTTCACTAAACGTGTATTAAGATTTTTGTTCTGTGTGGTCGAGTGGTAAAACGTCAGCCTTGTGACCTAGAGATCGGGGATTCGATCCTGGGTCTGAATAACTTTTATAATCGATTTAATTTGTGTCATTTATTCTACGATCAACTCAATTTATATCTACTTATATTTCCTTTTCTGATAATGTATGTAGTATGTGTTGTTTACTTGTAATACTGGTTTTAATCAGCTTAACATCTGTCTTAGGTATTGGTTTGGAAAACAATGCTGTCGATGATATGATAGAGGAGATACCAGCAGCACCAGCCACATCGCAGACACGCCTGTCAGACAACAACGGGGACCACTCATTAATAGTCTTTGATTTGGAAACAACTGGGTTACGTGTGTATCTATTTAGCAATAATTCGGGTATCTTCGGATCAGCAGGTTAATTGTAATTATCTTATATTTACTTTAAATCACATAAATCAATATAATATTTAAGATACAAACGTATTCCCTTTCAATGTTACATCCGTCAAGCAGACACATTGGACACAAATGATGTTAATTTTACGGCTTTTTATTAAACTTTGGCACATAATTAAGGACCAACCACTTCACCAATCCTTGAAAATCCTGGATTATCAGTATATTAAAACCAGTGTAAGCGGTCACCTCTATTAAGCAGCCACTTGTCTTGTCTTAAGCAGCCCAATTTTTATTTCCAATCTCTATACTTAAAGAACAAATAACCTACATTAAGCAACAACCAGTCTTAAAAGCCACTTTTGTTCGTCATTGACTGACTGCTAAAGACAGGGTTGACTGTACATAAAATGATAAATAATGTATTACTACGCAAATATATAAAACTATTTATCGTAATGATGCACACATTATACAGCTGGCAGCTAAGCATCTAACAGATGAGGATACGTTTTCCTTATACATTCGACCAGCTGAAGGATATATCCCTAGAAGGGTATCAACCCTTATTGGCATTGAATTCCACGGCTCCAGGTGTAACCCCATCATTGATTTTTGTTCTTTATTCTATAGTAAATAATAAAAGTTTCATAGAGGGTCCCAAATGAAAGAAGTGAAACCTACATTTTACTGTTTGTCAACCTCTGCACTATCAAAATATGATGAGAAAAGTAGGGGTCATGTGTCATATAAGAGATTTTTTTTTCTGCTCAGTGTGTACACTGGTGACAAAGTGAAAGTAGACTTCCGAAATCATGAATTCATACCCCAAAATTCACAATTCAAACATGACAATGCTATCAAAATGTTCAAAATACATCAATAATGCCATTCAAATAAAAAAATGAGCATTAAAAATAGGAAAATGCATTTTTAAAGAAGAAGAATTGAGGATTATTTACAACCGCCATTATGCGACTACCCCACGGAAGCACTTCCTTTTTGCAATGGTGGCACTATGCCTTATTATAAGGAAACTCTTTTTTTTTTAATTTCATAATTACCTCATTTTTGCTAAGTACTACCAATTTGAAGTAATACTGGCAAGTTGCAGGCATTAAATACTGAAACTTTTGTCAAAATACCACTTTTTACATGATCATTATATACAGGCGCGAGATGTTGACCGACATGCAATTTTGATGTGTTTGACTAATTTTACCAAAAAAATTTTTTTTTTACCTAATTCCATTCAATTTTTGACACCAAAACAGTCTCATGATACACTGAAGACATTATCTTACCAAAATACATTATTCAATACAATGTACATGCTAAAAATTGCACATTTAAATCATCCAAAATAAAAAATCTTCAAAATTTTGTGATTTTTCATGAAATTTCAATGTAAATATGCACATATATGCTTTATTTGAGGCATACACTTGCCAAAATGTGGTTTTTTTATGAAGCAAATGTCTCCAATTTGTCATTTAATACTATGAGAGTGTAAAAAAGAGGTTATTTTACCTACAATTAACACTTTGGAAAATCACCCCCATTTCACTCAAGTCTCTCTTATAGGTGTAACCCCACCATTGATTTTTGTTCTTTATTCTATAGTAAATAATAAAAGTTTGAAGGCTTGTCATTCATAGAGGGTCCCAAATGAAAGAAGTGAAACCTACATTTTACTGTTTGTCAACCTCTGCACTATCAAAATATGATGAGAAAAGTAGGGGTCATGTGTCATATAAGAGATTTTTTTTTCTGCTCAGTGTGTACACTGGTGACAAAGTGAAAGTAGACTTCCGAAATCATGAATTCATACCCCAAAATTCACAATTCAAACATGACAATGCTATCAAAATGTTCAAAATACATCAATAATGCCATTCAAATAAAAAAATGAGCATTAAAAATAGGAAAATGCATTTTTAAAGAAGAAGAATTGAGGATTATTTACAACCGCCATTATGCGACTACCCCACGGAAGCACTTCCTTTTTGCAATGGTGGCACTATGCCTTATTATAAGGAAACTCTTTTTTTTTTAATTTCATAATTACCTCATTTTTGCTAAGTACTACCAATTTGAAGTAATACTGCCAAGTTGCAGGCATTAAATACTGAAACTTTTGTCAAAATACCACTTTTTACATGATCATTATATACAGGCGCGAGATGTTGACCGACATGCAATTTTGATGTGTTTGACTAATTTTACCAAAAAAATTTTTTTTTTACCTAATTCCATTCAATTTTTGACACCAAAACAGTCTCATGATACACTGAAGACATTATCTTACCAAAATACATTATTCAATACAATGTACATGCTAAAAATTGCACATTTAAATCATCCAAAATAAAAAATCTTCAAAATTTTGTGATTTTTCATGAAATTTCAATGTAAATATGCACATATATGCTTTATTTGAGGCATACACTTGCCAAAATGTGGTTTTTTTATGAAGCAAATGTCTCCAATTTGTCATTTAATACTATGAGAGTGTAAAAAAGAGGTTATTTTACCTACAATTAACACTTTGGAAAATCACCCCCATTTCACTCAAGTCTCTCTTATAGGTGTAACCCCACCATTGATTTTTGTTCTTTATTCTATAGTAAATAATAAAAGTTTGAAGGCTTGTCATTCATAGAGGGTCCCAAATGAAAGAAGTGAAACCTACATTTTACTGTTTGTCAACCTCTGCACTATCAAAATATGATGAGAAAAGTAGGGGTCATGTGTCATATAAGAGATTTTTTTTTCTGCTCAGTGTGTACACTGGTGACAAAGTGAAAGTAGACTTCTGAAATCATGAATTCATACCCCAAAATTCACAATTCAAACATGACAATGCTATCAAAATGTTCAAAATACATCAATAATGCCATTCAAATAAAAAAATGAGCATTAAAAATAGGAAAATGCATTTTTAAAGAAGAAGAATTGAGGATTATTTACAACCGCCATTATGCGACTACCCCACGGAAGCACTTCCTTTTTGCAATGGTGGCACTATGCCTTATTATAAGGAAACTCTTTTTTTTTAATTTCATAATTACCTCATTTTTGCTAAGTACTACCAATTTGAAGTAATACTGCCAAGTTGCAGGCATTAAATACTGAAACTTTTGTCAAAATACCACTTTTTACATGATCATTATATACAGGCGCGAGATGTTGACCGACATGCAATTTTGATGTGTTTGACTAATTTTACCAAAAAAATTTTTTTTTTACCTAATTCCATTCAATTTTTTACACCAAAACAGTCTCATGATACACTGAAGACATTATCTTACCAAAATACATTATTCAATACAATGTACATGCTAAAAATTGCACATTTAAATCATCCAAAATAAAAAATCTTCAAAATTTTGTGATTTTTCATGAAATTTCAATGTAAATATGCACATATATGCTTTATTTGAGGCATACACTTGCCAAAATGTGGTTTTTTTATGAAGCAAATGTCTCCAATTTGTCATTTAATACTATGAGAGTGTAAAAAAGAGGTTATTTTACCTACAATTAACACTTTGGAAAATCACCCCCATTTCACTCAAGTCTCTCTTATAGGTGTAACCCCACCATTGATTTTTGTTCTTTATTCTATAGTAAATAATAAAAGTTTGAAGGCTTGTCATTCATAGAGGGTCCCAAATGAAAGAAGTGAAACCTACATTTTACTGTTTGTCAACCTCTGCACTATCAAAATATGATGAGAAAAGTAGGGGTCATGTGTCATATAAGAGATTTTTTTTTCTGCTCAGTGTGTACACTGGTGACAAAGTGAAAGTAGACTTCTGAAATCATGAATTCATACCCCAAAATTCACAATTCAAACATGACAATGCTATCAAAATGTTCAAAATACATCAATAATGCCATTCAAATAAAAAAATGAGCATTAAAAATAGGAAAATGCATTTTTAAAGAAGAAGAATTGAGGATTATTTACAACCGCCATTATGCGACTACCCCACGGAAGCACTTCCTTTTTGCAATGGTGGCACTATGCCTTATTATAAGGAAACTCTTTTTTTTTTAATTTCATAATTACCTCATTTTTGCTAAGTACTACCAATTTGAAGTAATACTGCCAAGTTGCAGGCATTAAATACTGAAACTTTTGTCAAAATACCACTTTTTACATGATCATTATATACAGGCGCGAGATGTTGACCGACATGCAATTTTGATGTGTTTGACTAATTTTACCAAAAAAATTTTTTTTTTACCTAATTCCATTCAATTTTTTACACCAAAACAGTCTCATGATACACTGAAGACATTATCTTACCAAAATACATTATTCAATACAATGTACATGCTAAAAATTGCACATTTAAATCATCCAAAATAAAAAATCTTCAAAATTTTGTGATTTTTCATGAAATTTCAATGTAAATATGCACATATATGCTTTATTTGAGGCATACACTTGCCAAAATGTGTTTTTTTTATGAAGCAAATGTCTCCAATTTGTCATTTAATACTATGAGAGTGTAAAAAAGAGGTTATTTTACCTACAATTAACACTTTGGAAAATCACCCCCATTTCACTCAAGTCTCTCTTATAGGTGTAACCCCACCATTGATTTTTGTTCTTTATTCTATAGTAAATAATAAAAGTTTGAAGGCTTGTCATTCATAGAGGGTCCCAAATGAAAGAAGTGAAACCTACATTTTACTGTTTGTCAACCTCTGCACTATCAAAATATGATGAGAAAAGTAGGGGTCATGTGTCATATAAGAGATTTTTTTTTCTGCTCAGTGTGTACACTGGTGACAAAGTGAAAGTAGACTTCCTGAAATCATGAATTCATACCCCAAAATTCACAATTCAAACATGACAATGCTATCAAAATGTTCAAAATACATCAATAATGCCATTCAAATAAAAAAATGAGCATTAAAAATAGGAAAATGCATTTTTAAAGAAGAAGAATTGAGGATTATTTACAACCGCCATTATGCGACTACCCCACGGAAGCACTTCCTTTTTGCAATGGTGGCACTATGCCTTATTATAAGGAAACTCTTTTTTTTTTAATTTCATAATTACCTCATTTTTGCTAAGTACTACCAATTTGAAGTAATACTGCCAAGTTGCAGGCATTAAATACTGAAACTTTTGTCAAAATACCACTTTTTACATGATCATTATATACAGGCGCGAGATGTTGACCGACATGCAATTTTGATGTGTTTGACTAATTTTACCAAAAAAATTTTTTTTTTACCTAATTCCATTCAATTTTTTACACCAAAACAGTCTCATGATACACTGAAGACATTATCTTACCAAAATACATTATTCAATACAATGTACATGCTAAAAATTGCACATTTAAATCATCCAAAATAAAAAATCTTCAAAATTTTGTGATTTTTCATGAAATTTCAATGTAAATATGCACATATATGCTTTATTTGAGGCATACACTTGCCAAAATGTGGTTTTTTTATGAAGCAAATGTCTCCAATTTGTCATTTAATACTATGAGAGTGTAAAAAAGAGGTTATTTTACCTACAATTAACACTTTGGAAAATCACCCCCATTTCACTCAAGTCTCTCTTATAGGTGTAACCCCACCATTGATTTTTGTTCTTTATTCTATAGTAAATAATAAAAGTTTGAAGGCTTGTCATTCATAGAGGGTCCCAAATGAAAGAAGTGAAACCTACATTTTACTGTTTGTCAACCTCTGCACTATCAAAATATGATGAGAAAAGTAGGGGTCATGTGTCATATAAGAGATTTTTTTTTCTGCTCAGTGTGTACACTGGTGACAAAGTGAAAGTAGACTTCCGAAATCATGAATTCATACCCCAAAATTCACAATTCAAACATGACAATGCTATCAAAATGTTCAAAATACATCAATAATGCCATTCAAATAAAAAAATGAGCATTAAAAATAGGAAAATGCATTTTTAAAGAAGAAGAATTGAGGATTATTTACAACCGCCATTATGCGACTACCCCACGGAAGCACTTCCTTTTTGCAATGGTGGCACTATGCCTTATTATAAGGAAACTCTTTTTTTTTAATTTCATAATTACCTCATTTTTGCTAAGTACTACCAATTTGAAGTAATACTGCCAAGTTGCAGGCATTAAATACTGAAACTTTTGTCAAAATACCACTTTTTACATGATCATTATATACAGGCGCGAGATGTTGACCGACATGCAATTTTGATGTGTTTGACTAATTTTACCAAAAAAATTTTTTTTTTACCTAATTCCATTAAATTTTTTACACCAAAACAGTCTCATGATACACTGAAGACATTATCTTACCAAAATACATTATTCAATACAATGTACATGCTAAAAATTGCACATTTAAATCATCCAAAATAAAAAATCTTCAAAATTTTGTGATTTTTCATGAAATTTCAATGTAAATATGCACATATATGCTTTATTTGAGGCATACACTTGCCAAAATGTGGTTTTTTTATGAAGCAAATGTCTCCAATTTGTCATTTAATACTATGAGAGTGTAAAAAAGAGGTTATTTTACCTACAATTAACACTTTGGAAAATCACCCCCATTTCACTCAAGTCTCTCTTATAGGTGTAACCCCACCATTGATTTTTGTTCTTTATTCTATAGTAAATAATAAAAGTTTGAAGGCTTGTCATTCATAGAGGGTCCCAAATGAAAGAAGTGAAACCTACATTTTACTGTTTGTCAACCTCTGCACTATCAAAATATGATGAGAAAAGTAGGGGTCATGTGTCATATAAGAGATTTTTTTTTCTGCTCAGTGTGTACACTGGTGACAAAGTGAAAGTAGACTTCCGAAATCATGAATTCATACCCCAAAATTCACAATTCAAACATGACAATGCTATCAAAATGTTCAAAATACATCAATAATGCCATTCAAATAAAAAAATGAGCATTAAAAATAGGAAAATGCATTTTTAAAGAAGAAGAATTGAGGATTATTTACAACCGCCATTATGCGACTACCCCACGGAAGCACTTCCTTTTTGCAATGGTGGCACTATGCCTTATTATAAGGAAACTCTTTTTTTTTTAATTTCATAATTACCTCATTTTTGCTAAGTACTACCAATTTGAAGTAATACTGCCAAGTTGCAGGCATTAAATACTGAAACTTTTGTCAAAATACCACTTTTTACATGATCATTATATACAGGCGCGAGATGTTGACCGACATGCAATTTTGATGTGTTTGACTAATTTTACCAAAAAAAATTTTTTTTTACCTAATTCCATTCAATTTTTTACACCAAAACAGTCTCATGATACACTGAAGACATTATCTTACCAAAATACATTATTCAATACAATGTACATGCTAAAAATTGCACATTTAAATCATCTAAAATAAAAAATCTTCAAAATTTTGTGATTTTTCATGAAATTTCAATGTAAATATGCACATATATGCTTTATTTGAGGCATACACTTGCCAAAATGTGGTTTTTTTTATGAAGCAAATGTCTCCAATTTGTCATTTAATACTATGAGAGTGTAAAAAAGAGGTTATTTTACCTACAATTAACACTTTGGAAAATCACCCCCATTTCACTCAAGTCTCTCTTATAGGTGTAACCCCACCATTGATTTTTGTTCTTTATTCTATAGTAAATAATAAAAGTTTGAAGGCTTGTCATTCATAGAGGGTCCCAAATGAAAGAAGTGAAACCTACATTTTACTGTTTGTCAACCTCTGCACTATCAAAATATGATGAGAAAAGTAGGGGTCATGTGTCATATAAGAGATTTTTTTTTCTGCTCAGTGTGTACACTGGTGACAAAGTGAAAGTAGACTTCCGAAATCATGAATTCATACCCCAAAATTCACAATTCAAACATGACAATGCTATCAAAATGTTCAAAATACATCAATAATGCCATTCAAATAAAAAAATGAGCATTAAAAATAGGAAAATGCATTTTTAAAGAAGAAGAATTGAGGATTATTTACAACCGCCATTATGCGACTACCCCACGGAAGCACTTCCTTTTTGCAATGGTGGCACTATGCCTTATTATAAGGAAACTCTTTTTTTTTTAATTTCATAATTACCTCATTTTTGCTAAGTACTACCAATTTGAAGTAATACTGCCAAGTTGCAGGCATTAAATACTGAAACTTTTGTCAAAATACCACTTTTTACATGATCATTATATACAGGCGCGAGATGTTGACCGACATGCAATTTTGATGTGTTTGACTAATTTTACCAAAAAAATTTTTTTTTTACCTAATTCCATTCAATTTTTTACACCAAAACAGTCTCATGATACACTGAAGACATTATCTTACCAAAATACATTATTCAATACAATGTACATGCTAAAAATTGCACATTTAAATCATCCAAAATAAAAAATCTTCAAAATTTTGTGATTTTTCATGAAATTTCAATGTAAATATGCACATATATGCTTTATTTGAGGCATACACTTGCCAAAATGTGGTTTTTTTATGAAGCAAATGTCTCCAATTTGTCATTTAATACTATGAGAGTGTAAAAAAGAGGTTATTTTACCTACAATTAACACTTTGGAAAATCACCCCCATTTCACTCAAGTCTCTCTTATAGGTGTAACCCCACCATTGATTTTTGTTCTTTATTCTATAGTAAATAATAAAAGTTTGAAGGCTTGTCATTCATAGAGGGTCCCAAATGAAAGAAGTGAAACCTACATTTTACTGTTTGTCAACCTCTGCACTATCAAAATATGATGAGAAAAGTAGGGGTCATGTGTCATATAAGAGATTTTTTTTTCTGCTCAGTGTGTACACTGGTGACAAAGTGAAAGTAGACTTCCGAAATCATGAATTCATACCCCAAAATTCACAATTCAAACATGACAATGCTATCAAAATGTTCAAAATACATCAATAATGCCATTCAAATAAAAAAATGAGCATTAAAAATAGGAAAATGCATTTTTAAAGAAGAAGAATTGAGGATTATTTACAACCGCCATTATGCGACTACCCCACGGAAGCACTTCCTTTTTGCAATGGTGGCACTATGCCTTATTATAAGGAAACTCTTTTTTTTTTAATTTCATAATTACCTCATTTTTGCTAAGTACTACCAATTTGAAGTAATACTGCCAAGTTGCAGGCATTAAATACTGAAACTTTTGTCAAAATACCACTTTTTACATGATCATTATATACAGGCGCGAGATGTTGACCGACATGCAATTTTGATGTGTTTGACTAATTTTACCAAAAAAATTTTTTTTTACCTAATTCCATTCAATTTTTTACACCAAAACAGTCTCATGATACACTGAAGACATTATCTTACCAAAATACATTATTCAATACAATGTACATGCTAAAAATTGCACATTTAAATCATCCAAAATAAAAAATCTTCAAAATTTTGTGATTTTTCATGAAATTTCAATGTAAATATGCACATATATGCTTTATTTGAGGCATACACTTGCCAAAATGTGGTTTTTTTTATGAAGCAAATGTCTCCAATTTGTCATTTAATACTATGAGAGTGTAAAAAAGAGGTTATTTTACCTACAATTAACACTTTGGAAAATCACCCCCATTTCACTCAAGTCTCTCTTATAGGTGTAACCCCACCATTGATTTTTGTTCTTTATTCTATAGTAAATAATAAAAGTTTGAAGGCTTGTCATTCATAGAGGGTCCCAAATGAAAGAAGTGAAACCTACATTTTACTGTTTGTCAACCTCTGCACTATCAAAATATGATGAGAAAAGTAGGGGTCATGTGTCATATAAGAGATTTTTTTTTCTGCTCAGTGTGTACACTGGTGACAAAGTGAAAGTAGACTTCCGAAATCATGAATTCATACCCCAAAATTCACAATTCAAACATGACAATGCTATCAAAATGTTCAAAATACATCAATAATGCCATTCAAATAAAAAAATGAGCATTAAAAATAGGAAAATGCATTTTTAAAGAAGAAGAATTGAGGATTATTTACAACCGCCATTATGCGACTACCCCACGGAAGCACTTCCTTTTTGCAATGGTGGCACTATGCCTTATTATAAGGAAACTCTTTTTTTTTTAATTTCATAATTACCTCATTTTTGCTAAGTACTACCAATTTGAAGTAATACTGCCAAGTTGCAGGCATTAAATACTGAAACTTTTGTCAAAATACCACTTTTTACATGATCATTATATACAGGCGCGAGATGTTGACCGACATGCAATTTTGATGTGTTTGACTAATTTTACCAAAAAAATTTTTTTTTTACCTAATTCCATTCAATTTTTTACACCAAAACAGTCTCATGATACACTGAAGACATTATCTTACCAAAATACATTATTCAATACAATGTACATGCTAAAAATTGCACATTTAAATCATCCAAAATAAAAAATCTTCAAAATTTTGTGATTTTTCATGAAATTTCAATGTAAATATGCACATATATGCTTTATTTGAGGCATACACTTGCCAAAATGTGTTTTTTTTATGAAGCAAATGTCTCCAATTTGTCATTTAATACTATGAGAGTGTAAAAAAGAGGTTATTTTACCTACAATTAACACTTTGGAAAATCACCCCCATTTCACTCAAGTCTCTCTTATAGGTGTAACCCCACCATTGATTTTTGTTCTTTATTCTATAGTAAATAATAAAAGTTTGAAGGCTTGTCATTCATAGAGGGTCCCAAATGAAAGAAGTGAAACCTACATTTTACTGTTTGTCAACCTCTGCACTATCAAAATATGATGAGAAAAGTAGGGGTCATGTGTCATATAAGAGATTTTTTTTTCTGCTCAGTGTGTACACTGGTGACAAAGTGAAAGTAGACTTCCGAAATCATGAATTCATACCCCAAAATTCACAATTCAAACATGACAATGCTATCAAAATGTTCAAAATACATCAATAATGCCATTCAAATAAAAAAATGAGCATTAAAAATAGGAAAATGCATTTTTAAAGAAGAAGAATTGAGGATTATTTACAACCGCCATTATGCGACTACCCCACGGAAGCACTTCCTTTTTGCAATGGTGGCACTATGCCTTATTATAAGGAAACTCTTTTTTTTTTAATTTCATAATTACCTCATTTTTGCTAAGTACTACCAATTTGAAGTAATACTGCCAAGTTGCAGGCATTAAATACTGAAACTTTTGTCAAAATACCACTTTTTACATGATCATTATATACAGGCGCGAGATGTTGACCGACATGCAATTTTGATGTGTTTGACTAATTTTACCAAAAAAATTTTTTTTTTACCTAATTCCATTCAATTTTTTACACCAAAACAGTCTCATGATACACTGAAGACATTATCTTACCAAAATACATTATTCAATACAATGTACATGCTAAAAATTGCACATTTAAATCATCCAAAATAAAAAATCTTCAAAATTTTGTGATTTTTCATGAAATTTCAATGTAAATATGCACATATATGCTTTATTTGAGGCATACACTTGCCAAAATGTGGTTTTTTTATGAAGCAAATGTCTCCAATTTGTCATTTAATACTATGAGAGTGTAAAAAAGAGGTTATTTTACCTACAATTAACACTTTGGAAAATCACCCCCATTTCACTCAAGTCTCTCTTATAGGTGTAACCCCACCATTGATTTTTGTTCTTTATTCTATAGTAAATAATAAAAGTTTGAAGGCTTGTCATTCATAGAGGGTCCCAAATGAAAGAAGTGAAACCTACATTTTACTGTTTGTCAACCTCTGCACTATCAAAATATGATGAGAAAAGTAGGGGTCATGTGTCATATAAGAGATTTTTTTTTCTGCTCAGTGTGTACACTGGTGACAAAGTGAAAGTAGACTTCCGAAATCATGAATTCATACCCCAAAATTCACAATTCAAACATGACAATGCTATCAAAATGTTCAAAATACATCAATAATGCCATTCAAATAAAAAAATGAGCATTAAAAATAGGAAAATGCATTTTTAAAGAAGAAGAATTGAGGATTATTTACAACCGCCATTATGCGACTACCCCACGGAAGCACTTCCTTTTTGCAATGGTGGCACTATGCCTTATTATAAGGAAACTCTTTTTTTTTTAATTTCATAATTACCTCATTTTTGCTAAGTACTACCAATTTGAAGTAATACTGCCAAGTTGCAGGCATTAAATACTGAAACTTTTGTCAAAATACCACTTTTTACATGATCATTATATACAGGCGCGAGATGTTGACCGACATGCAATTTTGATGTGTTTGACTAATTTTACCAAAAAAATTTTTTTTTTACCTAATTCCATTAAATTTTTTACACCAAAACAGTCTCATGATACACTGAAGACATTATCTTACCAAAATACATTATTCAATACAATGTACATGCTAAAAATTGCACATTTAAATCATCCAAAATAAAAAATCTTCAAAATTTTGTGATTTTTCATGAAATTTCAATGTAAATATGCACATATATGCTTTATTTGAGGCATACACTTGCCAAAATGTGGTTTTTTTATGAAGCAAATGTCTCCAATTTGTCATTTAATACTATGAGAGTGTAAAAAAGAGGTTATTTTACCTACAATTAACACTTTGGAAAATCACCCCCATTTCACTCAAGTCTCTCTTATAGGTGTAACCCCACCATTGATTTTTGTTCTTTATTCTATAGTAAATAATAAAAGTTTGAAGGCTTGTCATTCATAGAGGGTCCCAAATGAAAGAAGTGAAACCTACATTTTACTGTTTGTCAACCTCTGCACTATCAAAATATGATGAGAAAAGTAGGGGTCATGTGTCATATAAGAGATTTTTTTTTCTGCTCAGTGTGTACACTGGTGACAAAGTGAAAGTAGACTTCCGAAATCATGAATTCATACCCCAAAATTCACAATTCAAACATGACAATGCTATCAAAATGTTCAAAATACATCAATAATGCCATTCAAATAAAAAAATGAGCATTAAAAATAGGAAAATGCATTTTTAAAGAAGAAGAATTGAGGATTATTTACAACCGCCATTATGCGACTACCCCACGGAAGCACTTCCTTTTTGCAATGGTGGCACTATGCCTTATTATAAGGAAACTCTTTTTTTTTTAATTTCATAATTACCTCATTTTTGCTAAGTACTACCAATTTGAAGTAATACTGCCAAGTTGCAGGCATTAAATACTGAAACTTTTGTCAAAATACCACTTTTTACATGATCATTATATACAGGCGCGAGATGTTGACCGACATGCAATTTTGATGTGTTTGACTAATTTTACCAAAAAAATTTTTTTTTTACCTAATTCCATTCAATTTTTTACACCAAAACAGTCTCATGATACACTGAAGACATTATCTTACCAAAATACATTATTCAATACAATGTACATGCTAAAAATTGCACATTTAAATCATCCAAAATAAAAAATCTTCAAAATTTTGTGATTTTTCATGAAATTTCAATGTAAATATGCACATATATGCTTTATTTGAGGCATACACTTGCCAAAATGTGGTTTTTTTATGAAGCAAATGTCTCCAATTTGTCATTTAATACTATGAGAGTGTAAAAA
Source organism: Panopea generosa (assembly GCA_029582155.1). Taxonomy (NCBI): domain Eukaryota; kingdom Metazoa; phylum Mollusca; class Bivalvia; order Adapedonta; family Hiatellidae; genus Panopea; species Panopea generosa. Next base: position 58,448,959 of record CM055898.1, on the reverse strand, counting down.
AGAGGTTATTTTACCTACAATTAACACTTTGGAAAATCACCCCCATTTCACTCAAGTCTCTCTTATAGGTGTAACCCCACCATTGATTTTTGTTCTTTATTCTATAGTAAATAATAAAAGTTTGAAGGCTTGTCATTCATAGAGGGTCCCAAATGAAAGAAGTGAAACCTACATTTTACTGTTTGTCAACCTCTGCACTATCAAAATATGATGAGAAAAGTAGGGGTCATGTGTCATATAAGAGATTTTTTTTTCTGCTCAGTGTGTACACTGGTGACAAAGTGAAAGTAGACTTCCGAAATCATGAATTCATACCCCAAAATTCACAATTCAAACATGACAATGCTATCAAAATGTTCAAAATACATCAATAATGCCATTCAAATAAAAAAATGAGCATTAAAAATAGGAAAATGCATTTTTAAAGAAGAAGAATTGAGGATTATTTACAACCGCCATTATGCGACTACCCCACGGAAGCACTTCCTTTTTGCAATGGTGGCACTATGCCTTATTATAAGGAAACTCTTTTTTTTTTAATTTCATAATTACCTCATTTTTGCTAAGTACTACCAATTTGAAGTAATACTGCCAAGTTGCAGGCATTAAATACTGAAACTTTTGTCAAAATACCACTTTTACA
>CM055898.1:58370260-58447816 GCA_029582155.1 Panopea generosa | reverse complement strand
GTAGATTTCACCAATTTTACTTTCCATGCAGTTTCCTTAATAAAATGAATTTAGTCAGTCACATAAACATAATTCTAATTTTTTATTGATACAAACATAATAAGCTTATATTCTATTGTGATCATTTGCCAGTTTAACATTTTCATCCAGCCAGAATTAAGCTTACTATAAAAATATATGCCCTGAACATCCCTATACTTTTTTAAGCCAATCAGAGAGCTCGTCTCAATGGCGGTAGCTGACCATTTAAAAAAACAAAAAACGACGACCTTTAACCCATACGTTGCCTCGTGACTATTATTCCAACTAAAATAAAACTAACAAAATCTTGTTTCAAAAGAATTATTGTAATAATAATATTAAAATAATTTAACTTTTTTGATAAATAAAATTCTTATCTTTAGTTGATAATTAAAATACCAAACCAGACGACAGTCATTGCTCAATATATTTCATATTTATTGATATATTTTTAATTCTTAGATGATATGAAACGATAGAATACTGAGAACTAATAATAAAGTGAGTATGACGTACAAATATAATTACAGCACATGTACAATACGGGAGTGTGTTGATTTCCGCGACATCATGATCTTGTTTGTTTACGTTTGACTTCCTTCCACAGTTGGTTATCAATATGTATAAGTTATCTCTCCTTCTCTCTCTATCTGCCCCCCCCCCCCCCTTCTGTCTGTCTGTCTGTCTGTCTGTCTGTCTGTCTGTCTGCTCCTTTGTCTCTCTCTTTCTCATATTGCAGTATGCACCCTCTCAAAAACATTTTTTTATAACCTGCAGGCACATAGTGCGCATATAATTAATATAGCTCCCGAAAGGATTGCAAGCTTTCTAAATAATGCACTGTGAGAGTGCATTTGATCTGCTAGATCTTTTAATAAAGGCCCAATTTCCCCTTCATTGCACTGTTCTTTTCATAATCTCGAAGGCTTGGACCTCTTATTATTAATTAAGATCTTAAATCAAACAAACACATTACAATAAAAATGCTATATTAATGTATACATATGTAAGTGACCTTTTACGTTGATTGTGAACTCGCATCCACTTAGTTTTCAAGGGTAGGTGTCTTGCTCAAGAACATCCCACATAAGGAAAGAAAACAAATTACATCTATGATTGAAGGGCTAATTTCTCAATCTGCTTATGTGTGTGCTGATGTATTTTACTTTCCTCTTTTGTAGCATTTGGAGTAATGGACGTATTGGTAAAGACAACACAAGGAGTGCATTAATCACCTCCTTGTATTGTTTCTGAGTTGGACCTTTACATACAATACAACAAGCCAAATAATCAAGTAAGTTTGTCATTTTTACACCATCAAAGGTTAATAGACGATCAGTAACCTAACTACTCTTTCCTGTTGTCCTGGAAGGTTTACCAGTACTTTAAGAAGATTTTTATTATTACATTTGATGTGTACAATACAAATATACATTTTAATGTATATAAATAACAAAGTACTCGTGTACAGGGTTATATGGTTCACCATTAACAGTAAACACTACTGTATAATGGTTGTAGGGAATGTCAAACAATGTTATTGGTATCACGGGCACTCAATATAGAGCTATGCAAGACTATTAACTAAAAAAGACTAATATACTAAACACAGTTCATTTAAATATAGGATACCTGTGCAGCTACAATTAATTTAAGTCACACTTACAATACCAGCAACAATAATAAAAGTGTTGGGGTTTTTACGGCATACTTATTCTTATATTGAAAATTACTGTTGATATTTGGTATAAACGGTTGCTAACGATATTGTCTTACAAATAAAATTTTACAATAGGAACCTAGTGTAATTAGTGTGCACAGATATACAATCAATAGAAATCATTTCTGTTAAAGGCCTAGGTTGAGCCAGATAATTTTGAAACCACCTGCAAATTTATTTGTGCTATAAGTGAAAGTGTCTGGCTTAACCTATATGTATTTCATACAGTAAATAACCATAGTCACATTAATTTACACATAACCTTTGTTCCATTTTTCACTTTGCTGCACAAGGTAGAGAAATTTAATTTAAATCTATAATAATTAGTTGTAATTTTTTAATCATCTATTTATATCATATATAGTATCTGCATAAATAGTAGTAATTAAAATAATAATCACCCGATATGCTAGTTAAAGGTTAGAAATACTTAACACGGTCAGGGAACTATGTCACAACGTAGAGTGATTCGCGTCGACAGTTTGTCACAGATTCACGTCGATCTGATGCGGGAAAACACGGCATACTTCGATATATAAAGTCAATTATTTATTGGAGACAGCTATAAGTTTTAAACTTTTTACAAGATTGAGTTTCAACTGATATTAATTAGTATTTTCAATGTTCCAAACAATCATCTGTAAATTAGTAAATGTTTAAAACGCAAGAATTAATAAATCCTCGCTAAATATGTATGTAAAACGAAAGTAGAGATGAAATTGTCAATAAAAACATTAATCAGTGCAAAACATCATTTATAACTGTTGTTAAAGTATTTTTGTTTAAAAAAAGAGTTATAACTAATTGACTTTTTAATAATACCATGTGAGAAATTCCGTTTGTAAAAAGCTCTACGTGTCACAGGTTTGTGTCAATGTTGATTTAAATGTCACGGATTCTTCTCTACAGGGTTACAGATTCTAGTCGACACTATTGGCAGGAATGGACATATCTTTTGTCTAAGATTTCTTGCTGTATTGTGATCTGGATGGAGGCCTATCATTGATTAGATGTCCTTTCTCAGCTACCAATGAAACAGCTCAGATTTTCGAAATAAAACATTTCATTTTACATTAAATGTCATGACTGTCAGTAGATGTCAACTTCTTTCCTCTGCCAATGACATCGTTCCAGGAACGAGAAAAAGATCAACTAAGCCGGTCAGAAATTACGTGGAATTTTCTACTAGCCAAATAATGTCTTACCTATGCATGTGTCTCTGGACGAAAATGGAAATGAAGCATGTACCAAAACCATTCATTTATTTGCGGATTGATATCATTTCGCTAAGTCTGGCTAGTGCGAACATTTTCATAGTGATACCACAGGGAAGTCGGTGGTTGTGCGTGCGTGCGTGCGTGCGTGCGTGCGTGCGTGCGTGCGTGCGTGCGTGTTTGGGTGGGTTTGGGGGGGGGGGGTCAAAATAAAATAAATCACAAACTATCAGACACTCATTATGTAACGTTTAGGTCATCGAGTTTGAGTAAGAATTTGTCAATCTACCATTTGCAGGTATGTATTCAATAATTTAACGGCGTCTCGACGTAACGTAACGCCAAACCAATGCACTTTGCAAATTACTCGATCACCGTAGCAACGCCAGAGCCAAATCACAGAGATTATCATTTTTATGACCTAGATATTCTTAATTTTTGCAAGGATCAAGGGAAACTTCCGGCCATGTAAAAACATTGATCTGGGTCAAGTATTGCCTGGTGAACATGGGCTGCCATTTAGCTCCAGTTCAGATGACGTTGCACACATAAAACATGGCAGCGATGTGACGTCGGGTCATTATTTGACCAGTACTAGTGTATGGGCGCCACGCTACTCTGATTAGTTGGGAGTTACGACGCAAACGGTAACGAATAGTCTGTACTGAAACGCCATGCATCCCTGCAGCGAAGGTACCTGGCAACAGACACTAACGTAAGTACGTCAACGTTTGGTTCCGGTTTTTGTCTCTCCAGGTTTACCGTTTACCAGGTTGCTGCGACTGTAAACAGTTCAGGTTTAGCGAAAAATTGCCTCAAGTCGCTTATTATATTTGCGACAGCATCATAGCTGGTATGCGACCACCATGGCCGTTACCCCACCCACTATCATTTTATTGCATCCGTTTCAGAAATCTGTTGCATGTTGAAAACTGTGAAAAACAAAAAAAAATCAAATCGGCCTCTATTGCATGAATCGTATGACGTGGACTGAAAAAAACATGTCGACTGCATGTGCACGTGGAAAAAGTGGAAATGAATGTTCTGGGCACTAAGTGCTATGTACACGGTGCATATGATCTCAACATCGCCAGGATAAAAAATACACATACATTGGGCATGAAACAAAGACAGAGCTACATCAGTTATTAAAGAGAGGGACCTTTTTTTTTATTTTGCTGAGTAGGGCCTATATATAAGATAACATTACAACATATTTTTCCCTTCAAATGATCATATACTCATATAAAACGTATAAAACACATAAATACAAGATTTATTTCTTTGTGAGTGTGGGTCAAATGTACGATATATTGACATGTGTAAATAAGCACATCTCCAGAATCCCAAGTATACTTGCGGGTTTTCACGTTACCCTAACTTGTCTTTCATGTTTTCCCCTGCAGATCATAATAGTTTTTGTATACATTTTGTTTTATTATTTCATAAAAATACGAATCTAACGTTACCATATGTGTTGTGTTTTATTAATCCAGAAAAGTTTGAAAAAGTTACAAGTTCAAATCTTAATTAAATTTCTTTTTCGTTACATAAAAGAAAACGAATAATGGAGAATAACGGAAGATTTTAATCTGAGTCTCAAACTTGGGCAGTTAATTGAGGACAAGACAATGTCTCAATCGATGAGCTGGATAAATACATTACTCAAAACGTTAATACGGAAATACGTATAAAAAGTGACATTTTTTCCCCTAAAATGATTCGTTATATGTAGAGTTTTAAACTACCAGCACAAGTCTCACGAAACATTACTATTGCTAATGGGTTGTAAATACTGAGGTATTGTTTTGCTTCTGTATGTCGGTTCTAACTTCCACAGACATAATCCGTAACATAACGACAATGCTCTAAAACTATATGCCGGACAGCCTCTGTACGAGACTCGAAGTGTAAATGGCAGTATTGGCGTAGGGTTGCACTATTCTACAATGTTAAAACTATCGACACTGAATCCGTGACATTAAAATAAGGATCGACACGCCTCCGTTACCCTGTCGTCACAAACCTGTGACATTTTAAAAATTTTAAACTAGAAGAAATATTCATAATCAGATGTTCAATACTTCATACGTTTGATTATATAAACATATCAGCGATTTTGTCCCCGCTATCGACTAGCAACTGTGACAAAATTTACAAAACAATAATACTGCCGACGTGAATCTGTGACAAACTGTCGACGCGAATCACTCTACGTTGTGACAGAGTTCCCTGACCGTGCTTAAACTTCAAAGTTAATAATCATTATCATAACCATCATCATAAACCACATATATATATAAACATTAATCATCTTTTATTTTTTAAAAATTATCTTATCCGCTCGTTAAAATGACTTGGTTCAAAACAGGAGTATAAATAAAAACTTATACATGCATGGATCAGGTGTTCGGTGGCAATGTGAGGCATAACACCTGGGGTGCTACACCAAGGGGTGGAGCTAAAGAGGCCTTTTTAAAAGAGGATGATGCTTAATAAAGCTTAATTTACTCAAACGCATAGAAATGGTAAATAACAAATGTTGCTGCTTAAGAAAAGTTGCTGCTCAACAGAGCTGGTCGCTTACATAGGTTACATTCTACTCGACAAAAGTCAATATTTGTATATAATTCATCTGTTATTCCATTGACGTTTGTGTTTCATAAAATCCCGTGTTCGAACTTCAGTGGTTGACATCGGCTTGTGTCTCTCCGAGACCCCCTATCAATCCCATAACGTTGTGATTCCGTTCAGGTAATAACATTTCAACAGTTTAAGACATAAACTTGTTCAATATTACTAAATTTAAAAAAAAAAAAGAAAAAGATTGTTTCCCTATTAAAATCCCATGTTCGAACTTTAGCCGTTGACATAGACTAGTGTCACACCGAGCCACCTGTAAAGCCCGAAACGTTGTGTTTCCGTTCAGGTAATATCATTTCAACATTTTAAGACATAAACTGTTTCAATATTGTTAATTCAAATAAAAAAAAATCATTAAAATCCCGTGTTCGAACTTCAGCGGTTGACATCGGCTTGTATCTCGCCAAGCCCCCTGTCAAGCCCGTTATGTTGTGATTCTGTTCAGGTAATATCATTTCAACAGTTTTATCCATATACTGTTTCAATATTGCTAAATTCCAATGAAAAAAAAAGAAAAATATTTTCCCCATTACAATCCCAGATTCGATCTTTAGCGGTTGACATGGACTTGTGTTACCCCGAGCCCCATATAAAGTCAGAAACTTTGTGAATCAGTTCATGTTATATCATTTGAACATTTTAAGACGTAAACTATTTCAATATTGTTAAATTTAAACAAACAAAAAAAAAAAAAAAAAAAATGTTTTTCATTAAAATCCCATATTCGAACTTTAGCGGTTGACGTCGACTTGTATTACGCCGAGCCCCGTATAAAAGTCCGAAACGTTGTGATTCCGTTCAGGTAATATTATTTTAACAATGTAAGACATAAACTAATTCAATATTGCTAAATAAAAAGTGAAAAATATTATTATTTCTATTAAAATCGTGTGTTCGAACTTCAGCGGTTGACGTCGACATGTGTTACACTGAGCCCCCTATAAAGCCCGAAACGTTGTGATTCCGTTCGGGTGATATCATTTCAACTATTCAAGACATACATTATTTCAATATTGCTAAATGAAAAATAAAATATGAAAAATATTATTATTTCTATTAAAATCCCATGTTCGAACTTCAGCGACTGACATCGGCATGTGTTTCGCCGAGCGCCCTATAAAGTCTGAAATGTCATGATTCCGTTCAGGTAATACTATTTCAACAATGTAAGATATAAACTTATTCAATATTGCTGAATAAAACGTGAAAAATATTATTATTTCTATTAAAATCGCGTGTTCGAACTTCAGCAGTTGACGTCGGCTTGTGTTTCACCAAGCCCGATATAAAGTCCGAAACGTTGTGATTCCGGTCAGTTAATATCATTTCAAAATTAGACTAAAATTATTTCAATACCGCTAAATTAAATATAAAAAAAAAGTTTTTTTTTTTTTTTATGAAAATCCCGTGTTCGAACTTCAGCGTTTTATAAACATTAATTTTTTTTTTAAAAAATGAAACTGAATCTTTATTGATTTTGCCTATATTTTCATATTTATCCTATATGTGGTGTGGGTATTTATCCTTAAAGGGTTAAGACTACCCCCCCCCCCCCCCCCCCCCAAAAAAAAAACAAACAAACAAAAAAAAAAAAAACAAAAACAAAAACAAAAACAACAACAACAGACACAACCTCTCCCTCCAAAAGAGATTGAATATTGTGTGACATTTCGAAAAAAAATGCTATGGCCACTATGAGCAAGAACAGTGTCCCCATGATCTCTTGTGCCTCTTGTTTGTATTTTGCATGTGACATCATGAATTTTCTGTTTTCCTGACAGAAGCTTAACATTTCAGATTTATAAAAACGGTATTCTATTAATATTGTAGGAATTGCTGATAGTGACACTTATAAACAAATCAAGAAAATGTACCAGGATCCAGTTTTAAAGTTACAAATCCAAAGATTGATATTTGTTGAACTGGAACAAAATTGTCAATCTCTAACTTCAATTAAGGATCCATCTATCCTGAAAACCTGTAAAGATGTAAGATATCTGGTTAAAGAAAGTGAAAACTTCATTGATAGCATTTATAATGAAGTTGCTTGCAGGTAAGCTTTTCTTGCATTACAATGTATCCGTTATATAAGCTCACCAGTGTCATTGTTTTACAGATGACACTGTGTGCAACTTGCAGTTTTAAATGAATCTTATGAAATGTATATAGTAGTTGCATTACCATGTTGTAGAATTTATGCCAGGGCTAGCTACTACCTGAATTTTTTGTGAGGTCATATGGGACTATAACATTATTTTTTAACTGTCTAACATATAGACAATTAATTGCCTTGAAAACGTGTTTATATCAGTTTTTTTGCACTCTTGTATTTCATCACCATATTTTCACAATAGTGACGTAATACCATTAGATTATTGTATAACATTTTAAACAGTATTGAATTTGACAATAAATGTTGAAGTTGTCAATATACTCAATTTAATACAATGAATTGAAATAATTTTCTTTTTAGATTACCATTTCTGTTGGATATTCTTTCTACTATAATGAAAGGTGTAGAATTAAAACCCCCAAGTGTGTGCAATTTATACTATTGCAATGAAAAGTAGGAACCAGATGATGACTGCATGGCATAAGATTATTACCAGTGTAGCCATAAAGAGCAATCTTGATGATAATATAAGTTTTTATTGATACCTCTTACATTTAATATAATCAGTATAATTAATGGAATTCTTTGTGACCATGTGGCTGAGGTATTGTTTAAGATCACTTACCTTCAAGTGCTGAAGTACAATCCAATATTGGTACAAACTGTTTCAAATTAGGATTGCTATTGACATTCAGAATGACATTTGCTCTAATGTTCATCTTTAGTCACTAATAAAACCGAGATCCATAAGAAACATGACTGTAATATGTTTAAAAAAAGAAGATAGGCAATGTACTATTTATTTCATGATTAAGTGTCATTTTAATGCCATCAAGGGCTAACAGATGACTAGTTTACCAAAACTACTCAATCCTAGAAGGTTAACCAGTGCTCAAGTACACACATCTCAGCAAGTAGTTTATGACTTTCCCACTTGAATCTGCAATGAGAAATGAATGGCAATGAGATGCAATGTCAACTTTCTTGTAAATATACTTATATAAATATTATTTATTTCACATTTTAGAATAATCTTTGTTGGTGTGTTAAGTACAGACCTTCTGTTTGCAATTTCAATTCAATGTTGAATTAATTAACAATATTTCTGTAATAAATGTTTTGTTACAAGTTTTCTACAAATGATCTAGTATCTATGTTGATATTTTCATTTGCAATGCTCAACTGTTAATTGTAAAAGCTGCATGAATGTAATAAATTTGTAAATTACTGTTTTTAAAGGGACTGGATATATTCCATAAACTTGGTGTGGCTATGTCAGTGAGATGTAAACTTGTGTTACAGGATGAGATGTGCCAGCAGAGCACACAAGGCATAATTGAAACACTGCGGGTAATTTATAAAAAATATTTTGTTTTAGCATATTATGCTTACCAACATATTTGTCAGATTGATGATTTCCCATATTAAGTGATTAATATATGAATGATGCCATTCTATTACATTGCAACATGTATATTCAATTATCAGTAATTACAGCCAAAATTTTGTAAGGTTATCTCTAATAAGCACCGACCTGTTTTAAGCAACAATATTTACTCTTTCACTGATTTCATAGTGAATTAGCCTGTTTTAAGCAACTACCTGTCTCAAAAAGCAACTTTTGCTCCTTCACTTGATTGGTTGCTTAAGACAGTTTCGACTATAAATAGAAATGATATTCATGAATAAAACATAATAACACTCAGAGTAACAATGCTTCCTTGATACACATGCATAGCTAATAGTCCTGGGAAACTTATAGTAAGTTTCGCTTTATATATAATAACTGCATAGTAATGTGTGTGCTCTATATCTTGATTTTAGACAATTCCATCATTAAAGGTTACAGGTGATAACCTGGACATCTATGTCCGCACAAGCCAACAGGGGATTGATAAGCGGAACAGAGATATGCACTTGTTTGCGAGTAACGTTATATTTGCAAGAGGAGAGATGAATCAATATGATAAACAACCACCTAGAAGTAAATTTCTAAATTGTTATATTGTTGCCTTAGAATTGTTAATTTAAAGATGATCAGCATAAATTAAAGTATGAAGTATTTTGATGGTAATATTTTCCATTATACATTATAGTTTAAAATTATTGATGCTCACTTTTATTATTTTTACAAAATTAGTATCAAAATTAAAGGTTCAATAATAACATATCGTCCTTATAGTACAATGAAGTACGTCCATCTTTTGAGATGGAAGATGTTGGTTCAAATCCAACTAAGGATAAATTTATGGGTTTTCAAACTACGAAATGCATGTCAAATAAGAGTTTTACATTATTGCAGCATTTCTAAAGTCAGTATCAAAAAGATGTCTTTGTGTTGTTAGGTTAAATATCTTCTAACACAGGGCAGCACTGCCATAGCTATGTTTGATATTGTGAATTTGATATTCTTAAAATTGAAAACCAAGTTGTAGTATACTAATTTAAATATTTCAAACTGACTTGTAAATATCCCATGTTTTTCTGCAGAGAAAATTGTTGAAACGTCTCAAACATACCAGTATATATATTTATACAGTCAAACCTGTGTAAGCGGTCACCTGTATTAAGCAGCCACTTGTCTTTAGCAGTCACATTTACTTTTTCCACATTTCTTTAATTTCAGAGCAAGTTAACCTGTCTAAAAAGGCCACTTTTGCTCATTCCCATAACTGGCTGCTTAAGACAGGTTTGACTGTATATTGACTTTTCTCAACTTCAATAGATGAAGCAAATTAACATGAAAATGTTTTTTTTTTGTTATTATGTTCAATTATGATCTAAGCATTCTTGTGAACTTAAATTATACTTTTGAGCAAACAATAGAGAAATTATCTATGCATGTAATGAACATACTATAATAATGTGCAATCATTGTATTTTTATTACAGAAGATCTACAAAAAAACTCTACCATGTGAGGTCAACTAGACAACCAGGCACACTCAGCTTCTTTAAATCCCTTCTAAGTATTGATAGCGTGGATGGAAAAGTAAAAGAAAACTACCAGTCTCGCACAAATTTACTTACTGCTGTTGGGAAAGCTATGATTATAGAACAATTCTTGGAATATTTTGGGATGGCTGACACCACTTTACAGCCAACCCAAAATATTCCAGCATATCAATCAAACAATATTTCCAGTAGACGAGATTTGACAGTTGATACGTTACAAACATTTATGGAACACTTCAAAAAGGTGAAATGTCAGGTTTAACTGATATTGTACATGGTACTGATGATGAACTGTTCAATTACTCTTCCCAGTTATGTCACTGGGTGCTGCATTTTATGCAACAATGTGACACATCTAAAGCTGGAGATGGTAAACAGTTGATCATCAATGCAATGTACAGTATTCCATTCTTTTACACATGGAGCCCAAGATCAAAATATATGGTGGAAAACATTGATTTTATTTTAAAGGCAAATCATATTTTGTCTGGACCCTACCACAGGGCTTTGATATTAGACACTGCATTTGTTAACATGAAAAGGGGAACAAATCAAAATGTTGAGGCAGATTTAGTTTAAGAACATTCCGTTAGAAATCAAAAAGCTCTTATTAAACAGCTTGGGGCAAACAAAAATGAAAAAGCAATAAAGCGTTGTACACAATCTGCCGATACAATTAATGATATTGTTTCTCATCTTGAAAGTTCTCTAAATATAAGGAAAAAGAATGGTCAGCATACAAAATATCTTGCTGAAAAGGATGTTACAATGATTTCAGGCAAGATACGACAGCTTCGACCATTCAGGATAGAAGCAGGACGAAAATGTATTGGTTTCCCGAGTTGCAAGTCGAGTCATATAACAGGGTTAAATGTACAAACATTTCATGATGTCTTACAGCGTGTAATGCAAAGAGTTACATGGAATCATCATTACTATGATGTGCATGATGGTGATCATGAAGTCAGTAGTGATGATGATGATGATGATGATGAATTTTTGGCTGGATTGCCAGACATTTGAATTGCTATGAAGAGATTATATTTTAATAACAGGCCCAACTGGGTCGAAGTTGCTCACCTTAACTTATCTGTCACATCTTTTCAATTTTGAATGGATACGATCAAAGTTCCTTACAGGACACTAAAGGACCTTAATTTGAAAATTTACACCAAATATGAACCAATTTGGATTAAAGGTTTTCGTGAAATAAATGTTTGTAATTTTACAATATTATTTCTTTGGGTTCTTGCTGGCCTCATATTGATATTAAATAACATTTAAAAGATCTCATCTCAACTGTTAAGACTAAACAATACCTCAGATGGTTAAAATAATTCCTAAAATATTCAAAGAGAATATACTGATTTCCCACACTGAAAATTGAAGTTCTTTTCTGCAGTACTTTTACACATTATTTTAATGAGTTTAGTGCAATTTTCAACACATTTTAGGTTATATATGGCATGTCTGTCCAGTTTTATTAATTCATAATAAATCTGAAAACCTCATTCTTTCTGGAAATAACTGGCAAACATTCTCACAAAAATGTTTTTTACATAGCAGGACTCTACAACCACAGTGGTAAGATCAGTGATCTTGAGATGATGCCTTAATACAACCGGGAACCACTATAATTTAGGTGTAAGTTAACCATTGATTTTCCTTCTTATTTCTATAGTAAAGGCTTGTAATTCATAAAAAGTACTGTTTGTTTACATCTTCAGTGTCTAAAATCAGTAGAAATGTAGGGGTCACATTTACATAAATCATTCTTAAAATGAGTTGCAATTTCACTTCTTTTTAATAGCTTTTTTGCTTTCCATTCCTTTTATTTTTCTTGCAACCCAAAAATATTGATAAAAAAGGTATTTGACATGAAATTATCTACCTTGGGTTCATGAAAACTGTCGAATCTTTGTCTACTACTTATTAAAAGTATCATGTTTGTATATAACTGTTTGAAATAACTATTTATTTTACATGTTTCCAGAAAGATAAGTGCTTATCAGTTCACAGCAAATCTAACTTGAGGCGAAAATTGATTTTAAAGGCACATCTTAATCAGAACACAGTTATTCATCAATTTGTATTAATAAATGTTTAAGTAGTTATAAGATCATTAGTCAGCAATTAGCACTGGCCTTTCAGTCTTATCTTGTAAATATTTAACATTCTGAAGACCAAAGGTAACCATATCAATATTAAAGTGACTCCTGTCACCCAAATGACATACTATTAATTGCAAGTCCGAAACAGGACAATCTATTGGAAAAATGCACTTTAAGAACCATTGATAATGTATCCAGTGTTCAAGAAGCGCATGTCTCTATAGGTAGAACAGTACAAAATTAATTGTTGTGCTAGACTTATAGTGTAGCGTCTCACCACACCAAGTCAAAATCATCTAAAACAATTCTGTCCGATTGTGGCTTCCGAGGAGCCTCCGATGCCGGTGCCGACTTGCTGTTACAGATTACAGCTGACGTAATATGTACGTGTGCATATGAATAAAACATTGTAAGTAAGTTTTCTCCGCAAACGTTGATTTTAACAAAAAATCGTGGCATTTTATTAATTTTGTCGTTAATTTTTAACGGACAATAGTATAACACAGTAAATAGTTTATATCAAGGCACTCTGATACTTTTAAGGCAAATCAAAATGCAAATAAAAATTCAACATAGGTACGCCTCGAACTCGCGACATTTGGGTTCACAGTTAAAATCGTTACCACTACGCTATCTGAACAGACAGCAGTATAAAAACTTAATATTGACATCTAGTATATTTTATAGTTTATGTAATAGATAAATCTGCTATCATACAACAAACACCCCTTATACGGAAGGTTCCATCTAAAAACAGAATGACGTGGTTTCAAAATAGCTGAATTGGTTTATAGTATCATATTATTTTGTCCTGGAAATGGCTCTCAAAATAACCATGTCCATCTTGCGAGAGTAGAAAATAAATGAACAATTATTTGATGTTTACAATTGTATGACGCCGTAACGTATTTTCGATCATGACCTGAATTCGATCACTTCCGAGAATTATGAATATCGCTAAAGTGACATCGGTCAACCATCAAAGTACTTACCTTGTACATCGTTGCTTAACCATGTCGCTGTAAATGCTAGATTAACAGAAAAGACTTGTTAGTGACCTATATGTACACTTACTACACTCTTCCCCTCTTTGCCTTTAGGGCTTATACCCAACAGCACAACCTGTGGCTTTCAGCAGTTCATGGCCATATCCCATCCCATTCCAAAGAAAGATTCGTGCAGGCACAGGTTAGAAAGTTTATCTTCAGGGCCATTAAAGTAACATCGGTCACCCATCCAAGTACTAATACACCCCTAACACTGTACATCATTGCTCAATTTCCAATACAGTCAGTGCACTTTAACTATATCACTGTAAAAGCTAGCTTAACAGCAAGACTGTTGTAAGTGACCAAATTGAATGTACGTTCACTACATCGGGTATGGTATTCAATTTCCTGCATAATTGGCAATATTTACAAATAGTATCCATGTGGTTGATTGTTTTATTGGCAATGTTGGTGATATATATGATATTGATTAGTGTTTTGCCTAAAATTGTTTTAATTAAATTAAAATAAACTAATGCTAAATATTTGATAACTCATTAATACTTTTCAATTACATAATTATAGCCCTAGTTAGTTCAACAGACCATAACTGGTTCTCACCTATCAACAATTGTCAGTGTTCTTGCTGTATATTTGATGTGCCACATAACACTATATTAAATTAAGGTTGACGAAACCACTACCTGTTTTTAACACAAAATTAAAGTAGATGAACTGGTAGGTTGATAAAACCACTATCACCCGTGGGCCACAGCATGTGAAATTGAAGCTACAGTCCGGCCCAAACTCACAATCTGTAGTCATAGTGTGTGGAGGAATTATATAGAGATGGAAAGGCAACTAGTTGAGATTTTGTGAATGCTCATGCCAAATTAGTTATCCTTCGTGTGCTATTTTATCAACATTTAGTCAGGAGATACCTAAGTTTCCTATCCTTCTATACAAGTCCTTGTAAACATCAACTCTTTTTTTAATATCTGTAGTTGTCATGTTGTTTGGCACGAAAGTAACTTACCTATTTGTACGGACATAAACATCCCATATTGGCGATTACCTGAGAAGAATGTTGATCTTTTTAGGTTCCAGGGGGTTAGTGCAGGTTACAGATTGAAACCAACTATATGGTTCTTCTGGTTCTTCAGTGCACTCAGTGTATAGCACCGACACATTGATCCTTGATTTAAATACCCATCGGAATGACTGTTTTTAATTGGCCAGCCCCAAGGATCTAACCCACAACCTGGATGCTAGAAGTTCTGTGATTTACCGACTGAGCTATCTGGGCTAACCAGCTTATACTGGTTATGTGCCATCAAAACAGCTATGTATTTTTGGACATCTTATCAAATACCACCTGGAGATAATTGAATGATAATTGATCCAGAGTAGTGATGAACTGGTCAGTGTTAATTAATCCCCATGTATATGTGCACCAATTAAAGTTATTGAAGAGGCTAAACTTTTGTAAATGGTGACTTGTACAAATTTCTACATGGCCATTGACTTGTACAATTTTCTACTTGTTCAGAACATCTGGCTATAAGATTGTACAGCACTGTCAGGGGAAGGTATTTTAACAACATTATTAGGCATGGAACTAAAAGTCTAAATAAAGTATATCTATACGAAATTTTGTCTATTATCACTGTTTCATTGGGCATATATTCACATTTCTTGCATAATTCCGATGAGCAGGGCGTAACCGTTATCACTACTCAGAATTCATTTAGGCAGGGCATTATCACTTCCCAGAATCCTTATTTTGATAACAGCCCCGGGTAAGGGTTAATGGCATGAGGGTAAAAGTGTGCATGTGGAAGTTGATAATGGGTGAACAGTGCCTTGTAGTGACAATGCAAGCTGTACTCTAGGTGCAATAATGAACAAAAACATAAAAAGGTATCGTAAGGTCTCCTGTATATTCCAAAAAGTAACATCATAAGTCTGAGTAGAACCTTTCAGGGGGAATTGGTTAAATTAAATCTAATTAATTGTATGTATATAGCTTGACTTGAACCAACAACTTCACATGTGACAGATACGTGATCTTAAGCACGGAAGTGCTCTCAGTAATGGAGGGTTGCACTCTGGCATCAAAATAAAACAAGTGGGGCATGTGTTTGCTTTGCTCCTACCTACTCGCTATAAATTGCAGCTACTTAAACTTTTTATTGCCTTTCAAAGGAATAACTTTTTATTTTTTCATGATATCTGTCCATTTTTCTTTAAAATAATGAGTCGAGACACATCAATGAAACATTTTTTTAGGATGACCTGGCCAAATATGGAAAATAGCTTGGTCAATCTAGATGATAACAAACAATTGTATTGATACACATGGTGCGGCAGCATATTATAGTAGTTGATATAATAGTTATAAAACTTTAATTAATGAAAGCAGTGATTTAGATGCGTTCTTTTTTTCGAGTTTAACGCTATTTTCAACACATTTCAGGTTATATATGGCTTATCCAGTTTGCTGGTGGAGAAGTCCTCAGACTGAGTACAACTTCTGTCCTTTGGCAAGTAACTGGAAACTTTCTCACAAACAGTTTTTGGAGCAGGATTCAAACCTACGACCTTAGTGGTGAGAAGTAAGTGATCTTGAGATGTTGCCTTATACCACTCGGCCACAGTCTAATACAGTAGCAACAGTTACAGAATATAACGCATACTGAGACAGATATAACAACTACAGAAATACTACACATACTGAGACTGTAACAACAACTACAGATATTACCTATTACTCATACTGAGACAGTAACAACAAACAACTACAGAATATTACAAGTACAGAGATTATAACAACAGATACAGAATATTACATATACTAAGATAGTAATACCAACTACAAAATATTACACAATGCATTCAGTCTACCATTATGCCCTCAACTTTAATCTCCGTTGGTCTTTTTAGGTCACCTGAGGCTTTGTATCAATGGACTTTTTGTCCATCATCATGTGTCCGTAAACAATTGACTTTTTTGAGTTGTTCTCAAAACCTTAACAGGAATTGTTATGATATATTGTATGCAACTTTGGTACACACAGGTGAATCAAAATTGTGAAAACAGTCACAGAAAGATAAACTTTGAAAGTCTTTTTCTCAATATAGAAGAAGCGCTGGGAAACAAATAGTGAGCATGATTATAGACATATATGGGTCATTTATAAAAATTGTGAATTGCATGTCCCTGGGTCACACAGTTTTACCCTTGGAGTGAGGCCTACTTTACTAAATCTATATAACAGAAATTGACAAAAAGTTATTTCTTACAACTGAAGAGATTTATGTGAATGTTTTTTGGATAATCAGATGACTGTTAAGGCCCATGGGCCTCTTGTTTAAAAACACATTATAAATTACGGTTTCCAACGATGTATGTATTCATATAATTATATAAATTTAAGTTGGTAACCTCCCTTTTCATGTCATGATGTAATTATTTCAATCAGAGATCAGTACTTATAATATACATTTATTGTAAGTTGGCCTTCAATGCTTTGTTTTCATTAGATTTTTGGTAAATACTTTGTGAATTCTAACAGAGTTGTCTTTGTTACTGTAAACAATTTTCAAATTGTTTTTTAGCTCAACTTTTCAAAGAATAAAGAGAGCTATTCTGCTCACCCGGATGTCAGCGTCCCACCTTGCTTGAAGTTTTGTGTGCAAGTCCCAATCTCAACAACCATTGCATGTGTTGACTTGAAACTAAACACAACACTTTCCAGTCATCAAACATACTATGATAACTAAGTTAGATAACTCTTGGATTAATATAATGCAAATTATTGCCCTTGTTTGACTTAGAAATTCTGGTTAGTTTTGCTTGCAAGTACCATCTTGTCCATACTTCATCAACCACTCAATGTATTTTATTTGATTTAAATTTAACACAAGACTTCCCAGTCATAAAACATACTACAATGAATAAGTTAGATAACTCTTACATGGATAAAATGCAAATTATTGCCCTTTTTCAACATATTAAAAGTTTATGTGCAAGTACCATCAATTGGAACTCACAACCCATGAATTGACAGTCAAACACATTATAAAATTAACGTATATATGTAACATGAATAAACTCCAAGGTGTGATTCATTTTACAAAGGGGGGCATTTATTTGAGACCAAGATATCCAAATTTAACCATTTTATAAAGTACATATATTTAAGTGAAAAATACCATAAAACACACAGCTGATGCTTTAGATGTTTCAACCTGATTTTTTAATTTCACAAAATTTGATATTATACTACATGTATATAGTATCAGAAAAAAAACATGTAGTGCTGTGTTACAAGAGAGCATTTTATTAATAGATATTTGAGCTATTTTAAATATTAATTTCAATTTATTTACATAATTTGATTTGGTAAATATTTAAGTCCATAATCTTAGAACATGATATGCTTCTGTGGTGTAAATGGCAAACACATCTACACTTTTGTAGAAATTCTGGGGTCGAATCCCAGCAGTTTCGAACAACATGAAAAAAGATGGCTTAGATATGGTGAAAAAAGAAATGTCTGTTTTATTTTTTGATGAAATTATTCTCTTTTAAAAATGTATATTTTCTTATAATGTTTGCTACTGCATGGACAAAATGTTACTCACTTATGCTTACTCTTTTTTGACAGCCTTACATTCGAAAAGTATATTTTCTGTTGACTACAGTTTATAATCATAAATGGTCTATATTTTTTTCTATTTTGTTTGTCTTGTTTAGCATTACAACCAGATTTTAGAAGTGTCTGGACAAGAACTGAAGGGAACCTATGTCCAGATTGTATATTTCATATATATTTGGATGCCTCAGCTGCTAATTTGGGAACTTAAGTAAATGTGTTGGTTTATGTATGCAGTCATGCACAATGTTGTTGGTTTTTCTTGGTACATGGGAGATGGAGGTTCAAATTACTGCCATGTCCAGAGACTTCTTTTAAATTTTAGTCTAGTCCTGCGTCCTAGACATTTCCAACATTTGTCCAGAAATATACATTTGGTTAAGTCATATTTTAACATTTAAACTGCAAGAACTCTTTTTATGCTTGAATACAGTATGAGTGTCTGGTGTTTAGAATTATACAAATGGTTCCTTTTGTGGCAGAATATGTGTCCATAGCGTTGTTGTCAAATAACCATTTATTTTTCACTGCCGAAGTTGTCGGATCAATCCTCGCTCCGGTAGTCTAAAAACATTTTGTGAGAAATTTAAGGTTACTTACAGAAGGACGGTGGCTGTGCTGAGATTGGTTCCTTTGTCTTCTAGGTCTTTTTTGAAACCCCAGTAAAAATACATACTGACTATCTGCACAGTGTAAACTATAGTATAGACATGATTGTATTATGTTTATGTAATAAGGCAAGAAAAATATGCAGCCATTGCAGACTCGAACTCGGGACCTTTCACTTACAGGACAAGTGCTCTAATGATAGAGCTAACCAGACTGTTGACATTTGTTTCTCTCCTAACAGTTTAGATACACACTATAACATCTATATTATGCAAGAAACATTTATAACCGAAGAAATACCCACGTCAAAAGGTATTTTGTGACCAGCATCCATTTATATGTAGCTTGATTAAATAAAGCATGAATGGACAGATTCTTTATTATTTGGATATCTTTTCTGCTGTCCATAACTCGGGAGACCTAAAATAAAATAAACTTTGAAAGGCTCCTAGAATGTGAAACATGTCGAACTACGATTTATGATGCTAATAATTTGATTTTGTTTGGCAAACCAAACCAAGGAATTAGAGATATAGTTCCTTGAATGAAGTTTCAATCATATAATAAGTGATTTATTTATGATAAACAAAATACATATTAAATATATTACTATCTTAGTATATGTAATATTCTATATCTGTTATTACAATCTCTGTATGTGTAATATTCTGTAGTTGTTTGTTGTTATTGTGCATGTGTGCGTTCGTCCATCCGTGTGTCACCAAATTCTTGTCCGGGCTATTTCTTTACAACCTCTGGTTGGAATTTTATGAAACTTGCTGGGAAGCATCACTACAAAGTGGAGATGTGCATAATATCTTTTTGTTCCAGTTTGAAGATTTTTCACGGAGTTACAGCTCTTTGATTCTATTTGTGACCAAATTTTTGTCCGTGCTATTTCTCTACAACCCAATGTTGGAATTTAATGAAACTTGCTAGGATGTATCACTATTAAGTTAAGATGCGCATAATTCATTTGTGTTTCAGTTCGATGATTTTTCACAGAGATATGGCCCTTTAATTGAGTATGTGACCAATTCTTGTCCGCACTATTTCTCTACAACCTCAGGTTGGAATTTTATGAAACTTGATAGGATGCATCATTACCAAGTGCAGATGTGCATATTGTCTTTATGTTTAGGTTCAATGATTTTTCTTTGAGTTATGGCCCTTTGATTCTGTTTGTGAACAAATTCTTGTCCGTGCTATTTCTCTACAAACCAATGTTGGAATTTTATGAAACTTGCTAGGATGCATCACTACCAAGTGAACATGCCCATAATATGTTTGTGTTCCGGTTCAATGATTTTTCATGGAGTTATGGCCCTTTAATTGAGTCTGTGACCAAATTCTTGTCTGCACTATTTCTCTACAACCTCAGGTTGGAATTTTATGAAACTTGCCAGGATGCATCATTACCAAGTGCAGATGCGCATATTGTCTTTATGATGCATGTGTGCGTTCGTCCATCCGTGTGTCACCAAATTCTTGTCCGGGCTATTTCTCTACAGCCTCTGGTTGGAATTTTATGAATTTTGCTGGGATGCATGATTACCAAGTGGAGATGTGCATATTTTCTTCATGATGCTATTTTGCTACAACTTCTGGTTTTAATTTTGTAAAACTAGCTAGGATATGCACATATTGTCATTTTGTTCCAGTTTAATGATTTGCGAATGAGTTCTGTCAAGTGCAGAGCCACATATTGTTCCTGCTATGTCGTTTGGTATTTTTCAACCAAGTAGACATCAGTACTAAGGGAATATGGTACAGAGTTAAACACTTACTTGGGGAGCATCCATCAGTTCCACCGATATTTTCTTGTTGTTACTGTCACAGTATGTGTAATATTTTGTAGTTGTTGTTACTGTCTAAGTATGTGTAATATTTTGTGGTTTTTGTTACAGTTTCAGTATGTGTAGTATTCTGTAGTTGTTGCTAAAGTTTCAGTATGTGTAATATTCTGTAGTTGTTGTTACTATCTTAGTATATGTAATATTCTGTTTCTGTTGTTACAATCTCTGTATGTGTAATATTCTGTAGTTGTTGTTACTGTCTTAGTATGTGTAATATTCTGTAGTTGTTGTAACTGTCTCACTATGTGTAATATTTTGTAGTTGTTGTTACTGTCTTAGTATGTGTAATATTCTGTAGTTGTTGTAACTGTCTCACTATGTGTAATATTTTGTAGTTGGTATTACTATCTTAGTATATGTAATATTCTGTATCTGTTGTTATAATCTCTGTACTTGTAATATTCTGTAGTTGTTTGTTGTTACTGTCTCAGTATGAGTAATAGGTAATATCTGTAGTTGTTGTTACAGTCTCAGTATGTGTAGTATTTCTGTAGTTGTTATATCTGTCTCAGTATGCGTTATATTCTGTAACTGTTGCTACTGTATTAGTATGTGTAATATTCTGTAGTTGTTGTTACAATCTCAGTATGTGTAATATTCTGTAATTGTAGTTACTGTCCTATTATGTGTAATATACTGAAGTTGTTGTTACTGTCTTAGTATGTGTAATATTCTGTAGTTGTTGTTACTATCTGAGTATGTGTAATATTATGTTGTTGTTATTACAGTGTCAGTATGTGTAATGTTCTGTAGCTGTTGTTACTGTCTCAGTATGTGTAATATTGTGTAGTTTTTGTTTCAGTCTTAGTATGTGTAATATTCTGTAGCTATTGTCACTGTCTTAGTATGTATTATATTCTGTAGTTGTTATTCTTGTCTCACTATGTTTAATATTTTACAGTTGTTGTAATAGTTTCAGTATTTGTGATATTCTGTATTTGTTGTTAATATCTTAGTAAATGTAAAATATTGTATCTGCTGTTACAATCTCTGTATGTGTAATATTCTGTAGTTGTTGTTACTATCTTAGTATGTTTAATATTCTGTAGTTGTAGTTAGAGTCTTCAGTATGTGTAATATTCTGTAGTTGTTGTTATTGTCACAGTATGTGTAATGTTTTGTAGTTGTTGTTACTGTCTAAATATGTGTAATACTCTGTAGTTGGTGTTACAGTTTCAGTATGTGTTATATTCTGAAGTTGTTGTTACTATCTAAGTATATGTAATATTCTGTTTCTGTTGTTACAATCTCTGTATGTGTAATATTCTGTAGTTGTTGTTACTGTCTCAGTATGTGTAATATTTTGTAGTTGTTGTTACTGTCTCAGTATGTGTAATATTTCTGTAGTTGAAATTCCTTTCTTAGTATGTATTATATTGTATAGCTGCTGTTACTGTCTTAGTATGTGTAATATTCTGTAGTTGTTGTTACTATCTTAGTATGTGTTATATTCTGTAGCTGTTGTTACGGTCTTAGTGTGTCTTATATTCTGAAGCTGTTGCTACTGTATTAGTATGTGTTTTATTTTGTAGTTGTTGTTACAATCTCAGTAAGTGTAATATTCTGTAGTTGTAGTTACTATCCTATTATTAGCAATATACTGTAGTTATTGTTACTGTCTAAGTATGTGTAATATTTTGTAGTATTGTTACTATCTTAGTATTTGCAATATTCTGTAGCTAGAGAAACTACAACAACAGTTACAGAATATTATAAATACAGAGACTGTAACAATGGTTACAGAATATTACACATACAGAAGTGATAACAACAGCTAGATACTATGATATATACAGAGACTGTAACAACAGTTACAGAATATTAAACATACAGGGACTGCAACAACAACTACATACTATTATATATACAGAGACTGTAACAACAGCTACGGTATATTACATATACAGAGACTGCAACAACAGCTACAGAATATTACATATACAGAGATTGTAACAACAGTTACAGAACATTACACACACAGAGAATGTAAAAACAATTCCAGAATAGTACACATACAGAGACTGTACAACAGCTACAGAATATTATATACACAGAGACTGTAACACTCGTTACAGAATATTAAATATACATTGACTGCAACAACAGTTACAGAATATTACAAATACAGAGACTGAAACAAAAGTTACATAATATTAAACATACAGGGACTGCAACAACAGTTACAGACTATCACATATACAGAGACTGGAACAACAATTACAGAATATTACAAATACAGAATCTGCAACAACAGTTACAGAATATTAAACATACAGAGACTGCAACTATACAGTTACATAATATTACACATACAGGGAATGCAACAACAGTTACAGAATATCAAACATACAGGGTCTGTTACAACAGTTACAAAATATTACACATACAGGGACTGCAATAACAGCTACAAATATTATATATACTCAGAGACTGTAACAACAGCTACAAAATATTATATATACAGAGACTGTAACAACAGCTACAGAATATTATATATATACAGAGACTGTTACAACCGCTACAGAATATTATATATACAGAGATCTTAACAACAGCTAGAGACTATTTTATATGCAGAGACTGTAACAACAGCTACATTATATTACACATACAAAGACTACAACAACAGTTACAGGATATAAAACATACATGGACTGCAACATCAGTTACAGAATATTAAACATACAATGACTGCAACAACAGTTAAAGAATATTAGAAATACAGAGACTGCAACAACAGTTACAGAATATTAGATAATTTTTTATACAGGGACTGTCACAACAGCTACATCATACTACTATATATATAAACAGAGACTGTAACAACAGCTACATAATATTATATATACATAGACTGTAACAACTGCTACAGAATATTATATATATATATATACAGAGACAGTTACAAATTATTTATACAGAGAGTTTTACAACAGTGACAGACTATTATATATGCATAGACTGAAAGAACAGCTGCAGAATGTTATAAATGCAGAAACTGTAACAACAGCTACATACTATTATGTATGCAGAGACTGTAACAACAGCTACATACTATTAGATATACAGAGACTGTAACAACTACTACATAATATGATATATACAGAGGCTGTAATAACAGCTACAGTATATGATATATACAGAGACTGTAATAACAGTTACTGACTATTAAATATACCGAGAAATTGTAACAACAGCTACATAATATTGTATATATTGATACTGTAACAAAAGCTACAGATAGTTATATATGCAGAGACTGTAACAACAGCTACAGATAATTATATATAGACATAGACATAGACATATTTTATTAAGTAATATAGGCCTCCGGCCCAAAATACAACATGTAAATACATCATATAGAGTGACAAATTAAATATTATACATTTATACAAGTCAGTATTACAGAATTCACATATTAAAGTGAATATAAGCTTATAACATGCCATATAAATCCAAAAATAATAACATTTGTATTAGATCATTTCAGGTTTAAGCATTTCAAAAGTTTTATAAAGTAACAGATGTGACATATATTTTTGAAGATATATGATTTGAAATAAATGTAGCTATATATAAATCCAAAATTAACACTATAATGAACAAGACTATTAAATCATATCATAAATATTTATATTCAAAATAAAGTGAAACTATTTATACTGTCTAATTAATAATACAGTAGTTTACTCTTGTTAATATTTCTTTAAATGGGCAAATCTAGAATTTCTTTTCTTCTTTTAAAAGCATTTAAAAGATATCTAGCAATACTGACAATGCTTTTCTCATCTTTCAAGCTAAATATTATGTAATACATGTTAAGCGATCTATTTCTTAACCAATTAGATTTGAAAAAAGTTTGTCTAAAATGTTCATACTCATTACATTCAAAGAAGAAGTGAAACTCATCTTCGACTACAGAAATATTATTTTTCATACATATAGGACAGAATCTTAAATTTTTATCTATTGATAAGTGTCTTCCCTTCTCGATCATTAAAGTATGGGTCGAACAACGAAAATTTGACAACTTTTTTCTTAAAATATATGATAAATCAATGTCTAAGTATGATTCTGAATACAGATGAGATTTAAAATGTTTATAATGCAGAGATTTAGGAGAATCATTTAGACCTGCGATCCATCTTTGTAAATAGCAGTCTTTAATGCGTGTTTTAAATAAATGAATAAAATTTATGTCATTTCCAACATCTTGGGCAAGCCAAGCATATCCAAATCCATATGTAAAAAGTAATTCTTTAATATGACTAGCCCAAGTTCTTCTGCCTGCTTCATCTAATTGTTTTAGCATTTTATAACATTGTTTAGGGTATCTATGGTTTTCCATACGTATAATTCTTAGCCAAAATTTTACACAGTTGGGAATATAAGTAATACATAACGGTAATCTTCTGCATTCTCCTAGCGCTAGGATATCAGATGTATTTTGTGATAAATTACAATACTGTTTACAGAATTTGATTTGCACTTTTTCAATTTTTTCAACATACTTGTATCCCCAGATTTCAGAGCCATAACAAAGTATAGGTTTGACCATAGCATCAAATACTTTAAACATATCTACTGAATTTAGATGTCCAAATTTACGTTGAAATCTAAATATACAGGCAACAGACTTAATACCTTGCAATGCCAACATTCCTTGCGTTTTTGACCATAGCAATTTTGGCATGAAATAAACACCTAAATATTTATAAAATTTGACAACATCTATAGTTTCTCCACAATATGTCCACTTTTCTGTAAGCTTGATGATGCCTCCATTTCTAAAAACAACAATTTTTGATTTATCGAGATTAATTTTCATATCAACAGATGCACAGAATTGTTCAATATAATTAATTTGTCTTTGAAGATGTACAACAGTATCTGAGAAACTTGAAACATCATCAGCAAACATTAAGGCTACTAACTCATTAATATCATCAGAAACAAATATACCACGATCACATTTAGAATGTAGAAATGTAACTAAATCATTTATAAACATAGAAAAGATTATGGGGCTGGCCACACAGCCTTGCCTGGTTCCAATGTTACATGGGAAAAACTCAGTTAATCCATTATTAACCTTAACACATGATTTTAATTTGCTATACATAGACTGTAAAATTATTAAGAACTTTCCATCGACACCTTTTCTTGTAAAAGAATTCCATAGTTTTTGGTGTTGAATACTATCAAATGCTTTAGCAAAATCAACAAATATACAATAAAAACGTCCTTTTCTCTTAGAAAGATACTTTTGTCCTAAAGCCATTAAAGTAAATATGTTATCTATAGTGGTATACTTTTTCCTAAATCCTGCCTGTGACTCATCAATGACATCAAAAGTATCGCACCATTTAGTTAATCTATTACTTAATATGTGACAGAATATTTTACATAGGGAATCGATAAGTGAAATGCCTCGATAGTTATTTGGGTCATTTACTGGACCTTTTTTATGTAATGGTGTTATAATGCTTTCGCTCCAATTTTCAGGAAACGAACCTGAATCAAATATTTCATTAAAAAGTTGATTTAAAAAAAAAAAAAAAAAAAAAAATATACAGAGATTGTAACAACAGCTACAGAAAATTATATATATACAGAAACTGTAACAATAGCTGCATACTATTATATATGCACAGACTGCAACAACAGTTTCAGAGTAATACACATACAAAACATGTAACAACAGCTACATACTACAATATATATAGAGACACTGTAACAACAGTTACAGAATATTACAAATACAGAGACTACAACAATCGTTACAAAATATTATATATACAGAGACTGTAACAACAGCTACAGACTATTATATATACAGAGACTATAACAACAACTACTGAATATGATGTAAAGCTACAGTATATGATATAAACAGAGACTGTAACAACAGTTTCAGACTATTATATTCACGGAGAATTTAACAACAGCTACATAATATTGTATTTATTGGGACTGTAACAACAGATAAATATTATTACATATACAGAGACTGTAAGAACAGCTACAGTATATTATACATGCAGTGATTGTAACAACAGCTATGTTCTATTATATCAACAGAGACTGTAACACCAGCTACAGATTATTATATATATATATATATACAGAGACTGTAACAACAACTACATACTATTATATATAGAGAAACTGTAACAATAGCTACATACTACTTTATATACAGAGAATGTAACAACAGCTACAGAATATATAAAATGTACAGGGACTGCAACAACAGTTACAGAATATTACACATACAGAGACTGAAACTATAGTTATAAAATATTGAACATACAGGGACAGCAACAACAGTTACAGAATATTACACATACAGAGATTGCAACAACAGATACAGAATATAACATATAAAGGGACTGCAACAACAGTAACAGAATATTATTGATACAGAGACAACAGCAACAACAGTTACAGAATATTACACATAGAAAGAATGTAACAACAGTTACAGAATATTACAAATACAGAGACTGCAGCAACAGCTAAAGAATATTAAATATACAGGGACTACAACAACAGTTAAAGAATTTTAAAGACTCAAGGACTGTAACAACAGTTACAGAATATTACACATATAGGGACTGCAATAGCAGCTACAGAATATTATATATACAAAGACTGTAACTACAGCTACAAAGTATTATATATAGAGAGAGACTGCAACAACAGCTACAGAATATTATATATACAGAAACGGTAACAACAGTTACATAATATTATATATATATACAGAGACTGTAACAATAGCTAAAGAAAATTATATATACAGAGATTTGAACAAAAACTACAGACTATTATATAAGCAGAGAATGTAACAACAGTTACAGACTATTATATATACTTGAAATGTAACAAAAGCTACACACTATTGTATATACTGAGACTGTAACAACAGCTATATAGTATAATATATATATATACAGAGACTGTTACTATAGCTACAGAATATTTTATGTACAGAGATTTTAACAAGAACTACAGACTATTATATAAACAGAGAATGTAACAAAAGTTACAGTCTATTATATATACTGGGAATGTTATAAAAGCTACAGACTATTGTATATACTGGGACTGTAACAACAGCTTCAGACTATTACATATACCGGAATTGTAACAACAGCTACAGACTATTATATATACAGAGACTGTAACAACAGCTACAAAATATTACATATACCGAGACTGTAACAACAGTTACATAATATTACATATACAGAGACTGTAACAACAGCTGCATAATATAACATATACAGAGACTATAACAATAGTTACAGACTATTACATATATAGAGACTGTAACAACAGTTACAAACTATTATATATGCAGAGACTGTAACAACATTTACATATTATTATATATACAAGGAATGTAACAACAGCTACATAATATTACACATACAGAGACTGCAACAACAGTTACAGAATATTAAACATACAGGGACTGCAACAACAATTACAGAATATTAAACATACATGGACTGCAACAACAGCTACATACTATTATATATGCATAGACTGTAGCAACAGCTACACACTATTATATATACAGAGACTGCAACAACAGCTTCATAATATTATATATACACATAGACTGTAACAAGAGCTACATAATATTGTATATATAGAGACATCAGTTACATAATTTTAAATATACAGAGACAGCAACAACAGTTACAGACTATTATAAATGCAGAGACTATAACAACAGTTACAGACTATTATATATACTGGGAATGTAACAACAGCTACATAATATTACACATACAGAGACTGCAACAACAGTTACAGACAATTATATATTCTGGGAATGTAACAACAACTACAAAATAATACACATACAGAGACTGCAACAACAGTTACAGAATATTAGAAATACAGAGACTGCAACAACAGTTACAGAATATTAAATAGACAGGGACTGCAACAACAATTACAGAATATTAAACATACATGGACTGCAACAACAGCTACATACTATTATATATGCATAGACTGTAGCAACAGCTACATACTATTATATATACAGAGACTGCAACAACAGCTTCATAATATTATATATACACAGAGACTGTAACAAGAGCTACATAATATTGTATATATAGAGACTGTAACACTAGTTACAGAATATTAAACATACAGGACTGCAACAACAGTTACATAATTGTAAATATACAGAGACTGCAACAACAGTTACAAACTATTATAAATACAGAGACTGTAACAACAGTTACAGACTATTATATATACTGGGAATGTAACAACAGCTACATAATATTTCACATAAAGGGACTGCAACAACAGTTACAGACTATTACACATATATAGACTGCAACAACATTTACAGAATAGTACACATACAGAGACGACTCCAACAACAGTTATAGAATTTTACACATACAGAGACTGGAACAACAGTTTCAGAATATTACAAATACTGAAACTGTAACAACAGTTAAGACTATTATACATGCAGGGATTTCAACAACAGTTACAGAATATAACACATATAGAGACTGCAACAATAGTTACAGAATATTGCATATACAGAGACAGGAACAACCGTTACAGAATATTACAAATAAGGAGACTGCAACAACAGTTACAGAATATTAAACATACAAGGATTGCAACAACAGTTACAGGATATTACACATACAGAGACTGGAACAACAATTTCAGAATATTAAAAATATTGAAACTGTAACAACACTTAAGAATAGTATACATGCAGGGACTAGAACAACAGTCAAATAATATTAAACATAGAGGGACTGCAACAACAGTTACAGGATTTACACATACAGAGACTGGAACAACAGTTTCAGAATATTACAAATACTGAAACTGTTACAACAGTTAAGACTATTATACATGCAGGGATTGCAACAACAGTTACAGAATATAACACATATAGAGACTGCAACAACAGTTACATAATATTACATATACATAGACAACTGCAACAGCAGTTATAGAATCTAACACATACAGTGATTAGAACAACAGTTTCAGAATATTACAAATACAGAGACTGTAACAACAGTTACATAATATTAAACATACAGGGACTGCAACAACAGTGAGTTACATAATATTACATATACAGGGACTGCAACAACAGTTACAGAACATTAAACATACAGGGATTGTAACAAGAGTTACAAAATATTATGCATACAGGAACTGCAATAAAAGCTACAGAATATTATATATACAAAGACTGTAACAACAGCTACATAGTATTTTATAGATATATACAGAGACTGTAACAACAGCTACAGAATATTATATATACAGAGACTGTAACACTAGTTACAGAATATTATAACAACAGCTTTTAACAACAGCTACAGACTATTTTATAAGCAGAGATTGTAACAATAGTTGCAAAACATCATATATTCTGGGACAGTAACAACAGCTACAGAATATTAAACATAAAGGGACTGCAACAACAGTTACAAAATAGTACATATACAGAGACTGCAACAACAGTTACAGAATATTGCATATACAGAGACTGTAACAATAGTTACAGAATATTATAGATACAGAGATTTTAACAACAGCTACATACTATTTTATAAGCAGAGATTGTAACAATAGTTGCAGAACATCATATATTCTGGGAATGTAACAACAGCTACATAATATTGTATATACCTGAACTGTAACAACAGTTACTTACTATTGTATATATTGGGACTGTTTCAACAGCTACATACTATTATATTTACAGAGACTGCAACAACAGCTACAGAATATGATATATACAGAGACTGTTACAACAGTAACAAAATATTACACATATAGGGACTGTAACAACAGCTACAGAAAATTGTATATACAGAGACTGTAACACTAGTAAAAGAATACTAAACATACAGGGACTGCAAAAACAGTTACAGAATATTAAATATACAGAGACTGTAACAACAGTTACAGAATATTACACATACAGGGACAGTAACAACAGCTACAGAATATTAAACATAAAGGGACTGCAACAACAGTTACAAAATAGTACATATACAGAGACTGCAACAACAGTTACAGAATATTGCATATACAGAGACAGGAACAACCATTATAGAATATTACAAATACAAAGACTGCAACAACAGTTACAAAATATTAAACATACAGGGATTGCAACAACAGTTACAGGATATTACACATACAGGGACTGCAACAACAGTTATAGAATCTAACACATACAGTGATTAGAACAACAGTTTCAGAATATTACAAATACAGAGACTGTAACAATAGTTACAGAATATTAAACATACAGGGACTGCAACAACAGTTACATAATATTACATATACTGGGACTGCAACAACAATTACAGAACATTAAACATACAGGGTTTGTAACAAGAGTTACAAAATATTATACATATAGGGACTGCAATAAAAGCTACAGAATATTATATATACAAAGACTGTAACAACAGCTACATAGTATTATATAGATATATACAGAGACTGTAACAACAGCTACAGGATATTATATACACAGAGACTGTAACAATAGTTACAGAATATTATAGATACAGAGATTTTAACAACAGCTACAGACTATTTTATAAGCAGAGATTGTAACAATAGTTGCAGAACATCATATATTCTGGGAATGTAACAACAGCTACATAATATTTTATATACCTGAACTGTAACAACAGTTACTTACTATTGTATATATCGGGACTGTTACAACAGCTACATACTATTATATTTACAGAGACTGCAACAACAGCTACAGAATATGATATATACAGAGACTGTTACAACAGTAACAAAATATTACACATACAGGGACTGTAACAACAGCTACAGAAAATTGTATATACAGAGACTGTAACACTAGTAAAAGAATACTAAACATACAGGGACTGCAAAAACAGTTACAGAATATTAAATATACAGTGACTGTAACAACAGTTACAGAATATTACACATACAGGGACAGTAACGACAGCTACAGAATATTAAACATAAAGGGACTGCAACAACAGTTACAAAATAGTACATATACAGAGACTGCAACAACAGTTACAGAATATTGCATATACAGAGACTGTAACAATAGTTACAGAATATTATAGATACAGAGATTTTAACAACAGCTACAGACTATTTTATTAGCAGAGATTGTAACAATAGTTGCAGAACATCATATATTCTGGGAATGATACAACAGCTACATAATATTGTATATACCTGAACTGTAACAACAGTTACTTACTATTGTATATATCGGGACTGTTACAACAGCTACATACTATTATATTTACAGAGACTGCAACAACAGCTACAGAATATGATATATACAGAGACTGTTACAACAGCTACAGACTATTATATATGTAGAGACTGTAACAACAGTTACAGACTATTATATATAATGGGAATGTAACAACAGCTTCAGAATATTGTATATACTGGGATTGCAACAATAGTTACAGGATATTACACATACAGGGACTGCAACAACAGTTACAAAATATTACACATACAGAGACAACTGCAACAACAGTTACAAAATATTACACATACAGAGACAACTGCAACAACAGTTACAGAATATTACACATACAAAGACTGGAACTATAGTTTCAGAATATTACAAATACTGAAACTGTAACAACAGTTAAGAATATTATACATGCAGGGAATGCAACAACACTTACAGAATATAACACATATAGAGACTGAAACAACATTTTATAGAATATTACACATACAGAGATGACTGCAACAACAGTTTTAGAATATAACACATACAGAGACTAGAACAACAGTTTCAGAATATTACAAATACAGAGACTGTTACAACAGTTACATAATATTACACATACAGGGACTGCAACAACAGTTACAGAACATTAAACATACAGGGTGTGTAACAACAGTTACAAAATATTACACATACAGGGACTGCAATAAAAGCTACAGAATATTATATATACAAAGACTGTAACAACAGATACATAGTATTATATATATATACAGAGACTGTAACAACAGCTGCAGAATAGTATTTATACAGAGACTGTAACAATAGTTACAGAATATTATATATACAGAGATTTTAACAACAGCTACAGACTATTTTATATGCAGAGACTGTAACAACAGTTACAGAACATTATATATTCTAGGAATGTAACAACAGCTACATAATATTGTATATACCTAGACTGTCACAACAGTTACAGACTATTGTATATATCGGAACTGTTACAACAGCTACAGACTATTTTATATACCGGGATTGTAACTACAGCTACAGACAATTATATATTACATATACCGAAACTGTAACAACAGCTACATAACAATACATATACAAACACTGTTACAAATGTAACAGACTATTACATATACAGAGAATGTAACAACAGCTACAGAATATTACATATACAGGGACTGTAACAACAGCTACATAACATTATATATACTAGATATGTAACTACAGCTACATAATATTGTATATGCAGAGAGTGTGACAACAGCTTCAGACTATTATGTATATAGGGACTGTAACAACAGCTACATAATATGAGATATATACAGGGACTGTAACAATAGTTACAGAATATTAAACATACAAGAACTGCAATGACAGTTACAGAATAATATATATACAAAGACTGTAACAACAGCTTCAGAATATTACATATACAGAGGCTGCAACAACAGCTACAGAATATTACATACACAGAGACTGTAACAACAGCTACAAAATATTATATACACAGAGACTGTAACAAAAGTTACAGAATATTACACATTCACAAACTGTAACAACAGCTACATACTATTATATATACAGAGACTGTTACAACAGTAACAGAATATTGAACATACAGGGACTGCAACAACAGCTACATACTATTATTTATACAGAAACTGCAACAACAGCTACAGAATATTATATATACAGAGACTGTAACAACAGCTACAGAATATTAGATATACAGAACGGAAACAACAGCTCCAGAATTATATATAAACAGAGACTGTAACAACAGTTAAATAATATTATATATACAGAGACTGTAACAAAAGTTACAGAATATTAAACATAATTTGGACTGCAACAACAGTAACAACAGCTACATAATATTATATAAACAGAGATTGTAACAACAGCTACAGAATATTATATATATACAGAGACTGTTACAATAGCTACAGAATATTATATATACAGAGAATTTAACAAAGCTACAGACTATTATATATGCACAGACTGTAACATCAGCTACATACTATTATATGTGCAGAGACTGTAAAAACAGCTATAGAATATTATATATGCAGAGACTGTAACAACAGCTACAGAATATTATATATATATAAAGAGACTGTAACAACAGCTACATACTAGTATATAAACAGACACTGTAACAACAGCTACATACTAATATATATACAGACACTGTAACAACAGAACAGACTATTGTATTTATAGGGACTGTAACAACAGCTACAGATTATTATGTATACCGGGACTGTAACAACAGCTACATACTATTATTTATACAGAGACTATTACCTCAGCTACAGAATATTACATATACAGAGACTGTAACAATAGAACAGACTATTATATCTATAGGGACTGTAACAACAGCTACAGATTATTATGTATACCAAGGACTGTAACAACAGCTACATACTATTATTTATACAGAGACTATTACCTCAGCTACAGAATATTACATATACAGAGACTGTAACAACAGTTACATAATATTACATATCAAGAGAAAAAAACAACAGCTTCATAATATTACATATACAGAGACTGTAACAACAGCTACATAATATTATATATACAGAGATTTTAACAACAGTTACAGAATATTAGATATACAGAATGGTAACAACAGCTACAGAATGATTTATATACAGAGACTGTAACAACAGTTAAATAATATTATATATACAGAGACTGTAACAATAGAACAGACTATTGTATCTATAGGGACTGTAACAACAGCTACAGATTATTATGTATACCAAGGACTGTAACAACAGCTACATACTATTATTTATACAGAGACTATTACCTCAGCTACAGAATATTACATATACAGAGACTGTAACAACAGTTACATAATATTACATATCAAGAGAAAAAAACAACAGCTTCATAATATTACATATACAGAGACTGTAACAACAGCTACATAATATTATATATACAGAGATTTTAACAACAGTTACAGAATATTAGATATACAGAATGGTAACAACAGCTACAGAATGATTTATATACAGAAACTGTAACAACAGTTAAATAATATTATATATACAGAGACTGTAACAAAAGTTACAGTATATTAGACATAAGGGACTGCAACAATAGTAACATAATATTACACATACAGTGACTGCAACAACAGTTACATAATATTAAACATACAGGGACTGTAACAACAGTTACAGAATATTACACATACAGGGTCTATAACAACAGCTACATAATATTACACATACAGAGACTGCAACAACAGTTACAGAATATTAATCATTCTGCAAAATATGCAGACTGCAACATCAGTTACAGAATATTAAACATATAGAGACTGCAAGAACAGTTACAGAAAATTACACATTCAGGGATTGCAACAACAGTTACAGAATATGACAAATACAGGGACTTCAAAAACAGTTACAAGTATTTTATATACAGAGATTGTAACAAAAGATAAAGACTAGAGCTATCACTGAAGGTGATGAATACCCCCGAACGCCACCATGACAGAAAATGGTTTACCATTGTATGAAGTTTTATTAAATTATATCCAATAGTTTTAAAGTTATGCTCCAGACAAAAAAAATACTTAATAAAAGAGAATGTTATGGATTGAGTTTTTTGTATTGTTAATTTTTTTATGGTTTTGTTAAAATTAAAAACGGTCTTTTTAATTATTGTGCAGTGTACAAGCTTTCATGGCAATCAATAAATGTTATACATTTTCGTATTTTGTAATTAGCAAGAATAAAGTTATGTTTCTTGTACACTGCACTTCCTCTCATTATATTCTACCATTGTATGAAGTTTGATGAAATTCCATCCAGTACTTAAAAAGTAATGCTCCAGACAAGGGAAATATATCAAAGGGCAATAACTCTGTAATTAGCAAGAATAGAGTTATGTTTCTTGTACACTGCACTTCCTGTCATTATATTCTACCATTGTATGAAGTTTGATGAAATTCCATCCAGTACTTTAAAAGTAATGCTCCAGACAAGGGAAATATATCAAAGGGCAATAACTCTGTAATTAGCAAGAATAGAGTTATGTTTCTTGTACACTGCACTTCCTCTCATTATATTCTACCATTGTATGAAGTTTGATGAAATTCCATCCAGTACTTTAAAAGTAATGCTCCGGACAAGGGAAATATATCAAAGGGCAATAACTCTGTAATTAGCAAGAATAGAGTTATGTTTCTTGTACACTGCACTTCCTCTCATTATATTCTACCATTGTATGACGTTTGATGAAATTCCATCCAGTACTTTTCAAGTGATGCTCCGGACAAGGAAAATTGCAACGGACAGACAGACCGGCCGACAGACCGACAGACCGACAGACCGACAGACTGACCACAGGGTGACTCCAATATACCCCCTCAAACTTTGTTTGTCGGGGGTATAAATATTATAGAAACAGAGACTACAACAACAGTTATAGAATATTACATTGACAGAGAATGTAACAACAGCTACAGTATATGATACATATAGAGACTGTTACAACAGTTACAGACTATTATATACACTGGGAATGTAACAGCAACTACAAAATAGTCTATATACTGGGACTGTAACTACAGCTAGAGAATATAACATACACAGAGAATGAAACAACAACTACAGAATATTATATTTACAGAGACTGTAACAACAGTTACATAATATTATATATACAGAGACTGTAACAACAGTTACAGAATATAACACATACAGGGACTGCAACAACAGTTACATAATATAATGACACAACGAGAGACTGCAACAACAGCTACAGAATATTACACATACAGGGACTGCAACAACAGCTACAGAATATTAAATATACAGAGACTGTAACAACAGCTACATACTATTATATATATATACAGAGCATGTAACAAAAGGTACAGAATATTATATATACAGAGATTGTAACAACAGCTACAGAATATAATATATATAAAGAGACTGTTATAATAGCTACAGAATATCATATATACAGAGATTTTAAGTTTTAACAAAGCTACAGGCTATTATATATGCAGAGACTGTCACAACAGCTACATACTATTAAATGTGCAGAGAATGTAAAAACAGCTACAGAATATTATATATGCAGAGACTGCAACAACAGCTACATACTATAATATATACAGAGACTGTAAAAACAGCTACATAATATTACACATACAGCGACTGTTATAATAGCTACAGAATAGACTGAAACAACATATATAAAATATTAAACATACAGTGATTGCAACAACAGTTACAGAACATTACACATACAGAGACTGGAACAACAGTTACAGAATATTTAATATATAGGGAATGCAATAACATTTAAAGAATAATACACATACAGCGACTGCAACAACAGTTTCAGAATATTACACATACAAAGACTGCAACAACAGTTACATTATATTAAATATACAGGGACTGCAACAACAGTTACAGAATATTAAACAGACAGGGACTGCATCAACAAATACAGAATATTACACATACAGGGACTGCAACAACAGTTACAGAATATTACAAATACAGGGAATGCAACAACAGCTACAGTATATTATACATACAGAGATGACTGTAACAACAGTTACAGAATATTACAGATAGAGAGACTGAAACAACAGTTACAGAATTTTAGAAATACAGAGTTTGTAACAACAGCTACAGAATATTATATATAGAGAGAGAAACTGTTACAATAGCTACAAAATATTACATATACAGAGAGTTTAACAACAGCTAAAGACTATTATATATGCAGAGACTGTAACAACAGCTACAAAATAGTATATATGCAGAGATTGTAACAACAGATACATACTTTTATATATGCAGAGACTGTAACAACAGCTACAGAATATGATATATACCGAGATTCTAACATCAGTTACAGAACATGATATATACTGAAACTAACAATAGACACAAAATATTATATATACAGAGACTATAACAACAGCTACAGAATACTATATACATATACCGAAACTGTAACAACAGCTACATACTATTATATAAACAGACACTGTAACAACAGCTAATAGTAATTATATATACAGAGACTATTTTATTTACAGGGACTGTAAAAACAGCTACAGATTATTATATTTACCCGGACTGTAACAACAGCTACAGACTATTATATATACAGAGACTATAACAACAGCTACAGAATATTACATATACTGAGACTGTAACAACTGTTACATAATATCACATATAAATAGACTGTAACAACAGCTTCAGAATAATACATATACAGAGACTGTAACAATAGCTACATAATATTACATATACAGAGACTGTAACAACAGTTACAGACTATTACATATACAGAGACTGAAACAACAACTACAGAATATACCATATACAGATACATACTATTATATGTACTGGATCTGTAACAACAGCTACATATATAGAATATTACGCATAGAGAGACTGCAACAACAGTTACAAAATATTAAATATACAGGGACTTCAATAACAGTTACAGAATATTAAACATACAGGGACTGCAACAACAGCTACAGAATATTATATATACAGAGACTGTAACAACAGTTACAAATTATTAAACATATAGTGACTGCAATAACAGCTACAGAATACTATATACACAGAGACTGTAACAACAGCTACAGAATATTATATATATATGAGAGACTGTTACAATAGTTACAGAAAAATATATATACAGAGATTTTAACAACAGCTACATACTATTATATATGTAGAGACTATTATATATACTGGAATGTAACAACCGCTACAGAATATTGTATATACTAAGACTGTAACAACAGTTTAAGACTATTGTATATACCTAGACTGTAACAACAGCTACAGTCCACTATATATAATGGGACTGTAACAACAGCTAAAAATAGCTACAGAATATTTCATATACCGAGAATGTAACAACAGCTACATATTTTACATATACAGAGACTGTAACAGTTGTTACAGACTATTACATATACAGACACTGTAACAACAGCTACAGAATATTACATATACAGGGACTGTAACAACAGCTACATACTATTATATATTCCGAGACTGTAACAACAGCTACATAATATTACATATACAGAGACTGTTACAATAGTTACAGACTACTACATATACAGACAATAAAACAACAGTTACAGACTATTATTTATACAAGGACTGTAACAACAGCTACAGACTATTACACGTACACAAACCATAACAACAGCTACATACTATTATATATACAGAAACTGTAACAACAGTTGCAGAATATTAAACATACGGGAAATGTAACAAAAGTTACAGAATATTATATATACACATAGACTGTAACAACAGTTACAGAAAATTACACATACTGAGACTGTAAAAACAGTTACAGAATATTACACACTCAGGGACTTTAACAAAAACTACAGAATATTATTTATACAGAGACTATTACACTAGTTACAGAATATTAAACATACAGGGACTGCAACATTAGCTACAGAATATTAAATGTACAATGACTGCAACAACAGTTACAGAATATAACACATACAGAGACTAGAATAACCGTTATAGTTATTACAAATACAGAGACTGCAACAACAGTTACAAAATATTAAACATACAGAGATTGCAACAACAGATACAGAATATAACACATACAGGTACTGTAACAACAGTTGCAGAATATTAAACATACAGGGACTGCAATAGCAGCTTCAGAATATTATATATACAAAGTCTGTAACAACAGATACATAGTATTATATATATATACAAAGACTGTTACAACAGCTACAGAATAGTATATATACAGAGATGGTAACAACAGCTACAGAATATTATATATATACACAGAGACTGTTACAATAGCTACAGACTATTATATAAGCAGAGAATGTAACAACAGTTACAGACTACTATATATACTGGGAATGTAGCAACAGCTACAGACTATTACATATACTGCGACTGTAACAACAGCAACAGACTATTATATATACAGACACTATAACAGTAGCAACAGAATATTACATTTACCGAGTATGCAACAACAGTTACATAACATTACATATAAATAAACATAAACAATAGTATCAGACTATTACATATACAGAGACTGTAACAACAGTTACAGACTATCACATATAGAGAGACTGTAACAAGTTACAGACTCTTGCATATACAGAGACTGTAACAACAACTACAGAATATTACATAAATACTTACAAACTATTATATATACCAGATCTGTAACTACAGCTACATACTATGTTATATACAGGGATTGTTACAACAGCTACAGAATGTTATATATATACAGGGACTGTAACACCAGTTACAGAATATTACATATACAGAGACTGTAACAACAACTACAGAATATTATATATACAGAGACTGCAACAACAGTTACAGCATATCACACATAGAGAGACTGGAACAACAGTTATAGAATATTAGAAATACAGGAACTGCTACAACAGTTACAGAATAATAAATATACAATAGACTTTAACAACAGCTACAGAATGTTATTGATGCAGAGACTGTAATAACAGCTACATAATATTGCAAATATAGAGACTGCAACAACAGTTACAGAATATCAAATATACAGGGACTGCAACAAAAGTTACAGAATATTAAACATACAGAGATTACATCAACAGATACAGAACATAACACATATAGGGATTGCAACAACAGTTACAGAATATTACACATACAGAGACAACTGCAAAAACTGTTACATAATATTACACATAGAGAGACTGTAACAACAATTACATAATATTAAACATACAGGGTCTGTAACAACAGTTACAAAATATTACATATACAGGGACTGCAATAACAGCTAAAGAATATTATATATACAGAGATTTTAACAACAGTTACAGACTATTACATATACAGAGACTGTAACAACAGTTACAGACTATTTCATATACAGGGACTGTAACAACAGCTACATACTATTTTATATATAGGGATCTGTAACAACAGCTACATTCTATTATATATGCAGAGACTGTTACAACAGCAACAGACTATAATGTATTCAGGTACTGTAACAACAGTTACAGAATTTTACACATACTCAAACTGTAACAACAGCTACATACTTTTATATATACAGAGACTGTAACAACAATTACAGAATATTAAACATACAGGGACGGCAACAACAGTTACAGAATATAAAACATACAGGGAATGCAACAACAGTTACAGAATATTACATATACAGAGACTGTAACAACTTTTACTGAATATTACACATACAGAGACTGTAAAAACAGTTACATAATATTACACATACAGTGACTGTAACAACATCTACAGACTATTATTGATACAGAGACTGTAATACTAGTTACAGAATATTAAACAAACAGGGACTGCAAGTACAGTTACAGAATATTACACATACAAGGACTGTAACAACAGCTACAGAACATTAAATGTACAGGGACTGCAACAACAGTTACAGAATATTTTACATATGGAGACTGTAACAACAGTTATATAATATTGAATATACAGCGACTGCAACAACAGTTACAGAATATTACATATACATAGACTAGAACAACCATTACAGAATATTACAAATACAGAGACTGCAACAACAGTTACAGAATATTAAACATACAGAGATTGCAACAACAGATACAGAATATAACACATACAGGGACTGCAACAACAGTTACAGAATATTACACATACAGAGACAACTGCAACAACAGGTACAAAATATTACAGATAGAGAGACTGTAAAAAAAGTTACAGAATATTACAAGTACAACAGCTACAGAATATTTAACATACAAAGATTGCAACAACAGATACAGAATATAACACATACAGGGACTGCAACAACAGTTACAGAATATTACACATACATAGACAACTGCAACAACAGGTTAGAATATTACAGATAGGGAGACTGTTACAAAAGTTACAGAATATAACAAATACAGAGACTGCAACAACAGTTACAGAATATTAAATATACAGGGACTGCAACAACAGTTACAAAATATTAAACACACAAGGACTGCAACATCAGTTACAGAATATAACACATTCAGGGACTGCAATAGCAGCTACAGAATATTATATATACAAAGACTGTAACAACAGTTACATAGTATTATATATATATACAGACACTGTAACAACAGCTACATACTATTATATATACAGAGACTGTACAACAGGTACATACTATTATATATATAGAGACTGCAACAACAGCTACATAATATTATATATACACAGAGAATATAACAACAGCTACAAAATATTACATATACAGAGACTGTAATAACAGCTACAGTATATGATATATACAGAGACTGTAACAACAGTTACAGTCTACTATATACCAGGACTGCAACAACAGTTACAGACAATTACACATATAGAGACTGCAACAACATTTACAGAATAGTACACATACAGAGATGACTGCAACAGCAGTTTTAGAATATTACACATACAGAAACTGGAACAACATTTACAGAATATTACAAACACTGAAACTGTAACAACAGTTAAGAATATTAAACATGTAGGGACTGCAACAACAGTTACAGAATATAACACATATAGAGACTGCTACAACATTTACAGAATATTACACATACAGAGACGACTGCAACAACAGTTATAAAATATTACATATACAGAGACTAGAACAACAGTTACAGAATATTACAAATACAGAGACTGTAACAATAGTTACAGAATATTAAACATACAGGGACTGCAACAACAGTTACGGAATATTATACATACAAGGACTACAACAACAGTTACAGAACGTAAAAAATACAGGAACTGCAACAATAGTTACAGAATATTACACATACAGGGACTGCAACAACAGTTACAGTATATTACATATACAGAGACTGTAACAACAGCTACATACTATTATATATACTAAATCTGTAACAACAGTTACATTCTATTATATATACAGAAACTGTAACAACAGCTCCAGAATATTACACAAACTGTAAAAT
Organism: Panopea generosa; assembly: GCA_029582155.1. NCBI lineage: Eukaryota > Metazoa > Mollusca > Bivalvia > Adapedonta > Hiatellidae > Panopea > Panopea generosa. Next base: position 58,404,588 of record CM055898.1, on the reverse strand, counting down.
CAGCTACATACTATTATATATACAGAAACAGTAACAATAGTTACAGAATATTAAACATACAGGGACTGCAACGACAGTTACAGAATATTATATATACAGAGATTGTAACAACAGCTTCAGAATATTATATATACAGAGACTGCAACAACAGCTACAGAATATTACATATACAGAAACTGTAACAACAGCTACAGATATTACATAAACAGAGACTGTAACAACAGCTATAGATTATTTTAGATACAGAGACTGTAACAACAGTTAAAGAATATTACACATACACAAACTGTAACAACAGATACATACTATTATATATACAGAGACTATAACAACAGTTACAGAATATTAAACATACAGGTACGGCAGCAACAGCTACATACTGTTATATAAACAGAGACTGTTGCAACCGCTACATAATATTACATATACAGAAACTGCAACAACAGCTACAGAATATTAGATATACAGAGATGGTAACAACAGCTACAGAATAATATATATACACAGAGACTGTAACAACAGTTACAGAATAATATATATACAGAGAGTGTAACAATAAGAACAAAATATTGAACACACAGGGACTGTAACAACAGGTACAGAATATTACCATACAGGGACTGTAACAACAGTTACATAATATTAAATATACGGTACATGGACTGAAACAACAGTTACAGAATATTTCACATAAAGGGACTGCATTAGCAGCTACAGAATGTTCTATATATACAAAGACTCTAACAACAGCTACATAGTATTATATATATATATATATATATATATACAGAGACTGTAACAACAGCTACGGAATATTATATATATACAGAGACTGTTACAATAGCTACAGAATATTATATATACAGAGATTTTAACAACAGCTACAGACTATTATATATGTAGAGACTGTAACAACAGTTACAGACTATTATATATCATGGGAATGTAACAACAGCTTCAGAATATTGTATATACTGGGACTGTATCAACAGTTACAGACTATTGTATATACAGGGACTGTAACAACAGCTACAGACTATTGTATATACCGGGATTGTAACAACAGTTACAGACAAGTGTTTATTCCAGGACTGTAACAATAGCTACAGAGTATTGTATATACCGGGACTGTAACAACAGTTACAAACTAGTGTTTATACCGGGACTGTAACAACAGTTACAGACTAGGGTTTATACCTGGACTGTAACAATAGTTACAGACTACTATATATACTGGGACTATAAAAACAGCTACAGACTATTTTATATAGAGACTGTAACAACAGCTACAGAATATTACATTTACCGAGACTGTAACAACAGCTACATACTATTACATATACAGAGACTGTAACAATAGTTACAGACTATTACATATACAGAGACTATAACAACAGTTACATACTATTACATATACAGAGACTGTACTAACAGCTACAGAATATTACATATACAGGAACAATAACAACAGCTACATACTATTATATATACCAGATCTGTAACAATAGCTACAAACTATTAATAAAGGGACTGTAACAACAGCTACAGAACATTAAACATACACAAACCTTAACAACATCTACATACTGTTATATATACAGAGACTGTAACAACAGTTAAAAAATATTAAACAAACAGAGACTGCAACAACAGTTACAGAATATTACATATACAGAGACTGTAACAACAGCTACAGAATATTAAATATATATAGACTGCAACAACAGTAACAGAATATTACATATACAGAGATTGTAACAACAGCTACAGAATATTACCCATGCTGGGACTGCAACAACACTAACAGAATATTAAACATGCAGGGTCTGCAATAACAATTACAAAATATTACACATACAGGGACTTGCAATAACAGCTACAGACTATTATATTTACAGAGAATGCAACAACAGCTATAGAATATTATATATATATATAGAGACTGTTACAAAAGCTACAGAATATTATATTTATAGAGATTTTAACAATAGCTACAGACTATGATATATGTAGAGACTGTAACAACAGCTACAGAATATCAAACATACAGAGACTGCAACAACAGATTGATTGAATAATTACCATCATTTTTATGCCATTGAGGGCTAACAGACGATCAGTTAACCTAACCACTGTTTCCTGGGTTTAACCAGTACTCGCGCACACCCCGTCTCTGCAAGTAACTGATAACTTTCCCACTTGTATCAGTGGTGAGAGACCAATGATAATGAGACACAATGTCGTATATCAATCATCATGGAGACTGTTGCCGGGCGGGGGATTCAAACTCACGACCCCTGGATTGATAGTCAGACGCATAACTGACTGAGCTAATCGGGCCCAGCTGCAACAACAGTTACAGAATATTACACATACAGGGACTGGAACAACTGTTACAGAATGGTAAACATACAGGGACTGGAACAACAGTCACAGAATATTAAACATAGAGGGACTGCAACAACAGTTACAGAATATTAACCATGCAGAGACTGTAACAACAGTTACAAAATACAAAACATACAGGGACTGTAACAACAGTAACAGAATATTACACATGCAGGAACTGGAACAACAGTTACAGAATATTAAACATACAGGGACTGCAACAAAGGTTACAGAATATTAAACATACAGAGACTGGAACAACGTTTACAGACTATTACATATACAGAGACTGTAACAACAGTTACAGAATATTACACATACAGGAACTGGAACAACAGTTACAGAATATTCAACATACAGGGTCTGCAATAACAGTTACAAAATATAATACATACTGGTACTGCAATAACAGCTATAGAATATTATATATACAGAGACTGTAAAAACAGTTACAGACTATTACATATAATGGGAATGTAACAACAGCTACAGAATATTGTATATACTGGGACTGTAACAACATTTACAGACTATTGTATATACCGGGACTGTAACAACAGTTACAAACTAGTGTTTATACCGGGACTGTAATGACAGCTACAGACTACTATATATACCGGGACTGTAACAACAGCTACATACTATTATATATAGAGACTGTAACAACAGCTACAGAATATTACATATACCGAGGCTGTAACAACAGCTACATAATATTACATATACAGAGACTGTAACAATAATTACAGACTATTACATATACAGAGACTGTAACAACAGTTACAGACTATTACATTTACAGAGACTGTAACAACAGCTACAGAATATTACATATACAGGGACAGTTACAACAGCTACATACTATTATATATACCGGATCTGTAACAATAGCTACATTCTATAATATATGCAGATACCGCAACAACTGCTACAGACTATTATGTATAAAGGGACTGTAACAACAGCTACAGAATATTAAACATACACAAACTGTAACAACAGCTACATATTATTATATATACAGACACTGTAACAACAGTTAAAGAATATTAAACATACAGGGACTGCAACAACTGTAACAGAATATAATATATACAGAGACTGAAACAACAGCTTCAGACTATTATATATACTGAGACTGCAACAACAGCAACAGAATATTACATATACAGAGACTGTAACAACAGTCACAGAATATTAAACATAGAGGGACTGCAACAACAGTTACAGAATATTAAACATGCAGAGACTGCAACAAATTACCGATTATTAAACATGCAGGGACTGCAACAACAGTTACAAAATATTAAACATACAGGGACTGTAACAACAGTTACAGAATATTACACATACAGGAACTGGAACAACAGTTACAGACTATTAAACATACAGGGACTGCAACAACAGTTACAGAATATTAAACATACAGAGACTGCAACAACAGTTACAGAATATTACATACACAAACTGTTACAACAGCTACATACTATTATATATACAGAGACTGTAACAACAGTTAAAGAATTTTAAACGTACAGGAACTGCAACAACAGTAACAGTGTATAATATATACAGATACTGTAATAACAGCTTCAGTATATTATATATACAGAGACTGCAACAACAGCTACAGAATACTACCCATACTGGGACTGCAACAACAGTAACAGAATATTAAACATACAGGGAAGGCAACAACAGTTACAGAATTTTACACATACAGGGACTGCAACATTAGTTACATAATATTACACATACAGGAACTGTTACAACAGTTACAGAATATAACACATACAGGAACTGTAACAACAGTTACAGAATATTAAACATACAGGGACTGCAACAACAGCTACAGAATATTAAACATACAGGGACTGCAACATCTGTTACAGAATATTAAACATACAAAGACAACTGCAACAACAGTTACAAAATATAACAAATATAGAGACTGCAACAACAGTTACATAATATTAAATATACAGGGACTGCACAATATTTACAGAATATTAAACACACAAGGACTGCAATAGCAGCTACAGAATGTTATATATACAAAGACTGTAACAACAGCTACATAGTATTATATATATATACAGAGACTGTAACAACAGCTACAGAATATTATATATATACAGAGACTGTTACAATATCTAAAGAATATTATATATACAGAGATTTTAACAACAGCTACAGACTATTATATATGTAGAGACTGTAACAACAGTAACAGACTATTATATATAATGTAACAACAGCTACAGAATATCATATATATACAGAGACTGTTACAAAAGCTACAGAATATTATATATATAGAGATTTTAACAACAGCTACAGACTATTATAAATGTAGAGACTGTAACAACAGCTACAGAATATCAAACATACAGAGACTGCAACAATAGTTACAGACTATTACACATACAGGGACTGGAACAACCATTACAGAACAGTAAACATACAGGGACTGTTACAACAGTCACAGAATATTAAACATAGAGGGACTGCAACAACAGTTACAGAATATTACACATGCAGAGACTGCAACAAGTTACCGATTATTAAACATGCAGGGACTGCAACAACAGTTACAAAATATTAAACATACAGGGACTGTAACAACAGTTACAGAATATTACACATACAGGAACTGGAACAACAGTTACAGAATATTAAACATACAGGGACTGCAACAACAGTTACAGAATATTAAACATACAGAGACTGCAACAACAGTTACAGAATATTACATATACAGAGACTGTAACAACAGCTACAGACTATTGTATATACCGGGACTGTAACAAAAGTTACAGACTAGTGTTTATACCGAGATTGAAACAACAGCTACAGACTACTATATATACTGGGACTGTAACAACAGCTACATGCTATTATATATAGAGACTGTAACAATAGTTACAGACCATAACATATACAGAGACTGTAACAACAGTTACAGACTATTACATTTACAGAGACAGTAACAACAGCTACAGAATATTGCATATACAGGGACAGTAACAACAGCTACATACTATTATATATACCAGATCTGTAACAATAGCTACATTCTATTATATATGCAGAGACCGCAACAACAACTACAGACTATTATGTATAAAAGGACTGTAACAACAGCTACAGAAAATTAAACATAGACAAACTGTAACAACAGCTACATACTATTATATATACACAGACTGTAACAACAGTTAAAAAACATACAGGGACTGCAACAACAGTAACAGAATATAATATATACAGAGACTGTTACAACAGTTTCAGAATATTATATATACAATGACTGCAACAACAGTAACAGAATATTACATATACAGAGACTGTAACAACAGCTACAGAATATTACCCATACTGGGACTGCAACAACAGTAACAGAATATTAAACATACAGGGTCTGTAATAACAGTTACAAAATATTACACATACAGGGACTGCAATAACAGCTACAGAATATTATATTGACAGAGAATGTAACAACAGCTACAGAATATTATATATACACATTTTTAACAACAGCTACAGACTATTATATATGTAGAGACTGTAACAACAGTGACAGACTATTATATATACTGGGAATGTAACAACAGCTACAGAATGTTGTATATACCGGGACAGTAACAACAGTTACAGACTATTTATTGTATATACCGGGACTGAAACAACAGTTACAGACTATTGTATATACTGGGACTGTAACAACAGCTTCAGATTACTATATATACTGGTATTGTAACAACAGCTACATAATATTACATATACAGAGACTGTAACAATAGGTACAGGCTATTACATACACAGAGACTGTAACAACAGTTACAGACTATTACATATACAGACACTGTAACAACAGCTACTAAATATTACATATACATGGATTGTAACAACAGCTACATTCTATTATATATGCAGACACTATAACAACAGCTACTGACTATTATTCATACAGGGCCTGTAACAACAGCTACAGAATATTACACATACACAAACTGTAACAACAGCTTCATACTATTATATATACAGAGACTGTAACAACAGTTACAAACAATTTAACATACAGAGACTGCAACAACAGTTACAGAATATTATATATACCGAGACTGTAACAGCAGTTACAAACTATTTAACATACAGGGACTGCAACAACAGTTACAGAATTTTATATATACAGAGACTGTAGCAACTGCTACAGAATATTAGATATACAGAGACTGCAAAACAGTTACAGAATATTACATATACAGAGACAGTAATAACAGCTACAGAATATTAGATAAACAGAGACTGTAACAACAGCTACATACTATTATATATACAGGGACTGTAGCGACTGCTACAGAATATTAGATATACAGAGATGGTAACAACAGCTACAGAATAATACATATACAGAGACTGTAACAACAGCTACAGAATATTAGATATACAGAGATGGTAACAACAGCTACAGAATAATACATATACAGAGACTATAACAACAGTTACAGAATAATATATATTATAGAGAGACTGTAACAACAGTTAGAGAATATTAAAAATACAGGGACTGTAGCAACAGTTACAGAATATTACACATACAGAGACTGCAATAACAATTACAGAAACTAAACATACAGGGACTGTAACAACAGCTACTTAATGTTACACTTACAGAGACTGCAACAACTTTTACAGAATATTAAACATACAGGGACTGCAACATCAGTAACAGAATATTAAACATACAGGTACTGCAACATCAGTTACAGAATATTAAATATACTGGTACTGCAACAACAGTTACAGAATATTAAACATACAGGTCTCACTGAACAATTACCTCCATTACATGACGGTAGCAATGTTGTTACGCCCAAGAAATAAGAGCTGTGTAAAGCGGTTGGGTAATTTTTTTTAAAAAAATGCATAAAATGTCATACTTCTTTGTGCATATGGGAACATTGGAAAATTTTCATGATTTCTGCAAAGTTTGGGTGACCCTGGGAACTGTTTGATGATGCTATAACAGTTAAAAGATGCGTAGCGATACACTGCAACAAATGGGCAGAATTGTCAAAAATGGAGGGGTGCCATCAAACCATCGAAATTGTGAAAAAGCAACCTGGTCAACCCCATGTTTTTTTTCTGCATATTTGGACCAACAGAGGACTATCTATGGGAATAAGGCACTTTTAGAACCATTGGTAATGTATCCAGTGTTCCAGAAGTGCATGTCTCTATATGTAGAACAGTACAAAATTAATTGGTGTGTGAGATGTTCAAGAACCAGATCATTTTCGGTAGAGGCTGGGAGGAAACTGCATCTTTGTGATTCAGATTTACTTTCTTTTTCAAAATATATCACTTTCTATGGGAAATACTGTATTTGAAACCTCTAAATGGAAAAATAAATGTATTTTTGTGAAAAATGGATGACTTTGAGTGAAATAGAGAAGTGTCACACAGGCAAAACCAAACTTGAAGCTAAAACAGTAAAGCAAATAGGGCAATGAGACTGAGCAGCTGAAAATTTGTCATGGAAATGTTGGAATCAGGATTTATTCAATTCAATGGAAGGAACACAAAGTGAGATCATTTATTTAACTGAAAAAGAAATGATCATGTATGCAAATATGCTTTGCTGCATCATGTGATAAGACTTGATTTTAGCCATCGGTCTCAAAATCCTGGCTAAAATGAATAGAAGTTTGCACTTAAAAACACTTGAAAGTCACACAGAGAGACAGTGATGCTAATATATCACAACAAAAGCATGTCTAGAGCATTCACTGCATCCAGATTTCATGATTCATGTTAGTTAAACCATTTTTTTGTGTTAGAAACTCATTATTTATGTATAATTCATACCTCACCCACATAAAAATGGTAACATTTGTCGCGATACTGTTTCCACTCTTTAGCGCATGCTTTTTGACAGTACGGTTGGTCGCGTATGAGCAAAATTGTTTTTATGTTGCTGTTTATCAATTAATATTATATTGATCATGAATTATGGAGAAATTTCCTGTTTCATTATTTTGTCATTGATATTTGTTATCAACAGCTCTGTATCCAGTTTTCGATATACCGACCGCCAAACTGTCGCGTTTCATTTTAATGGTATGGTGTATGACTGCCATTTTTGTTTTACTGTCATTTTTTTCTCCTCATTGTTGATATTTATGCGGCTGGGTCTGGCTTATACACAGTATTTACCTACTCTTGGACATTCAGGTAAATGGTAAAATGCGACATCTTTGAAATGACGCGAAACAGATTCGCGTAATAATTTCTCAGCGTTTAGTTAACCTGTGCTTGAAACTTTTGTACCATCATCTGATTTCTTTCGGTTGTTGTTCTTACTTTTTTTTCAAATAAAAATACATGATGCTTGCTATAGAATATAGATTTTTCTCATTGAAGATGATGTTTTTTCACTGTCTGTTATTGAATGTGTACAATATTTTTCTCCACATTCAACAGTATAGCATTCTCCAATATGACAATTTCTAATTTTCATATAATTATTGCAACAACTCTTTTTTAACTGCCCATTTTTTATGCCAGTTTTGGAAAATCTGTAAAGTAACAAGTCATCTCGCGACAAATATTTCTTATCGCAATATTCTTTGATTTATTTATTTCAAACTAATTTGTCAAAAAGAGATGCACTTTAGCAAACCATCTTTTTGCAATGAGCTTATCGGTCCAGCCAAATATGCTGTATCCATATTTTGTATCATTTTCATTCATCGTTTCTTTTTCTTGCTTTAAAGTGACTTTCATGCACACTTTACTTTCATTTGCTATTTTTATTCATAAAATAAACAAAATAGTATTGGAATTTAATATATGCCTAATAGATACCTCAATTGGTAAGGGATATATTCATAGTTGATAATGAATCTAATGCATGTACAAAAGTATGTTATTCATTCATGTATTGAAAAAGGGGGCATGGTTAGTGTCAGTGACATGCAAATTATTGCTGGGCACCTTCAAACACTAATATTTGTTTGTTATAGATATAAAAAAAAGTCAAATATATAGTTTAGCAACAAAACAGAGCATTATTTGAAGCCAAAACAACTATTTATCCATATATGGTCATGTATTTTGACACTTAAGTTATGTAATGTTTCATATACAATAAAATGAATATGCAGTCAGATAGATACACTATAGGAGGCAATACAAGGACATTTTCAAAGTATTTCTTTTTTTAGAATTATTTTTATTACGGTACAATGGCTTAAAAATTTGGCAGTTTTTCCTGTTTTCGAGTCGTCCGAAACTGATTTATGCATGTGTGACCGCCATCTTATTTTGGTGCATGAATTCGTAAAAACAGTTGCGCGATGAATTCAAAAGGCGTATTTTTATATTTAGAAATGGTAAAGGTTTGTTCGACAAAAATTTCAGTCACATGTCATGACAATTTCTACTCTTCAAGGTCTCACTGAACAATTACCTCCCTTACATGATGGTAGCAAGATTATAACGCCCAAGAAATTAGAGCTGTGTAAAGCGGTTCGGTAATTTTTTTTTAAAAAATGCATAAAATGTCATATTTCTTTGTGCATATGGGAATATTGGAACATTTTCATGATTTCTGCAAAGTTTGGGTGACCCTGGGAACTGTTTGATGATGCTATAACAGTTTAAAGATGCATAGTGATACACTGCAAAAAAAGGGCAGAATTGTCAAAAATGAAGGGGTGCCATCAAACCATCGAAATTGTGATAAAGCAACCTGGTCAACCCCATGTTTTTTTCTGCATATTTGGACCAACAGAGGACTATCTATGGGAATAAGGCACTTTTAGAACCATTGGTAATGTATCCAGTGTTCCAGAAGTGCATGTCTCTATATGTAGAACAGTACAAAATTAATTGGTGTGTGAGACGTACAGGGACTGCATCATCAGTTACAGAATATTAAACATACAGGTACTGCAACAACAGTTACAGAATATTAAACATACAGGTACTGCAACAACAGTTACAGAATATTAAACATACAGGTACTGCAACAACAGTTACAGAATATTAAACATACAGGGACTGCAACAACAGTTACAGAATATTACACATACAAAGACTGGACACTGTCACAGGACAAATCCCTAATATAAAAATTTTACTCCTTTGATGAATGATACATATCATTTTAAGCACATTTAAAGATGCATTTAAACTGAACCAGTTCTGTTGGTAAAATCTTAAATATGAATGTTTTTATTGTATATATATCTCAGTTCCAGCTTAACATTTTGATACTATTTGGTGACCTTTGGCCTATCATTAAGTCTACCAATAGCTACATGTTGTTTGTTTGTATAATGACATTAAACACATGTTACTCAAAACCTTTATGAATCACCTTGTATAAGGCTAAAACTATTTAATATTATAATGATGTTGATATATATAATTGAAAAAGACACAAAGCTCAATATTCATATTCTCCATGACGATGACATGTTTTACTAAGCACATTGTTAACTCTGAGTCAATATACCATATCTGTATTTTTTTATAAATGTTCAATCGTTTAGTTAAGTTAGGCATAAATATTAAAGATAACAAGAGAGCCAAGATGGCCCTGTATTGCTGCCTGAGTTCACTATATAACCATATAAAGGAAACCGGGCCCACCCCTTTGTGGCTATGTATTTTGACAAAGCATAACACCTTTAACACTATCGGTAGAGAGTTAACCATGCAACAGTTTTTACTATTGCCATATATGGAAAACCAGCTTCACCCCTTGCTGCCATGTTTTTTTACGAATTGTGATGGCTTGAACAATATTGATAGAGGGTCATCCAAGGAAAATTTCTGTGAAAGTATTTTGCAATCGAGTTAGTAATTTCTGACAAGAAATATTTTGAAATTTTTAGTAAAGCCATACAGAGAAAACCAGCCAAGTCTGGTCAGCGGTTTCAGACAAGATTTTTAAAGTTTTTACTATAGCCATACAGGGAAAACCAGCCAAGTCTGGTCAGCAGTTTCAGACCAGACTATTAAAGTTTTTGCTATAGCCATACAGGGAAAACCACCCAAGTCTTGTCAGCGGTTTCAGACGAGATTTTTTAAGTTTTTGTTATAGCCATATAGGGAAAACCAGCCCTGCCCGCTTTTTTATGAATCATGATGGCTGAAACAATTTTGGTAGATGATCACTCAGGGAGCATTTCTTTGAAATTATTTCAGAATTAGGCCAGTTACGTTTTCCGCATGGATCACTGAGTTTGGTAGAAAATTAACCATCCAAGGATTTTTTTGTGGTGTTTGATTTAAATCAGGAAATTCAGAACTCAACTGTGGAACATTATTTTCAGCAGTAGAATTTCATGGACATCCTTCTGGTGAAAGTTGTTACTATTTATAGAAAATAATATCCTACGAAGCTTTGAAATGAGACTACTAAACCAAGGCACATTTGCCCTGGTAAAATTGAGTTTCAACTTTGTTATTGACTTTTATTGCAGTGTTAAAAAAAAACAAAGAATAAACAAACAAGGGGCCCGAGATCTTTCTACTGGACAATAAATAAAAATATTAATAATACTCATATTGAAAATAAATAAACAAAATATATAATTACAAAAACAGATGAGAAAAATGAGATTAAGCTGTTTTCCCATAGCACTCCAATGTAAAAATCAAAGGCCGCATACCGGGCCCTAAATGACCCTAGCCCCTTTATTTAAACACAAACTTAAGATCTTTCCTCAAATTTTGGGTGGCATGAAAATACAGAGTTCCCTGAAAGCATTCATATGTAAGAACAAGAGCCATATTGGACATGGCTAATCCCCCTGCTGTAGCAAATTCTTGTACTATCCACTTCCTGTTAATGCTCTCTTATCATTGTGTGCAGTTTCAAAGCATTCATTTCAAAACTTTTGAAGCTATGCTCCAAATAAGGGTAAATAACAAAGGAGAATAATTTTGCAAAGACAGAAGAAAGAGTTATTGTTCTTGCACACTGCACTTCCTCTCAATGTCATCTATAATTGTGTGAAATAAAAAAAATCAACTCAATCCCTTGAACACTTTTTGAGTTAATTTCCAGACAAGCATAATAAAATAATGTATGATAAAGGGAGATAGTTCAAAACTGGGCAAGGTAGAGCTAAAATTCTTCGATAATGCACTTCCTCTCAATGTCATCTATAATTGTGTGAAATAAAAAAAATCAACTCAATCCCTTGAACACTTTTTGAGTTAATTTCCAGACAAGCATAATAAAATAATGTATAATAAAGGGAGATAGTTCAAAACTGGGCAAGGTAGAGCTAAAATTCTTCGATAATGCACTTCCACTAAATGTCCTCTATCATTGTGTGAAATATGAACCAAATCCCTGGGATCCTGAAAGATTAACCCCATCTCCTCAAGTAAGTGATAATTTTCCTACCTGAATCAGTGATGAGAGACAAATGATAATGAGACACAATGTCATAATATTATATCAATCATTACGGAGACTATTGTTGGACGGGGATTTGAACTCACAACCCCTGGATTGATAGCCAGACACATAACCGACTGAGCTAATCAGGCCCGACTAGTATGCAGTTCCATTCAGCACTTTTAGAGTTATGCCCTGCCAAGTGAATTCAATAAAGAGAGATAATTCAAAAAGTAAGCAAGGAAAAGTTATGGTTCTTGTTCACTGCACTTCCTCTCAATGTCATCAGTCATTGTGTGCAGATTCAACAAAATCCTTTATGTTTTGGATTCATGCTCCGGACAAGTAAATTTAATAAAGAGAGATAATTCAAAAAGTAAGTAAGGTAGTGTTATAGTTCAGATATACACTGTTATTCCTTTCAATGTCCTCTGTCATTGTGTGAAGATTCAACAAAATCCCTTGAATAGTTTTGTAGTTATGCTCTGAACAAAAGTGTTACAGACAGAAACTAATACCATATCCCCTTTGCCTTCAGCGGGGGACATACTGGACCTCAATTCATTTGAATAAACTTGAAACCCCTACTCACAGACATCATTATATCCTATATGAGCAAATATGGCTTGTTGGTTCTTGAGAAAAAGAGTTTTAAATGAAAATTTCCCTATGTTAAACTGACAAGTCCCCTGGGTGCGGCCAATTTTGAATCTCAGGCATTATAACATGCTATACCTGAGTTATCACATCCACAGGCAATGTCTTTTTGTCTCAATCCATGACCCATTTTGCAGGGACTATGGGTTCACTGATGTTCTTATTTTAATGAAATTCATAACTTAATAATTAATAACACACCGTGTGTAAGTGTAAATGTTGGAGAGCAACCGCGTGCCCTTCAAAAACACATCGAACATTTAAATAAAAAGGTAGTTTTTGGTGTAAAAGAAAAGAAACACAAGAAGAATGTAGATACACAAATAAATAAACCGGAAGGTGAGGTGATTGTGACGAACAAATCGAGCTATAGGTTAAAGACAGCTGAAGAATCACTACTGTCTAAGGGATTGAAATTCATACCAGACAGAACAAAAATAGACAAAATAAAATTACTGGCGGATCTGGGTGAATGGGAAAGACGAATGAGATTACGAGAATTTTTCCATACAGAGGATGACAAAGATGATAATGGAAACGGTGAAGAAGACCCCAGAGAACGCTTCAAACTACACAAAAGGAGCTTTTTTACACCAAATAAGGGTAGGGACTTGTGGTTAGACTTATATATAGAACTAATCAAAAATGATATAGTTAATAGTTTGAGGAAATCAGGAAAACTAAATATCTCGAATGAAGAGCAAACAGCATTCCAGTCACTACTTCACAATGATGATATCGTTATCCGACCAGCTGACAAAGGATCTGGTATTGTTATAATTGACAAAGTGGAGTATATAGACAGATTATATAGAGAAATGGAATCTAATGAATTGTACAAGGAGACCAAAGAAGATCTCACTCTGACATCTCTCAAAAAAGTTAAGAGACTGGTTAACAAAATGTACAGGGTCGGGGCCATATCAAAAGAAATGCAGGCATACCTTATTCCAAGATACCCGAGGGCAGGTAAATTAAATGGCAACCCTAAACTACATAAATCAGATGCACCATTCAGAGCCATTGTCAATGGTATAAACACACCAACTGAAAAGTTAGCAGAGGTAGCTGAATACGAACTAAATGAATATGTCACACAGTCACCTAGTTATTTACGGGACACTACCGATTTTCTGCAGAAGCTTACGCTGATTGAAAAACCCATCCCAAGTGAGACTATACTTTTCTGTTTTGATGTTTGCAAGCTTTATCCATCAGTACCAAAAAGTGAAGGCCTTCAAGCATGTGATGAGGGGTTGGCAAAACGATCAAATCCAATTATTCCAACTGGATATGTCTTACAAATGATAGAAACTGTACTTGGCAACAACAATTTTGTTTTAGGAGACAAACACTACATACAAACTGATGGGGTTGCAATAGGTTCAAGATTAGGAAAAAGTTTTGCATGCAGCTATATGCGGAAATGGGACGAGCAACTGTTGAACTTTGAGATACAGCCATTGTTCTACAAAAGATTTATTGATGATGGCTTTGGGTTGTGGACAGGTGGGATTGATAAGTTAAAGCAATTTGCTATATTTGCAAATAACATACATGTAAACATAAAAGTTGAACTTAGGTGGAGTTGTCAGCAAATTGAGTTTCTAGACACACTGGTAAAGTTGGAAAATGGCCACATTTATACAGAACTGTACAAGAAACCATCAGATAAACAACTTTATCTACAGAAAAATTCATGTCATCCGGCACATACCAAGAGGGCACTGGCCTATGGCCTAGGAATAAGAATTAAAAGAATATGCGAAAGACAAACAGATTATAGTAAACACAGAGAAGATTTGAAGCAACAGCTAAGAAAAAGAGGATACAGCAGCAATGAGATCGAACAACAACTGCAACGGGTGGACAAGATAGACAGACAAGAGTTGTTGCAAACAAAAAAGAAGAATAAATCAAAAGAAAAGAGAGTACCGTTAGTGCTGACTTACTCCAAAATGTTACCGGACATAAGGAACATTCTACGTAAACATCAGAAAGTCCTACATAATTCAGAACGTATGAAATCTGTTTTTCAAGGTCCACCAATGTTAGCCTTTCGGAGGGATAAAAATATCAGTGATGTATTGGTACATGGCAAAACAAACAGAGTGTGTAAGTCTCCTGCTGCTATATGTTCCTGTCATGTTTGTCTACTGATACATGAAGGGGATGTAACTGATACAACAAACAGGCACATGTACAAGACAGTTAGGAACGCAAGCTGTATTGACACAAATCTGGTGTATGGTTTACTCTGTAAGCAATGTAACAAAACAGTGTATGTTGGAGAGACAGAACGAATGCTAAAGGAGAGGATAAGTGAACATCTGCGTGATATAAGGCAGCAATCAGACAAACCGATCAATCACCATTTTGTAGGACATTATGAAACAGACTTGAAAGTTGTTGTGTTGCAAAGGATATACAAAGAAGGTCGTGTTTACAGACAAATAGTAGAGGAGAAATGGATAAGGAAACTGGCAACAAAATTCCCGCATGGTTGCAATGTTAAATATAACATTTGAATTCAACTTCTTTAATTATTATATAGTGCGGGAAATGACGTTACATCTTTTGACGTTGTCCATACAGGATGTGACGTCACGTCATCATTATAGAAAAACAATCTAAAGGAAAATGAACGTTACCTAGCTGCAATATTAAATTTTCAATTTTTGATAAAGGCCAGGTGGCCGAAAATTAAATATTGAGTGAATTAAATTGAACTTGTGTAATATAATTTATTACTATGTAACATAACATACAATTTTATTCTCTTTTCTGTTGGATTTTTTTTAAAAAATCTGGTAATTCCTAGTTAATTTATTTTCTTCTGTCACTTTGATTTTAATGATTCTTATCAACTTAAAAAAAATATATATACAGTTAAACCTGAGATCACCTCTACTCAGCAACCACTTGTTTTAAGCAGCCACATTCACTTGTTCACAATTCTATGCTTTCAGAGCAAATTTATTTGTATTAAGCTACAGTCTGTTTCAAAAGGTTACTTTCGCTCCTTCCCTTGACTGGCTGCTTAAGACAGGTTTGACTGAATACCGAGATCTTACAAAAGATATTCAGTAGACGTTGAGAAACTGACCAGATCCCATTACTAGTTAGTTATCATTCATGCTGTCAGACTAGCTGAGGCCATTACTAGCTAATTATCATTCATGTGGTCAGACTGGCTGAGGCCATTACTAGCTAGTTATCATACATGCTGTCAGACTGAGCAGGGCCATTACTAGCTAGTTATCATTCATGCTGTCAGACTGGCCAGGGTATTACTAGCTAGTTATCATTCATGCTGTCAGACTGGCCGAGGCCATTACTAGCTAGTTATCATTCATGTGGACAGACTGGCTGAGGCCATTACTAGATAGTTATCATACATGCTGTCAGACTGGCCAGGGCCATTACTAGCTAGTTGTCATTCATGCTGTCAGACTGGACAGGGCCATTACTAGCTAGTTATCATTCATGCTGTCAGACTGGCCGAGGCCATTACTAGTTAGTTATCATTCATGCTGTCAGACTGGCCGAGGCCATTACTAGCTAGTTATCATTCATGCTGTCAGACTGGCCAGGGCCATTACTAGCTAGTTATCATTCATGCTGTCAGACTGGCCTAGGCCATTACTAGCTAGTTATCATTCATGCTGTCAGACAGGCCGGGGCCATAACTAGCTAGTTATCATTCATGCTGTCAGACTGGCCAGGGCCATTACTAGCTAGTTATCATTCATGCTGTCAGACTGGCCGAGGCCATTACTAGCTAGTTATCATTCATGCTGTCAGGCTAGCCAGGGCCATTACTAGCTAGTTATCATTCATGCTGTCAGACTGGCCAGGGCAATTACTAGCTAGTTATCATTCATGCTGTCAGAATGGCCGAGGCCATTACTAGCTAGTTATCATTCATTCATGCTGTCAGACTGGCAGAGGCCATTACTAGTTAGTTATCATTCATGCTGTCAGACTGGCCGAAGCAATTACTATCTAGTTATCATTCATGCTGTCAGACTGGCCGAGGTCATTACTAGCTAGTTATCATTCATGCTGTCAGACTGGCCGAGGTCATTACTAGCTAGTTATCATTCATGCTGTCAGACTGGCCGAGGCCATTACTAGCTAGTTATCACTCATGCTGTCAGACTGGCCAGGGCCATAACTAGCTAGTTATTACTAGTTTGTTATCATTCATGCTGTCAGACTGGCCAGGGCCATTACTAGTTAGTTATCATTCATGCTGTCAGACTGGCCGGGGCAATTACTACTAGTTATCATTCACGCTGTCAGACTGGCCTAGGCCATTACTAGCTAGTTATTATTTATGCTGTCAGACTGGCTGAGGCCATTACTAGCTAGTTATCATTCATGCTGTCAGCCTGGCCAGGGCCATTACTAGCTAGTTATAATTCATGCTGTCAGACTGGCCATGCTGTCAGAATGGCCGAGGCCATTACTAACTAGTTATCATTCATGCTATCAGACTGACCGAAGCCATTACTCATATCAGTGTCAACAGATCAATAACGGATCTGGCCACTACCAGAGTAAGTAGTTTTTCTGCCATTATTCCTGGGTCAGGCCACTACCGGAGTAGGTAGGTTTTCTGTCATTATTCCTGGGTCAGGCCAGTACTGGAGTAAGTAGGTTTTACGTCAATATTCCTGGGTCAGGCCACTACCATAGTAGGATTTCTGCTATTATTCATGGGTCAGGCCACTACTGGAGTTAGTAGGTTTTCTGTCGTTATTCCTGGGTCTGGCCACTACAATAGAAGGATTTCTGTCGTTATTCCTGGGTCAGGCCACTACCATAGTAGGATTTCTGCCATTATTCCTGGGTCAGGCCACTACCATAGAAGGATTTCTGTCATTATTACTGGGTCTGGCCACTACCATAGTAGGATTTCTGCCATTATTCCTGGGTCAAGCCACTACCATAGAAGGATTTCTGTCGTTATTCCATGGTCTGGCCACTACCATAGAAGGATTTCTGTCATTATTCCTGGGTCAGGCCACTACCATAGTAGGATTTCTGTCATTATTCTTGGGTCAGGCCACTACCATAGAAAGATTTCTGTCGTTATTCCTGGGTCTGGCCACTACCATAGTAGGATTTTTGTCGTTATTCTTGGGTCAGGCCACTACCATAGAAGGATTTCTGTCATTATTCCTGGGTCTGGCCACTACCATAGTAGGATTTCTGTCATTATTCCTGGGTCTGGCCACTACCATAGAAGGATTTCTGTTGTTATTCCTTGGTCTGGCCACTACCATAGTAGGATTTCTGTCGTTATTCGTGGGTCAGGCCACTACATTGTACCATAGAAGGATTTCTGTCGTTATTCCTGGGTCAGGCGACTACCATAGTAGGATTTCTGCCATTATTCCTGGGTCAGGCCACTACCATAGAAGGATTTCGGTCGTTATTCCTGGGTCTGGCCACTACCACAGTAGGATTTCTGTTGTTATTCCTGGGTCCGGCCTCTACCATAGAAGGATTTCTGTCGTTATTCCTGAGTCAGTCCACTACAATAGTAGGATTTCTGCCATTATTCATAGGTCAGGCCACTACCATAAAAGGATTTCTATCATTATTCCTGGGTCTGACCACTACCATAGATGGATTTCTGTCGTAATTCCTGGGTCTGGCCACTACCATAGTAGGATTTCTGCCATTATTCCTGGGTCAGGCCACTACCATAGAAGTATTTCTGTCTTTATTCCTGGGTCAGGCCACTACCAGAGTAAGTAGGTTTTTCTGTCGTTATTCCTAGGTCAGGCCACTACCATAGTAGGTTTTCTGTCATTATTCTTGGGTCAGGCCACTACCATAGTAGGATTTCTGCCATTATTCCTGGGTCAGGCCACTACCATAGAAGGATTTCTGTCATTATTCCTGGGTAAGGCCACTACCATAGTAGGATTTCTGCCATTATTCCTGGGTCAGGCCACTACCATAGTAGGATTTCTGCTATTATTCCTGGGTCAGGCCACTACCATAGAAAGTTTTCTGTCATTATTCCTGGGTCAGGCCACTACCATAGAAGGATTTCTGTCATTATTCCTGGGTCTGGCCACTACCATAGTAGGATTTCTGTCATTATTCCTGGGTCTGGCCACTACCATAGAAGGATTTCTGTCATTATTCCTGGGTCAGGCCACTACCATAGAAGGATTTCTGTCATTATTCCTGGGTCTGGCCACTACCATAGTAGGATTTCTGTCATTATTCCTGGGTCAGGCCACTACCATAGAAGGATTTCTGTCATTATTCCTGGGTCAGGCCACTACCATAGAAGGATTTCTGCCATTATTCCTGGGTCAGGCCACTACCATAGAAGGATTTCTGTCATTATTCCTGGGTCTGGCCACTACCATAGAAAGATTTCTGTCATTATTCCTGGGTCTGGCCACTACCATAGAAGGATTTCTGTTGTTATTCCTTGGTCTGGCCACTACCATAGTAGGATTTCTGTCGTTATTCGTGGGTCAGGCCACTACATTGTACCATAGAAGGATTTCTGTCGTTATTCCTGGGTCAGGCGACTACCATAGTAGGATTTCTGCCATTATTCCTGGGTCAGGCCACTACCATAGAAGGATTTCGGTCGTTATTCCTGGGTCTGGCCACTACCACAGTAGGATTTCTGTTGTTATTCCTGGGTCCGGCCTCTACCATAGAAGGATTTCTGTCGTTATTCCTGAGTCAGTCCACTACAATAGTAGGATTTCTGCCATTATTCATAGGTCAGGCCACTACCATAAAAGGATTTCTATCATTATTCCTGGGTCTGACCACTACCATAGATGGATTTCTGTCGTAATTCCTGGGTCTGGCCACTACCATAGTAGGATTTCTGCCATTATTCCTGGGTCAGGCCACTACCATAGAAGTATTTCTGTCTTTATTCCTGGGTCAGGCCACTACCAGAGTAAGTAGGTTTTTCTGTCGTTATTCCTAGGTCAGGCCACTACCATAGTAGGTTTTCTGTCATTATTCTTGGGTCAGGCCACTACCATAGTAGGATTTCTGCCATTATTCCTGGGTCAGGCCACTACCATAGAAGGATTTCTGTCATTATTCCTGGGTAAGGCCACTACCATAGTAGGATTTCTGCCATTATTCCTGGGTCAGGCCACTACCATAGTAGGATTTCTGCTATTATTCCTGGGTCAGGCCACTACCATAGAAAGTTTTCTGTCATTATTCCTGGGTCAGGCCACTACCATAGAAGGATTTCTGTCATTATTCCTGGGTCTGGCCACTACCATAGTAGGATTTCTGTCATTATTCCTGGGTCTGGCCACTACCATAGAAGGATTTCTGTCATTATTCCTGGGTCAGGCCACTACCATAGAAGGATTTCTGTCATTATTCTTGGGTCAGGTCACTACCATAGAAGTATTTCTGCCATTATTCCTGGGTCAGGCCACTACCATAAAAGGATTTCTGTCATTATTCCTGGGTCTGGCCACTACCATAGAAGGATTTCTGTCATTATTCCTGGGTCAGGCCACTACCATAGAAGGATTTCTGTCATTATTCCTGGGTCTGGCCACTACCATAGTAGGATTTCTGTCATTATTCCTGGGTCAGGCCACTACCATAGAAGGATTTCTGTTATTATTCCTGAGTCAGGCCACTACTATAGAAGTATTTCTGCCATTATTCCTGGGTCAGGCCACTACCATAAAAGAATTTCTGTCATTATTCCTGGGTCTGGCCACTACCATAGAAGAATTTCTGTCATTATTCCTGGGTCAGGCCACTACCATGGAAGGATTTCTGTCATTATTCCTGGGTCTGGCCACTACCATAGTAGGATTTCTGTCATTATTCCTGGGTCAGGCCACTACCATAGAAGGATTTCTGTTATTATTCCTGAGTCAGGCCACTACTATAGAAGTATTTCTGCCATTATTCCTGGGTCAGGCCACTACCATAAAAGAATTTCTGTCATTATTCCTGGGTCTGGCCACTACCATAGAAGAATTTCTGTCATTATTCCTGGGTCAGGCCACTACCATGGAAGGATTTCTGTCATTATTCCTGGGTCTGGCCACTACCATGGAAGGATTTCTGTCATTATTCCTGGGTAAGGCCACTACCATAGTAGGATTTCTGTCATTATTCCTGGGTCAGGCCACTACCATAGTAGGATTTCTGCTATTATTCCTGGGTCAGGCCACTACCATAGAAAGTTTTCTGTCATTATTCCTGGGTCAGGCCACTACCATAGAAGGATTTCTGTCATTATTCCTGGGTCTGGCCACTACCATAGTAGGATTTCTGTCATTATTCCTGGGTCTGGCCACTACCATAGAAGGATTTCTGTCATTATTCCTGGGTCAGGCCACTACCATAGAAGGATTTCTGTCATTATTCCTGGGTCAGGCCACTACCATAGAAGGATTTCTGTCATTATTCCTGGGTCAGGCCACTACCATAGAAGGATTTCTGTCATTATTCCTGGGTCTGGCCACTACCATAGAAGGATTTCTGTCATTATTCGTTGGTCTGGCCACTACCAGAGTAGGATTTCTGTCAATATTCCTTGGTCAGGCCACTACCATAGTATGATTTCTGTCGTTATTCCTGGGTCAGGCCAATACCATAGTAGGTTTTCTGCCATTATTCCTCGGTCTGGCTACTACCATAGTAGGATTTCTGCCATTATTCTTGGGTCAGGCCACTACCATAGTAGGATTTCTACCATTATTCCTGGGTCTGGCCACTACCATAGAAGGATTTCTGTCGTTATTCCTGGGTCAGGCCACTACCATAGAAGGATTTCTGTCATTATTCTTGGGTCAGGCCACTACCATAGTTGGATTTCTGCCATAATTTCTGGGTCTGGCCACTACCATAGAAGGATTTCTGTCATTATTCCAGGGTCAGGCCACTACCATAGTAGGTTGTCTGTCATTATTCTTGGGTCAGGCCACTGCCATAGTTGGATTTCTGCCATAATTCCTGGGTCTGGCCACTACCATAGATGGATTTCTGTCGTAATTCCTGGGTCTGGCCACTACCATAGTAGGATTTCTGCCATTATTCCTGGGTCAGGCCACTACCATAACAGTATTTCTGTCTTTATTCCTGGGTCAGGCCACTACCAGAGTAAGTAGGTTTTTCTGTCGTTATTCCTAGGTCAGGCCACTACCATAGTAGGTTTTCTGCCATTATTCCTGGGTCAGGCCACTACCATAGAAGGATTTCTGTCATTATTCCTGGGTAAGGCCACTACCATAGTAGGATTTCTGCCATTATTCCTGGGTCAGGCCACTACCATAGTAGGATTTCTGCTATTATTCCTGGGTCAGGCCACTACCATAGAAAGTTTTCTGTCATTATTCCTGGGTCAGGCCACTACCATAGAAGGATTTCTGTCATTATTCCTGGGTCTGGCCACTACCATAGTAGGATTTCTGTCATTATTCCTGGGTCTGGCCACTACCATAGAAGGATTTCTGTCATTATTCCTGGGTCAGGCCACTACCATAGAAGGATTTCTGTCATTATTCCTGGGTCTGGCCACTACCATAGTAGGATTTCTGTCATTATTCCTGGGTCAGGCCACTACCATAGAAGGATTTCTGTCATTATTCCTGGGTCAGGCCACTACCATAGAAGGATTTCTGCCATTATTCCTGGGTCAGGCCACTACCATAGAAGGATTTCTGTCATTATTCCTGGGTCTGGCCACTACCATAGAAAGATTTCTGTCATTATTCCTGGGTCTGGCCACTACCAGAGTACGATTTCTGTCATTATTCCTGGGTCAGGCCACTACCATAGTAGGATCACTGTCGTTATTCCTGGGTCAGGCCACTACCGGAGTAAGTAGGGTTTCTGTCATTATTCTTGGGTCAGGCCACTACCAGAGTAGGATTTCTGTCATTATTCCTGGGTCTGGCCACTACCATAGAAGGATTTCTGTCGTTATTCCTGGGTCTGGCCACTACCATAGAAAGATTTTTGTCATTATTCCTGGGTCAGGCCACTACCATAGTAGGATTTCTGCCATTATTCCTGGGTAAGGCCACTACCATAGAAGGATTTATGCCACTATTCCTGGGTCTCGCCACTACCATAGAAGGATTTCTGTTGTTATTCCTGGGTCTGGCCACTACCATAGAAGGATTTCTGTCATTATTCCTGGGTCTGGCCACTACAATAGAATGATTTCTGTCATTATTCCTGGGTCTTGCCACTATAATAGAAAGATTTCTGTCATTATTCCTGGGTTTGGCCACTACAATAGAAGGATTTCTGTTGTTATTCCTGGGTCAGGCCACTACCGGAGTAAGTAGGTTTTCTGTCATTATTCTTGGGTCTGGCCACTACCATAGTAGGATTTCTGCCATTATTCCTGGGTCAGGCCACTACCATAGAAGGATTTCTGTCATTATTCCTGGGTCTGACCACTACCATAGAATGTTTTCTGTCGTTATTCCTGGATCTGGCCACTACCGTAGAAGGTTTTCTGTCGTTATTCCTGGGTCTGGCCACTACCATAGTAGGATTTCTGTCATTATTCCTGGGTCAGGCCACTACCGGAGTTAATATGTTTTACATCATCAGGCCACTACCATAGTAGGATTTCTGCCATTATTCCTGGGTCAGGCCACTACCGGATTAAGTAGGTTTTTCTGCCATTATTCCTGGGTCAGGCCACTACCGGAGTAAGTAGGTTTTGCATCATTATTCCTGGGTCAGGTCACTACCATAGTAGGATTTCTGCCATTATTCCTGGGTCTGGCCACTACCATAGTAGGATTTCTGTCATTATTCCTGGGTCAGGCCACTACCGGAGTTAATAGGTTTTACATCATCAGGCCACTACCATAGTAGGATTTCTGCCATTATTCCTGGGTCAGGCCACTACCGGATTAAGTAGGTTTTTCTGCCATTATTCCTGGGTCAGGCCACTACCGGAGTAAGTAGGTTTTGCATCATTATTCCTGGGTCAGGTCACTACCATAGTAGGATTTCTGCCATTATTCCTGGGTCAGGCCACTGCCAGCGTTAGTATTCCTGGCACTCTATTATGCTTTACTTCATACTATCAAAATTAAAATTTACAAAATTCTTGACCAGTCATGATGTGTTTGATAATAAACATTTGATTATAAACATGTGCTAATGCTCTGTGAAGTTGTCTGAAACTGTCAGCTATGATGGTCAGCTAGCTTGGTCAAAATAGGATGGTATCAATTATCCCTGCTGTGCACCTAATGGTCAGCTAGCCTGGTCAAAATGGGATAGTATCAATTATCCCTGCTGTGCACCTAATGGTCGGCTAGCCTGGTCAAATTGGGATGGTGTCAACAATCCCTACTGTGCACCTGATGGTGAGTTAGCCTGGTCAAAATGGGATGGTGTCAACAATCCCTGCTGTGCACCTAATGGTCAGCTAGCCTGGTCAAAATGAGATGATATCAACAATCCCTCCTGTGCACCTAATGGTCAGCTAGCCTGGTCAAATGTGGATGGTATCAACAATCCCTGCTGTACATCTAATGATCAGCTAGCTTGGTCAAAATGGGATGGTGTCAACAATCCCTTCTGTGCATGGTCGGCTAGCCTGGTCAAAATGGGATTGTATCAACAATTCCTGCTGTGCACCTAATGGTTGGCTAGTCTGGTCAGAATGGGATGGTATCAACAATCCCTGCTGTGCACCTAATGGTCAGCTAGCCTGGTCAAAATAGGATGGTGTCAACAATCCCTGCTGTGCACCTAATGGTCAGCTAGCCTGGTCAAAATAGGATGGTGTCAACAATCCCTGCTGTGCACCTTATGGTCGTGCACCTTATGGTCAGCTAGCCTGGTCAAAATGGGATGCTGTCAACAATCCCTGCTGACACTGCACCTTATTGTCGGCTAGCCTTATATGCATTATTTACATTTCATTTAACTTTATTCTTGGTTTGTTTCGTTGTTTAATTACATAGTCTACCAGGTGACTGGCAACTCTAATTTGCTCCAGATTTCAGAAGTTGCCACTGGAGGTCTAACCCAGAAAGAAATAAAGACAGATCCTGTTCTGTTTGGTTACTGATTATTGAAATATGATTTACTCAAATAAAACTGGAAGAACAAGTTCAAGTTCACTGTATATATTACGTAAGTACAGGTAATTTGCATACTTTATGCCCCAACTGTTTCTTTTGCAATGTTGGTTTAACAAGGGAAACATAATCGAGACAGTTTGCTTGCATCAAGGCTGTATAAATTGTCAGCAATACAATTACAGTCTGGTCGACTTGGATACTTTTCTTAGTAAGCTTACAAAGTTTGGTCAGGATAACACTTACAGTTGGAAAATACTGATTTAATTAAGTTGGTGCGATAAAGATTTCAGTATATATATGTACTGACATTAAATATCAACATATTCAATACAAGTCACTCTCAGTGGTGTGAATGTAAGAGTTAACATGGTAATGGTGTGGAAGAAAATGGAAATAAAACCAGTTAGAAGATATGTCGTCAAATTGTGTAAGCAATTACACTCTTATTGATTCTTTACAGAGGGGTAAAATGAAAATCACATTAGCATTCCCAAAAAGGTTAGAATCCAATAACCGTAACAGATTAAAATCAAATAACCAAACATGCTAAAAACAAACAAACACACAGGTTAAAATCAATTAACCAAACAGGTTAAAATCAAATAACATTAACAGTTTTAACCATTTACTTCATATAGACGCCTTTGGACACCTCTAATATATAAGGCTTTGCGCACCTAATATAGAAGGCTTTTGAATTATTGGGTGAATTATGTTTATATTAACTGACAGAGTGGAAAACAGTGCAGGAAGTGTTCAGATTGCTCATTACGAGCAATCTGAACTCTTCCTGGACTGTTTTCAAAGGCCTTCTGTAATTGGTGCGGGAAAACGCGTATCTATGGAGTTAAGGGTTAAAACAACAAATACACAGCAGCACCCATAGCTGGGTTAAAACCAGAAAATCACATGATATTCTAAACAGGTTAAAATGTAATAACCCTAACAAGTTAAAGTCATATAACAAAACAGTTTAAATCAAATAACCTTAACAGGTTAAAATCTAATAACCTTAACAGATAAAAAATAAAATAAAAAAGACAACAGCATCCTTAACAGTTAAAAACAAAATCAAACTGATATTCTCAACAGGTTAAAATCATATGTAACAGTTTAAAATCAAATAACCAAACAGTTTAAAATCAAATAACCAAACAGGTTAAAATCTAATAACCTTAACAGATAAAAAATAAAATAAAAAAGACAACAGCATCCTTAACAGTTAAAAACAAAATCAAACTGATATTCTCAACAGGTTAAAATCATATAATCTTAACATGTTTAAAACATAAAATACACAATGGGTTAAAACCAGAAAATCATAACTTCTTTAACAGTTAAAATCAAAGACCAGTAACAAATGACAGGTTAAAACCTGAAAGTAAGCAACAGTATCCTAAACAATTAAAGTAAAATATCTACGACAGGTTAAAACCAGAAAGTTAACAACAGTATCCTTAACAATTAAAATCAAATATCCATGACAGGTTAAAACCAGAAAGTTAACAACAGTATCCTAAATAATCAAAATCAAATATCCATGACAGTTTAAAACCAGAAAGTTGACAACAGAATCCTTAACAATTAAAATCAAATATCCATAACAGGTTAAAACCAGAAAGTTCACAACAGTATCCTAAACAATAAAAATCAAATATCCACGACAGGTTAAAACCAGAACATTAACAACGGTATCCTGAACAGGTAAAATACAACAAATAACAGTAATCATAACATATTATTTAACAAATACCCAAATAAGTGGCCTCTTACCACATGCCTGGATTAAGCAGTGGCCCAATTCTTTTAAGCACCCGGGAACCATGCTGAGTATATAATTATGTTTCATCTTTTAATTCATTGGTTAAAATAACTTTGTGTATATACTCAATTTAAAACTAACAAAACAGACAACAGAATTGTTAAAAGTTTGAAACAAAAAGGCTTTAATAGGTTAAAACAATATCCTTCAATGAATGAATACATGGTTAAAATAAAATATCCTTAAAAGGTTAAAACCAGGAAATCACAACTACATCCTTACAAGTAAAATCAAATATCCTTAACTGGTTAAAACCAGGAAATATCAACTACATCCTTACAAGTAAAATCAAATATCCTAACTGGTTAAAATGAGGAAATCACAACTACATCCTTACATTAGTAAAATCAAATATCCTAAACTGGTTAAAACCAGGAAATCACAACATTCCTAGCAGGTTTATAAACTCAAATATCTTTAAAAAAATTAACATCCTTAACAGATCCTTAACATCCTTACAGGTCAAATGAAATATCCTTAACAGATCAAACCCTAAACATTAACAGCAGAATCCCAAAAAGGTAAAAATAGAATAAATAACAGTAATCAAAATATACTGTCCTGTAACCAATACTCAAAGGCTCTAAAATACCCAAACATAACTGTCATTTACCTTCCTATAACTAGCAAGCTAACATTGATATAAAGCTATAAAATATCTCAGTTGAAATTGTAAGTGTATTTATAGCAACAGCAGTCATTTCTATTTTCAAGTAAAATGGAAACAAAGTTTACACCAGGTTATTTAAGGAGGTACTGATAAACATTATACATAGCATCCCTCTAGTGGCCATCTATAAGTGAGAGGAAAGCAATGACTTGAACCCATGACCTTACAGGTGAGTGGTTAGTGATTTTAAAAAAGTACCTTAGATCACTCAGCCAATGAAAACAATGTGCACATGGCCATTATGGAAGTTTGAAAAAAAAAAATGAGTAAAACACATTTGGGTGGTAAAGTACAAACCTATAGAAATTACAGTTAAAATAGGGGTGGGGTGGAGGAGGGGGGGGGGGGGGGGGACCTTCTGGATCACATGCTCTCAACACATCAAACCAAGGGGCATTACTCTAAATGTCTGTAAAACCTGGTATGCCAGATGGAGAGAAACCTAAAATCAACAAACTACAAACAATAGCCCATTTGCAAATGTGTAAATGGGGTTTTACATTATTTTTAACAAACTACACACATCTGAGTTTATTTGTAAACAAAGAAGACAGACACACATGAATTTTAGCCCTTATCTGGTAAAAATTCTTGCATAAAATATTTGGGCTAAGCTGGACTCATGACTCATGACCTAGTACCCGCAGGATGTTTGTTTGCATCATTTTCATGCCACCGATGGCTAACAGATGATCAGCCACCTGTAATTGGAAAGATACCAATTAATAACTATCTGCATTATTTCAAATAAACAAAACACAAACAATACAAAACATTTACACATATTTTACTTAACTGAGCAAAATACAGCTCCTGTCAAACTGTTTGTTTGTTAGAATATTTAGCAAGATTTTTATGCCATCAAGGGCTAACAGATGATCATTTAACCTAATCACTCTTTCCTTGGATCCAGGAAGTTTATCTAGTACTTGAACATACTCATGGATAGCTTTCCCAGTTGAATCACAGGTGAGAGATGAATTGCAATGAGATGTAATGTCATGTATCAATCATCACTGAGAACAGGGCTTCTAAAATCGCCGATATTTCGGTTTTTGCACCGATTTCTACTGTTCAAAACCAGTTTTCTTTTCAAAATTTAATAAAATCTTGGTCCAGATGTTTTCTATCAGTCGTATAAAATTGTCCTTAACATGCTTTACTGAGCTGTGAAATATGCCTTGCGGCAATATCATTCGATTGTTTCGTCACCCGCTGTGCGAAAAGAGGTCAAATTTGACTGAGAATATATAAATTTCTGGCTTTAAGACTAATTTTCATATCGAAAAATGCCTTTTATATCATAGGCTAGGTGAACTTTAATAAAAGCTGAAATAAAACATTGGGTAGCAACTAAATTGCATACAACATGAATGTCTACTAATTTGCTGAACATTATTCAGGTCAGTATTTTTTTATATTTATTCAGGATAGCTTTTAAGATGTTGTAGTTGTTGTTGATTTCAACAATTTTTCAGTTGTATCGCAATGGTGTCTACTTGAGGCAGTATTCCGAATGCTGCCACATTGAATTATCACGCCACGGACACATGGTAGGACACCCCACCCAGTAACATTATACTGACACCAGGCCAACTAGACCTCGAACCAGCCTATAAATTCTGAGCGTCAAACTGGAATGAAAGTAACTAATTATATGATGTTTTGTTGGATCATCATGTGTAACCTTAAACCACTGTAATTACTTCATAATTGGAAACTTGACATATCAACAGAAAAGAAACTACACTAACTCCAGAGAATAATAGAAATTTCAATATCTAAGACAATAAATAAACAGTATCCACAAAATTTTTCCAAAACATGATAAAAAAAATAATTTAACTTTTGGGAATTGCAATATAGAATAAAGCAGTATCCATTTAAAATAAATTATACCAAAATACTTACCAACTGACTTTGAATGAGAAAGCATATATATTTAATTTTATGACATTAACTGAAAAAAATTGTCAATAATTAGAGGGTCGTCCCAGAGATCCATAGATCTTTTATATGCAAATTAACATTCATATAGAAAACAAGTGATTTTAAAACTATATATTACCATATTTTTTTTTTTTTTTTTTCATGCTCTATTATTTTTTCATTTTCTTTTGCTCTTTCAGTTATTTTTTAGAGCTTTATTTTTTTTAGAGCTTTTTTTTTTTTTTTTTATCTTTTTATACTCTTTTTCTTTTCTTTATTTTTTTTAAGAGCTTTTTATTTTATATATTTTTACACTTTTTTTTTTTTTGTAGAGCTTTTTTTTTTCTCAATTACATGTTACTAGAAAAACAATCCTCTTTTCGTATATGTGTATGTTGTTTGTGTGTATGTATGTATATGTGTATGTTGTTGGTGTGTATGTTGTTGGTGTGTATGGTTGTATGTGTGTGTTAATGGATGCATGTATGTGTATGTATGTGACATGTATATGTATGTGTTTGTGTATGCATGTGTATGTATGTGTCCACAGAATTTTTAAATTGAGATGTTTAGATTGACAGCCTTTAAATGATTCAACAGTGTTTTTTTTTTCTCCTATATTTTCAGTCTAATTAAGTCTCATATAATGTTGTGCTCATACAATGTTGTTGTCGTATACTGTAGATCTCCTATAATGTTGATGTTGTAGAATGTAGATCTCATACAATGTTGTGCTCATACAATGTGTTTGCCATATGATGAAGATCTCATATAATGTTGATGTTGTAGAATGTAGATCTCATACAATGTTGATCTCATACAATGTTGTTGCCGTATGAAGTATAGATCTCATACAATGTTGATATCATATAATGTAGATCTCATACAATGTTGATCTCATACAATGTTGTTGCCATATGATATAGATCTCATATAATGTTGATCTCATACAATGTTGTTGCCGTATGTATAATGTAGATCTCATATGATGCTGATATTTCAAGTAGGTTCCTCTATCCAGGTCAATTTTCATTTCAAACTTCAAAATTATTAAGCAGGAGTGTTTTAAATAGCCTGAAAAAAAGAAACAATTTATTAGCTTGATGATAATAAAAGATAATATCACAAAACACAATTAAGATGCTAAATAAATGTGTACAATTAGGACATAGTTCCTCATATTGTAATAGATGCATGAGCCAAAATAAACTGTTCAACTTGATACATCTCTTTAACACTAATTAAGTCAGACCATTGAGTTTTGTATATTTTGTTCTTTAAAACTTATTAAATAATTACATGAACATAAAACTGATTTCATTGATCAGTTACAAGAGTAGAGTTAAAATGTTTAAAGGAGTATAACTTTAGATACAAGTGTTTCAAAAACATTGTTCTAACATTTCATTAATAACCACAGTCACCTCTCTGTTTCATTAAATAACCAACAGTCACATCTCTGTTTCATTTATATAATTAGATGATGAATATAACTGTTCTTACTTTTTATTTATAAGCTGTTGATATCATATTTTTCCCTGGATTGTTACAAAAATTGTCAATCTGAAAAAATATGAAACAATGTTGTAGTGAAAATCTAAAAGTTGAAAGTAGTTTATCAGTTTGGCAGTGACAATTTCATTAGACTTTGGAAGCTGCTTAATTCAACTTGAATAGTAGCAAGAAAACTTCTACCTCTATTTGTATATTACAGCTTCCATACAGGGATAATTGGATATGATTGAATTGATTGATTGAATATTTAGTGTCATTTTTATGCCATCGAGGGCTAACAGACGATCAGTTAACCTAACCACTGTTTCCTGGGATCCTGAAAGGTTAACCAGTCCTCGAGCACACCCCATCTCCGCAAATAACTGATAACTTTCCCACCTGAAACAGCGGTGAGAGACGACTGATAATGAGACGCAATGTTACATATCAACCATCACAGAGATTGTGGCTGGGCGAGAATTTGAACTCACGACCCCTGGATTGATAGTCAGACTCGCCTACAACTGAGCTAATCGGGCCCAGCCTGGTCAAGCAAGTTCATTGTTTTGCTATAACCAGCAAGCTAATGTTGATATAAAGCTTTAAAATATCTCATTTGAATTTTGAAATCTCCGCAAGTAGCTGATAACTTTCCCATTTGAATCAGTGGTGAGAGACGAATGATAATGAGACGCAATCATCGTATATCAACCATCACGGAGATTGTGGCTGGGTGGGGTTTTGAACTCATTACCCCTGGATTGGTAGTAATGGGTGAAAAATTACAATCTACAAAAATCCTTTGAAAGGGTTGTGGTGGTCCTGTTTCATTGAAACAGTTAAGCAATCTATGTTTCTTTATATATGCTCTACCACTGAACCACATGCTTCACAGTCAGGGCTAGAAAATGTCCACTCGTCCACTCATCATAACAAGTGAACATCTGATCAGGACTAGTAAGATTTAAGAGACTGATCTTAATATTGCTTTGGTTTTAAGCATTTAATAAAAAAGTTGAAACTATGGGAAGACAAGAAGCTTTTATAAAAAATATCAAGTACTGACAGTTGTTTGTGAGTCAATACTGATGCCAAGTTTAGATAAGAACCTATGTGGCCTTATAAGAATTTAAAAACCTTCAGCCAGTTGATTAAAACAGAATACCATAATACATACCTTTGTATCCACTTTGTGTCTTCAATCATCAGCAATGATCGAGGATCCAAGTACTTCCTCCTGTTTGGGTGACATTTCTTGTATGTAAATTCCTTTCCTTTGTACTTTGTATGTAATGTAGACCATTTTGTATATTGGCCATATTTTGTAGGTATATCACATTTTTATAATATGTTGATCACATTTTTGTTCTGAATGGGTATCAATTTCTTGTATGGTGATCACTGCCCATATGGCGATCACTTCTTGTATGAGATGATTTTCATGTATGTAGATCACTTTCTTTTATGGCGATCACTTCCTTGTATGGATATCACAACATGCTCTTATTAAATATTATTTTCAGTTGTCCACTTGTCTGAGATAATATAAACTAAATTTGTCCGAGATATAATGAAATACAGCTGTCAATCAAAGACTTCACATGAACTTATTTTGGTATGTATAGTTTGTGTTTGTGTGTGTGTTTTACTTGTAACAAAGTAATGTGGACATTTTACAGATTAACATATGAAGCTTAAATACAATTTTTATCTTTTAAACACATTTTAAAAGAAATCAGACATGACAAGGGCTAAAGAAATTGCTTCCATACTGGCTGATTTTTAAAACAAGCTTGGAGGGAACTTGGCCTCATCTATTAAATACACATACCTGATTTACATAGTAAGAAGGGGTGGAGTTAGGAGGGGGTCTGCAAGTAATAATATAATATCAAAATAAAATTAATTATACATGCAACATTATGGAGTTTCTTGAGCCCAGGTCAAGTCCATACATCAACAAACATGGCACATAAATATTACAATGTAACAAAACAACACATATCCCCTACCAGTTCAAAACTACTTGCAAAAAATACACATAAAAAATGCAGGGTGTGTCGAGGGGGGGGGGGGGGACGAATGTGTTTAATGACCTTCTCAACAAACAGCAAGATGTATCCATATACATGGCATCCAGCTTTACTGGTGAAGGTAACCCTCAGAACAAATCTGAGTAGAAACTCCGTTCAGTTCTCACATTAAATGTTTTGGTTTGAGCTGGGCTCCAAACCTAAACCTCAGCAGTGAGGGATTAGTGATTGTTAGACACTACGTCAGACCACTCGGCCATAGAGAATCTCTTTTTCAGCGTAATAACCAATGTTACTTACTGAATTTGATTTGTGCCAACTTAGCAAAATTATCTGTCAATAGAGAAAAAATTATGGCTTCCAGTAAGTCATAATTCATCTTTCTTTTCCTTTCTTTTTTGGGAAAAGAGCATTTCACTTTTCACCTCACTGCTCCAAGGAACTCCTTATTATTTGGAGGAGCCTTTGTGAAATATATATAATATTGTAATTGCTTCATCAATGAAAACAAAATGGCCTCCAGTCAGCCATATTTGATCTGATGAAAGAAAAACATCATGAGTCATTTGAGACACAATGGTCCAAAGTCGCATCATTTAATTATTGCTTAAGATTGACTTCCACCAAGATGAAATAAAAATGGTTCTCAGTCAGCCATTTTTAATGTCAGGATTATATGTTTTTTAATCTAATTTAAATTTGGAATCGGACAACAATATTCACTCTAGATAGGCTGGGGTGAATGATTGATAATGGAAAGTAAACTGGTAGAGGACTTACAATTTTTTAATATTTTTTTTACAAAACATATATT